>OX638227.1:4166640-4766640 GCA_951805285.1 Thymelicus acteon | reverse complement strand
TGTGTTTCTAATGCATGTCATATAAGTATATTTGCATTCTACACCCCTGAACTGAACTGAACCTTTTTTTGCTGTGCAAAATTTCATACTCCTGCGTAATTATCATTAAAAGTGGTACAAAGATTTTGCTTCACGTATTAATATATACTCCCCTTACAAACCCTTTACCCCTAGATCCCACATCAGGTGCTTATTGCTTACTTTGAGACACACTGGCTTGGAGCTTAACACGGGTACAACGCAGGTGTGAAGGTTTAACCTAAATCATTATAGGATTAAGCTAACGTGCACTAATTCCTACTTATTCGTGTTATTGTAACTAAATCAGTGTTGTTCCTTTAAGTAGTTTTCGATTAAAATTCGATTAATCTTGGAATGAAAAATGTTCATATTTACAACATGGACAATGGACATACGTAAGTTTCGAAATCCAGGATAGTTTTTTTTTATGGAAATAGCCGGCAAACGAGCTGACGATCCACCTGATGGTAAGTGGCTATCGTCGCCCATGGACATCAGCCACACCAAAGGCATCACCGATGCGTTGCCGGCTAAGAAAGAGAGAAGAAAAAGAAAGAAAGAACTGGCTCTCAAGCCCCCAGCCGGAACACGACGAGTCGTTTGGCGGCTGACTCATGCTCAAGGGTGTTAGCTATCCAAGCAAACCCCATGGAGAAATAATGATAGTAATAATGGTATTAATTAATAATTAAAATCAATATTACTAGTGAGAGCAGTAACTTAGCCTATACACTCTTTTCTTGAAGACTCGCATCATAGACGAGTGGGATCGTCGACATGAAACCTCTGCACAATATATTTTAAAAGATAAATTACGAATGCATCCTACATACAAGTCGGCGGAAACGGAAAAACGCTACAAAAAATCCTTTTTAAAGTCACTGAAATATCTTAAAAGACTGTAGCTCGTCTTACGTGCCAGATATTTATATGTCAGACAAATGCACAAACATTTGGGTCATCTCATAACAGGAAGGCTATTCTGTTTTGTAACTTGACAGCGGAATCCGCGATGAGTTTCAAAATTGAAGTTTGAGTTCGAGAGTCACTTCACTTCGCAAGTGCGTACTAGACGATTAGAGAATGACATATCAATATGATGCAAGTTCGCTTTTGTTTTGTAACTTGACAGCGGAATCCACGATGTGTTTCAAAATTGAAGTTAGAGTTCGAGACTCCCTTCACTTCGCAAGTGCGTATCAGATGATTAGAGTATCACATATCAAGATCTCGGACTCGAACTTCAATTTTGAAACTCATCGCGGATTCCGCTGTCAAGTTAGAAAACAGAATAGCCTTGCTGTTGGCATTTCGAGATGTCGTTTGTGTCCAAGCCACTCATGTGACGAGGAACCGAAGCCAAGGCGAGTGTAAGATATTTACCTACTCTAACTTTATTTTATTCATACTCTACAACCAAAGATGAATTTTACTTATGGCAATGCTTTTGGCAAATAATGAGACTTTAAGATTGACTTTAAGATGTATGTTTATTTAGGCGTGTTTTATTGCTTAAAGCTTATTACTTTAAAATCGCTTAATATGCATACGACAGCAAACAGGTAAGGAAAAATAAAAAAGCACAGTTGAATAAAACTACACAATAAAAACACTTTCTTAAATGTTAGGTGTCTTCCAAGACCATTTATCGATTAAAAGATCCGTTTAAATTTGATTTTAAAAGGAAAACTATCACAGGTAGGTAGTTTAAGTAACTAATTAGTAATAGTCGATGAACTACGGAACCTACATTGCGCGTGGCCTGATATGCACTTGACCGGTTTTTAAAGTCGTTTAATTAAAGGGAATTTAAAGTTATAACTTACCCATAAATATTTAAACATCTACCTACTATCGATAAAAGAGGATAAGTATTAAGTATACTTGATGATATTTCAATATTCTTACAGCTGTATAGGATTTCAACTGTTCTTAATTCTGGACCATTATAATGATTTAAACGTATTGCGCTTATAGTGTTGGAAATATACAACACGCTTTCTTCTTCGCCAGTAAAGCTGTATTCTTAAGAAAATGGGGCAATTTCATTCGGAACTTTAATTCAGTTCTCTTTTAATAATACATAGTTAGGGCAACTAAAAAGAAAGAAAATCTCTATTTTTTCAATGGGAACTTCAAAAATACGGTCTGCAATACAAATGTCTACAATATAAAATTATAAACGAAATGGCTTTGGCAAAATTTCAGCTTTCTAGGTTCAGGGCTGGGCACCCTACCAGGGTGCCCATGGGATCTAGAATCACGGGTAATGTAGTTATTAAGAGTGATATAGATGGTACTGTGTGCTACTGTGTTATCTTTAAATGTGTAATGTTAATTACCTAATAAATAAATAATTATCATGAGTCAGTCAGTCAAGACTTCTACTTTTACCCGACTAACAAGAAAGGTTGTTTTTCGCGCGCATCTTGTATATATGTATGTTCATGTAATAATGTATGTACGTATGTTCATGTAATGTGTATGCATGTAATATTCTTTATTAACTCATATCTTTCAAACCGCTGAACGGATTTATATAATTAAGATATCGTTAGATTCGTCTTGATAACCCAAGTGTTCTAAGATAAGTGAAATTAAAAAAAATGTGGTGGTTGTGAGATGATATTGTTTGAAGTATCAATAATCTAATTTTTACTAACAAAAAATAACCGACTTCAAAATTGTTAAAAAAGCGGCCAAGTGCGAGTCGGACTCGCTCATTAAGGGTTCCGTAACAGCAAGTAACATAATATAAAAGTTCTTGTAGTTCGTTGTAACTTTGATCAATGTTTTTTGCGGTTTACGATTTTTGACGTATTAAAAAAAAAACTACTTACTAAATATCATTCAAACCAATTTTCGTTGGAAGTTTTCATGGTAATGTACATCATATATTTTTTTTAGTTTTATCATTCTCTTATTTTAGAAGTTACAGGGGGGGGGGCACACATTTTACCACTTTGGAAGTATCTCTCGCGCAAACTATTCAGTTTAGAAAAAAATGATATTAGAAACCTCAATATCATTTTTGAAGACCTATCCATAGATACCCCACACGTATGGGTTTGATGAAAAAAACATTTTTGAGTTTCAGTTCTAAGTATGGGGAACCCCCAAAATTTATTGTTATTTTCTATTTTTGTGTGAAAATCTTAATGCGGTTCACAGAATACATCTACTCACCAAGTTTCAACAGTATAGCTCTTATAGTTTCGGAAAAAAGTGGCTGTGACATACGGACGGACGGACAGACAGACAGACAGACAGACAGACAGACAGACAGACAGACAGACAGACAGACAGACAGACAGACAGACAGACAGACAGACAGACAGACAGACAGACAGACAGACAGACAGACAGACAGACAGACAGACAGACAGACAGACAGACAGACAGACAGACAGACAGACAGACAGACAGACAGACAGACAGACAGACAGACAGACAGACAGACAGACAGACAGACAGACAGACAGACAGACAGACAGACAGACAGACAGACAGACAGACAGACAGACAGACAGACAGACAGACAGACAGACAGACAGACAGACAGACAGACAGACAGACAGACAGACAGACAGACAGACAGACAGACAGACAGACAGACAGACAGACAGACAGACAGACAGACAGACAGACAGACAGACAGACAGACAGACAGACAGACAGACAGACATGACGAATCTATAAGGGTTCCGATTTTTGCCATTTGGCTACGGAACCCTAAAAAACTACCTACTAGTCAGATCTCGTTCAAATTTATGTGGGACTACATGACAAGCACCTGCTTTCGATTAAAAAAGAATCATCGAAATCGGTTGGCGTGATATTGAGTCATTCGTCCATTTGCCGCGCACATACTTAATGCAAATTTAAGATTTATATGGTTTTCTAATGGGTGCCATTGTCAGATCTCAATAAAATTTAAGTGGGACCACATGACAAGCACCAGCTTTCGTTTAAAAAAACAATCTTCAAAATCGGTTCACCCAGTCGAAAGTTCTGAGGTAACAAACATAAAAAAAAATATAGTCGAATTGAGAACCTTTTTTTGAAGTCGGTTAAAAAATAAAAATAAATTTAATGGGTATCAAATTAAAGAGCTCACCATAAGGATTTCAAAAAGGTATATCATGATAGCTTTTTTCACGGCAGGCGGGTTTTTAATTATGTAATGTAATATTTTAAAATTTACCTTCTGTTAGTGTTTGGAAATATAAGCATCCAAACATCTTTACAGACTTTTACAGACAATGGATCATCATGTACCATGTATCTACCTCATGTCAGATCGAAAAACAAACCACACTGAAGATCTTTACGCCATATGCTTCACAAACAAGTGGGGGAAACCAAACTGACAAAGTAAGGGAAACTTTTATCAACACGTTTCCGTATTTTTATGGGAAAAACTGTCTATTCACATTCGGGATTCCGTGATTCACAATGACAATGACAGATATTGGACTTTTGTTCTGTTCCTGATTTATAAGTCGGTTTAAGTCTAGTGGTTACATCTTCCACTAAATAAGCCAGGTTCGAGTCCTGCTCGCACTTATAATATTTCATCCTACTTAATATTATAATCTTAATATACCCCTGATGGTAAGTGGTCACTTTCTCATAAGATCGTCAGCACCACCGACGGCATTACCGACTTGTTGGCCTAGAAGGTGAAGAAGCAAAAAAAAAACGGTACGTAATCCATCAATCTCCACTTAGCACTGAAGGAACTACGGCCTTCGGCTTATTACATTATGAGAGAAGACCGGAGGAAAAAACTGAAATAGTTTTGTTTTTAGTCGGACCGTCAGGTTACTAAAGTTGTGAGTCCTACTAGTTTGAGGTATCAGATTTTCGTTCAAATCAAAATGTAGGCAAATGCCATAGTTCTTAGAGTCTTATTTATTAATCGAAGTGATAAGGTCTCACAGCCCGTTCAGCCCAGTCTTAAGCGGGCCTAAGACCTAAGGGCATAAGACGACCTAAGTTTCGTAAAATTACTTCAGTTGATCGTGGAGCCACGTCACGCACGGTACGTATTTGTGAATGGGAAGGGGAGGTGTAGCACGGAAACTCGAGATCAGCCGCGTGACTAAATCATCCGAAAAAGTAGTAAATTCTACTCTGTAGTTTGGTTCGAATTTCGAAGCGGCAATGTCGCGCTCTGTTCCAAGTAGACTTGTCATAAAAAACATTGGGATGTAGAATGTTTTTCTGAGTTGAACTTAATAATAATGTTAAATGTAACCAAAAATTCAGTCCGAACTTAGGAACAACTATCTGACATTTTCCTATACAACTCTCAAACAATAGCTACAAGGACTCGAACATTTCTCGGCTAATGTCTGAACATTCAATATACATAAAGTGACCTCTATAAAAGCAGGGCAATGGTCATATTATGCCGTTCTCGGAGGGCGAATCCAAACGAGCCTGATACCGTCTTAATTATTCCTACGACATTTGCACGGAACCACTTTCGTCCAAATGTACTTGTTAATTAAGAAGTTATTAAGTTACGACGGAAGTTTTTAGATGTCATATAATGCCCTTTTACTCGTACCTTTACTGCTGTCTGAGAAATATCCTTACACACAAATAAAGTCATAAATAAAGCCGGGTGGCGACACAAAAATTTGCGAAATATAATGAGGCATTTTTTTTATTTTACGTAGATTTAATTTTCTTAGAACCTTGCGCAAACTTTCAATTTTCAAGCATACTTTACAAGATTTTTAAAATATACATCACAGACTTCCCAAGTCGGGTCTAATAACTTTATACAAGATACTTTAAATCAAATAAAAAATATTAAGAAGCAAAAAGTGAGTCAAGTCTTTGAAATGTCTTCATTAATTAAGCAGTGCGTTCATGAGGGATCTTTTCAATTAAACTCCGAGTAAGTTTTCCTGCCCCTGAGGCGCCTGCTAATGTCAGGAGTCGCGAACCTTTTAGTAAGGAAATGATTTCAGAAACAATGTAATGTAGTACATGTACAGTATTATATCAGGAGTCGCGAACCTTTTAGTAAGAAAGTGATTATGGAAACAATGTAGTATACAGTATTAGTATACAATGCTCGGTAACCATAATTATTTCTGTACGTGATCGAATCTCTTAATAAAATCCGTAGACGAACTAAAGGTCACTGACTTAATAGCTGGAAATCGGCAGACGAAGCAATTGATCAAAGGACTGATTAATCGACTGATTATGTGGCCCGAGGGAATGTAATAGTCATAGAGGAAAAGGATACGATGACAGATGGTATAAGCTAGAGGCTTGAAACTTACAATCAGCTTAAGTTATGCTTATTTGTCCTCAAAATTCTGATCGATGAATAGAACACATAAATGTATACTATGCGGAGACCGAACATGAACCGTCGAATACCAGCTGTGTTACAGAATGACAAAATTATTTAAAAACTTCGCTTTTTAAAGCTCAACTTTCATCTTAACATTTAGAACAGTTTCAAGAAAAAAGTAAATAACGCAGTATATAAAATAAATTGTTAAGGCCGAAACACTCTAGTGGGATAGGGTTATTTGCAACACCCGTTTTTATTAATATTAAAATTGGTTTATAAACTAAAAAATCCCTGTTAAAAGGGACGCCCAGCTCACCAAAAACTTAACTTCTAAATATGAAGGCGATTATTATCGTTGAAATTTGGAAGATACATAATACGACGAATTGACGACCCTGTAGCCTAGTTGGTAGCATGCCTGCCTGCAAAGCGAGGGTTCGATTTCAGGCCGGGGCAGATATTTATGTGACAGATAAATATAGATTTATACAGAAATAAACATCTGCTAGGAACGTTCACATCATTCCGTTTTTAGGGTTCCGTAGCCAAATGGCAAAAAACGGAACCCTTATAGATTCGTCATGTCTGTATGTCTGTCTGTCTGTCTGTCTGTCTGTCTGTCTGTCTGTCTGTCTGTCTGTCTGTCTGTCTGTCTGTCTGTCTGTCTGTCTGTCTGTCTGTCTGTCTGTCTGTCTGTCTGTCTGTCTGTCTGTCTGTCTGTCTGTCTGTCTGTCTGTCTGTCTGTCTGTCTGTCTGTCTGTCTGTCTGTCTGTCTGTCTGTCTGTCTGTCTGTCTGTCTGTCTGTCTGTCTGTCTGTCTGTCTGTCTGTCTGTCTGTCTGTCTGTCTGTCTGTCTGTCTGTCTGTCTGTCTGTCTGTCTGTCTGTCTGTCTGTCTGTCTGTCTGTCTGTCTGTCTGTCTGTCTGTCTGTCTGTCTGTCTGTCTGTCTGTCTGTCTGTCTGTCTGTCTGTCTGTCTGTCTGTCTGTCTGTCTGTCTGTCTGTCTGTCTGTCTGTCTGTCTGTCTGTCTGTCTGTCTGTCTGTCTGTCTGTCTGTCTGTCTGTCTGTCTGTCTGTCTGTCTGTCTGTCTGTCTGTCTGTCTGTCTGTCTGTCTGTCTGTCTGTCTGTCTGTCTGTCTGTCTGTCTGTCTGTCTGTCTGTCTGTCTGTCTGTCTGTCTGTCTGTCTGTCTGTCTGTCTGTCTGTCTGTCTGTCTGTCTGTCTGTCTGTCTGTCTGTCTGTCTGTCTGTCTGTCTGTCTGTCTGTCTGTCTGTCTGTCTGTCTGTCTGTCTGTCTGTCTGTCTGTCTGTCTGTCTGTCTGTCTGTCTGTCTGTCTGTCTGTCTGTCTGTCTGTCTGTCTGTCTGTCTGTCTGTCTGTCTGTCTGTCTGTCTGTCTGTCTGTCTGTCTGTCTGTCTGTCTGTCTGTCTGTCTGTCTGTCTGTCTGTCTGTCTGTCTGTCTGTCTGTCTGTCTGTCTGTCTGTCTGTCTGTCTGTCTGTCTGTCTGTCTGTCTGTCTGTCTGTCTGTCTGTCTGTCTGTCTGTCTGTCTGTCTGTCTGTCTGTCTGTCTGTCTGTCTGTCTGTCTGTCTGTCTGTCTGTCTGTCTGTCTGTCTGTCTGTCTGTCTGTCTGTCTGTCTGTCTGTCTGTCTGTCTGTCTGTCTGTCTGTCTGTCTGTCTGTCTGTCTGTCTGTCTGTCTGTCTGTCTGTCTGTCTGTCTGTCTGTCTGTCTGTCTGTCTGTCTGTCTGTCTGTCTGTCTGTCTGTCTGTCTGTCTGTCTGTCTGTCTGTCTGTCTGTCTGTCTGTCTGTCTGTCTGTCTGTCTGTCTGTCTGTCTGTCTGTCTGTCCGTCCGTATGTCACAGCCACTTTTTTCCGAAAGTATAAGAACTATTCTATTGAAACTTGGTAAGTAGATGTATTCTGTGAACCGCATTAAGATTTTTACATAAAAATAGAAAAAAAAACAATAAATTTTGGGGGCTCCCCATACTTAGAACTGAAACTCAAAAATTTTTTTTTCATCAAACCCATACGTGTGAGGTATCTATGGATAGGTCTTCAAAAATGATATTGAGGTTTCTAATATCATTTTTTTCTAAACTGAATAGTTTGCGCGAGAGACACTTCCAAAGTGGTAAAATGTGTGTCCCCCCCCCCCCCTGTAACTTCTAAAATAAGAGAATGATAAAACTAAAAAAAATATATGATGTACTTTACCATGCAAACTTCCACTTAAAATTGGTTTGAACGTGATCTACTAAGTAGTTTTATTTAATACGTCATAAATCGTAAACCGCAATTTACCTCGATCAAAGTTACAACGAACTACAAGAACTTTTATATTATGTTACTTGCTGCTACGGAACCCTTCATGGGCGAGTCCGACTCGCACTTGGCCGCTTTTTTTAATAAGTAATTTGCTAATTATAATTACATAGAAGATGCAACAAAAGTATTTGTAATGTAAGGAATCTTTTCATCGTACAAGTTTCCTTTCCCAGTCAGGGGTCGCGACCTTTCAGCGGTTCACGTTTAAAATAATTGCGTTACCACCACGTATGCGGCAATAAACGCTGTGAAAAATGGTTTTTGTTGGTGTGAAAATTCGAGCATATTTTCAGTTTCGCACCTTTCGTTATGATGGTATGTTATGGTGGTATAGTACGAACTAAAACTATGAACCACTGAAGATTTGAAATGATATAACAGGTATGTTTTTCAAACTTTTTATGTACCTAGCTACGTCGCATGTTTGTTTTTGAAGTTATACTTCTTATGCGACTTGCAAAAAGGTTGCGTTAAGCGTTTGCGCTACCACGGAGGGGGTATAAAAGCACTGAATTACTTATACAAATCTCACAGTCTCAACAGCGTGATTCAGGTTCACGAACAACGCCATCTAGTTTGTACTTGTGTAAACATAGGTAGTACACAAGTAATATTTTATTATATTAGTGACTAGAATATTGAAGAAGTATAACTTCTCACGCACGTACAAAAGTACACGCACCCTTTTTTTTCGTTTTCATAGATATTGTTGCAGTTTTCAAATCGGATGTTGCAATTTATTCGGGAAATATACGGAGCATATTTTTGTTAGGATGTAGTATTCTATCTACTCAAATATGGGCAGGCATCCGAAGCAAGCGGAAGGCTTGCGTTTCGGGAATTTGGAATGAACACAACCGTGGCTTTTTTGCTGCAATCTGTAACTACTGGATTACAATACGTTACTAAAATGCCACAAATTAAGATATTGCATTTAGTGATACATCGATTTAAGACCTGATGGTGATATTTCGCTGAGTCAACAATTTGCGCTCTGTTCGCGGCTTTGTCCGGCTTTCCGGGATATTAAGTTCCCAATCATAATAAATAATCTAATATAATTATATAATAATCTAAATTTTACTAACAAAAAATAACCGACTTCAAAGTCTCAAAAACTACTTTTTAGATCTCCTTCAAATTTATGTGGGACCACATGACAAGCACCTGCTTTCGATTAAAAAAAGAATCATCGAAATCGGTTGGCGTGATATTGAGTTATTCGTCAATTTGTCGCGCACATCTTAACACAAATTTACGACTTATGTGGTTTTCTCATGGATGCCATTGTCAGATCTCAATAAAATTTATGTGGGACCACATGACAGCCACCAGCTTTCGATTAAAAAAACAATCATCAAAATCGGTTCGCCCAGTCCAAAGTTCTGAGGTAACAAACATAAAAAAAACAGTCGAATTGAGAACCTCCTCCTTTTTTTGAAGTCGGTTAAAAATTCTCGTGTCACGGTGTTAGAAGTTGAACTCTTCCGAAACGGCTCGACCGATTTTCGTGAATCTTAGCTAGGGTGGAGAATCGGACAACATCTATTTTTCATCTCCCTAAATGTTAAGGGTGTCCACCCCTAAATTTAGTTTTTTATTTTTATTTTTTTTAATTTTTTGTTTTTATTTTTTTATGATACGGCATACAAAAATAATAATATAAAAAACTTTTGACAGAACGAAGTCTGTCGGGGCAGCTAGAGTAATAAATATAAACGCTTACACACTCATACTCCAGCAGTTGGTTATTTACCTGTGTCGCGAGTGGCATGGACTACACAAATAACACATCACAATAACACCCATGACGCGAGTACAAATATTTATCTATCACATAAATATCTGCCCCAGCCGGGAATCGAACCCAGGACCCCAACAAAGCTACAGGGTCATAGGTTACTCAAGATCATGGTCGACATATGTGAAAATTACAGTAATATACGAACCGGTAGAAAATGCACTAATATACCCTTATTACATTTAGTCGTCATAAATCCGAGCTGTGAAAAGTAATAAGACGAGATGAAATAATTTTACACCGCCATAAAGAGAACGTTGAAAATTCCGCAGCAAATTAATTGCTGTTTATTAGATAAACATTGTTGCCTGCTGTGGAACAAAGAATGAATTAATATATTTTTTACTGAAATTAGATGAAGGTAACTTTTACAAAACCTTTTCACCTTATTAAAAATCACAGAAGAATACGACTTAAATAGTCGTATTCTCCTGGGATTTTTACATTTTTACATTGTTTTACATTTCGCTACCCGGCAAAAAAAGCATCATAACATAAAAATGTCTAATTCGAGATAATGAGACTGTAGTAGTTGTAGTACTTACGTGCACACGTATAAGTATATAGTATTTAGATATAATAATATGGTGGTTGACTTGCATTAGCTCGTTACGACACCAGTAGCTAGGGTAACACGTCCACTCTCATCTACGACTCTCTCGTGACTGAATCAGTGTCGCCCCTCTACCCGTGTTCCCTAGATAACATGATTTCTGCTATAACTATAATAGTACAAACACTACAGAGACTTTTAAGATTTTTTACTATTTACGACATTGATAATGTAAAAATTATAGGAGTTAAATCACTGAAAATTTATTTGCAAATAGTATGTACATATCTACCTATGGCAAATAGTATGTATGTACATACAAACCTAAGTTTAGACTTCGTCTTGTAATAAGGGGGCAAATATTTACGTAGTCCCCTGTTGCTACCGTGGCGCCATCTTATTTAACATGTTTTCAAAACAGAGTTATTCCGGCTTGTAATCCCACCTAATGGTGAGTCAAGGACGTCAAGGTGGATAAAGATGGCAAGGGCACTAATGCAGAAAAAGCCCATTCCCTTCTTTCATAGCCGTCATAGGGCGAGATATGTTTTCTCAAAGAAAATTAATTTGAGTTTGACAGCCTCAAATTAAACATGCTTTTAAGCGTGTGAGAAAATTATATTAAAAGCTGCTGGCAGATATGTAAGTACTTCATCGAAATGTCACGAATATAATTGGACTTTTTGTTTGCGAATAAAGTATCACACGGCAGTTTGGCTTATCGTAATAACGATCGATTTTATATAGTAAACTGTTCTCTATAATTCAAAATGTTTTATTGAGCTAGTTAAATCCACTCACGTCTCAGATTGAGTAACTTAACACTATGTTAACGATTCGTTTATAACATATATAATACATATTATTATAGGTCTACGGATGGCGCCATCTTTAAATATTATCTTCAAATAGTTGTATGGGAAAAATGGAAAATCGACTTTATAAATGGACCGAAATGCCTAATGTCACAGCTGTTGCACTGTTTAGTAGTATCAAACCACCTTCAAATGAAACCATTTTGAGGTATATCGGTTGGATTTTATATATGTAGATTTAATAACAGGTAGACTTACGGTAGTTGACATTTAAAAGAATTTAAGCATAATAAAGAAGAATTAAAATTTACCTCTTTTTGACATGCTGCATTTTAGTGTACCAAAAAATTACCTGGAAAATAAAATAAACTTTATTAGTAAACCATAAAAGTGAACAATTTTAGCAATAGAGTTCATCTGTTTTGTTAGTTAGTTTTACAATATCTTCAATAGATGGCGCTGTAAATATATTTCAGAAGCATTTTTTAATGGCCCATTAAATTAGTCTTATTTTCATAGATTATTTTGCTCGTAATACAGGAGACCTTGAGAGTAGATACTCTACGCTGCTCCATTACTCACAAAGGGGTTTAGTAACCAACCCCAGCTAATAACCAAAATGCTATCTGATGATAACAACCGATACCGGACGCAATGTTACTTTCAATATATTGAAGCCCTCAAGATTCCCGAGAGTATTCCTCCATCAAACTACACGAGTTTAGACTCATTTTCACAAGTTCCGTAATAAGATATTTGAAGACGAAGGTCTGTTTTTATTTATTCGATATAATAGTTTATTTTTAGTGGACCAACGGACACACAGGCGAACATAACGAAACTATAAGAGTGCCGTTTTGACTATTAATCCTAAATTATGAAAATACGAGTAACCGCCCTCGCTTTGCTTCGGTTTTCTTATTTTTTTACACCTTGGGTTACATTATTGGAGTTTTATTAAGGATCCCTAATTTTTTTGAAAATATAATATAGCCTATGTTACTCGGGGATAGTGTAGCTTCCCAACAGTGAAAGAATTTTTCAAATCGGTTCAGTAGTATCGGAGCCTATTCAATGCAAACAAGAAATCAAATCTTTCCTCTTTATATATTAGTATAGATAAGAATTTTCCCCGAATATTTTCATAAATATTGTTCTCTCATGTCACTCTCCACCTCAACACTAGTGACGTGATATGACGTAGGGAGTAGTGGTTGCCATTCTCGTAATTTGATATGGCTCTCGAGTGTTTGTTGAGAGCTCCCGTCCTCAGCGCTGATTTGAGTAGCGCCAGATATCGCCTTACGTCTTGCCTCTACTCAACGACTAGTATAGCATAGCCGTCTTAAAATCTATACATATAAAACTACAAATTACTTATGTTTGCGGCCGCTAAACTCGAAAAACAGTAATGGATCGACTCGAAAAAAATAATTATTTTGATAGGAGAGCGTTTTCGTATGCTTATTAATCCGACGTGCATGGAAAGGAACATTTCAAGCTTATAACATCTTAATTATATAAATTACGTGTCACGTTGTTTGTCCGCGATGGACTTCTAAACTACTAAATCGATTTTAATCAAATTTGCACACCGTGTGCAGTTTGATCCAACTTGAAAGATAGGATAGCTTACATCTCAATTTATAGTCGCAATATTATTTTATTGCAAATTATTTGACAGAACGAAGTCTTTCCGGGCAGCTAGTATACATATAGGTCTATGGCCTATGCTAATAACATCGAATTTTTAGAGTAAATCTCTGAAACCTCAGCCTCAAGCACCTACGATTTAGATTAGTGTGCGCATAAATAGAGTTATAATATTAATACGCATTAATATTCAGCTCCGCTATTGTACCTTCAGGCGACGCTTTATAGTCCTAAATGTATTTATCTACAGTTGTAATAATATGTAAACGTCAGGTTATTGGCTTACGATTAACTATATAACATTGTAGCATTGGTAACTACAATTGTAGATTTAATAGAAGCCAAAATAAATTAAGGGCCTGAACAATTGGTCAGCAAGGCCGCTTATCATCACTATCTTAAAGAAAAGAGTGGATAAATAGGGTTTTACCACGGACCTAAAAAAAGACTGACGTAATCCCAAGAACAAATTCAGTGAAGCACCCATAGTAATACCAACTCTCTATTCGTACAAGTACACACACCCACACATTGACACTTCACTGCTTCAATCGCGAATCAAAAATTACGCACACATGGTAAGCGGGCGGCCATTGCTATGCTTCACTCTCGATTAAACGAGGTTACGTCCGTCTTTTTTTCAGGTCCGTGGGTTTTACCTTAGTAAACTTTTTCGGAAGCTTTTTCGGACTTATCCGCTTGCCATATTAGACTTCATCTTCGTTTACCATCAGATGGGACGTTTGACTTATGATAAGCTAAAAACAGCACTGAATGCTTCAGCGCTTGTGTGCTACTTTTGTATATTTTGGTATTAGTTTTAAAACTTCATCATATCATAATCATATCTATGTATATACCTGCCTGTCTACTAGTTTATACAGACAGTAATATAACTCTTTCTTGTACACGAGAGATGCACGGACCTAAAAAAAAGACGGACATAATCCCAAGAACAAATTCAGTGTAGCACCCATAGGAATACCAACTCTGTATTTCGTATAAGTACACACGGTACATTGACACCATACGGCTACGACATTGACACCATCGCCAATCAAAAATTACAAAATTACGCACACATGGTAAGCGAGCTGTCAGCTGTCAGCTTCACTCTCGATTAGACAAGGTTACGTCTGTTCTTTTTTTATGTCTGTGGAGAGATGGGATCGAAATAATATTTGCATAAGAAAACTTCCCAGATGAATGACACAAGGTTTACGAAAACCTCTGAATTCAGTGGCCATCACTCTACGGCTACCCGCACTTAGTTCACACAATATGGTGCATTGTATTTTTCTCCGGAACCCTTTTAGTTCATTTATCATTCCAGTATAATAGATAAGAAAACCCCACGATATTTATGTATGATGTTAAGTGTACTGTGGTACTAATAGCGATTGACGATTCTACAAAAAAGGGTAGATTCTATTCTAAAAAGTTTAGTTGACGTTTGAGTCTCAGATGGAGCAGACGTATATGTGATTAATATATTTTTGTTCTCAAGTCGTAGTGGTTTGTGATGTCTCAGGCCAAGTTTCTTATTTTAGTTTTTATTATCATAACATGTTAATTTGGATAGCGGTTTTTTCGACACATCAAACCATTTGAATTTTGTTGGCCACGTCTGCGGCCTATCACACTAACGCCCCAACACAGAGTCACTAACGGTCATTTAAATCGCTCCTTAGTAAAGAAATTGTATGGCGATTCTTTACTAAGGAGCGATTTATATAACCGTTAGTGACTCTTTGAGTTAGGACGTAAGCAAGACGCAACATGTAGGAGGGGCATGTTGGAGACTAGACTACACTCATGAAGCTCTTTAATAGCTTCATGACTACACTAGACTAAAGAATCAGGAAGGAATCCGTAATGATAACTAAGCGAAGAGGAACTCAATTCACTTCAGTAAGAATATCGCATGATTGACTCGTTTACAGTACGGCAGCTATGTATTGTTCAGCAGGACTGCTAAGCGTATTTTTTACTTACAACAAAATAAAAGAGGAAAAAATATTTGTGCCGAGTTCTGGATTCTTGCTTCACGTTCATTTATTATCCACATAGTATCTACATAAATTGTTGGTTGACACCGCTTGGTTTAAGGAATGATTCGCTGTCGTGTCAATAAAATCACAATTGATACAAAATTACCACATCAACAGCTTTTAGAGAGAGGTATCTAACTAGTGTACATAATTTAAAAAATGTATAATTAAAGGGCAAATTTTCTGTACATTGAATATTTTTTAAAAATTTCGATTAGGGGGCACTTCAGTAACGTGTTAGAGCACAAAAATATTTTTTTAAGAATTATTGTCTCTCTGTCTGTCTGTCTGTTTATCTTTCCGGTCATCACATGAAAACTCTTGAACGAATTTCGATGAAAATTGGGGAAGTTGTTACTAATACTTCGGGTCATATTTTAGGACACTTTTTATTCCGGAAAATTAAAAGTTCCCGGAGAAACGGGATGAAAGTTTGTATGGAATATTTTTAAAACATCAACCGATTTGCATCAAATTTGCAACAAATATTCCTTGCTTAAATTGATAGAACACATATTTTTCAGTTTTTCAAAATTTTTCAAGAAAAAGAAAAAATACAAATACACCTGGAAAAATCCATTGTTTAAATCGTGGATTTCAGTATATTATATAAATTACTAAACATACGTGCTTCAATATAAATTCACCGTTTTTTAAATTCTTCTGCAAGAGGTACAATTTACGTATGCGAAGCTGCGGGCATCAGCTAGTGTTTGAATAATATCATATTATATAACCTCATACATCTAAGTCTTCTTTCTTCGTCACTATGAGTATATTAGCAAAGCGTTTCGTGTTTGATACTATAGCGTGTAAGTAGGCAATCATACAGAGACCTCGTCAATCCATATGAGCGTATTAATTACATTGTTATAATGTTACATCGTCTTTACTAACTAATATCGGTTACGTAACTTACCTAAGTTCATTCACAGCAGAAACAGACCCCTCTTTCCCACTGGGCACTCTGGGCACGTGCCCAGGGCCCCGTGATCGATAGGGGCCCCCTAGATCCTGCCAGATCACTAAACGATTACCGATATTTGTTATCGAAAAACTTTTTTAATTTGAATAAATCGAACCTAAATTACTGACTACAATCAATTTTGCATAAATCTAGAGGCTTGCTTATCTACTTTCTTTGTTTATTCTAACAAAATAGTGTTCTGTCAAAGTCATAGGGGCCCCATTATCCTAATATGCCCAGGGCCTCCAGTGCGTTAAAGACGGCCTTGAGCAGAAAACATACGTATCGGAGCTAAATGCCGCACTGGATTTAATTATATAACACCTTACGTCAACGTTTCTTTGATCGTCACACAAAAATCGTCGTTAGCTCTTTTGCGGGTAAAGAGCGCACACTTAAGCGAAGTGGTAGGGGACGGAGCGTTTGCAATGCTCGTGGAAATGGGGTTATTCCCATGACTCGGCGCAACCGTGCCCCATTGGGTCCGTGACCGATTGACGGTAAGTCAAATGGTGTAAAAAGGGTTCTCTTTGTCCGAGTAAGGCTTACCTTGCTCGGATAAAGATTTCAGTTAAGTATTGTAGGTATATTAATGTTCATTTGCTCCTGCAGAACTTCCGAAATATCACTTTCGACAGAATAAACAAATTAGTCTGCTGTTCATGTGACGTCGCACTATGTTCAATATAATTATTATGTAGGTATTTATTTCCATTAATTTTGCTATGGAGGTTTACCCTATCAATCTTCATTTACCTTAAATATTTATTCATTCTCAAAAAAATCTAACATTATTTTTATTTTATTATAAGTAGGATAATATATTTCGTAAAATACATGGAATTTTCTTTTAATATACTGACGAAATAAGACGTTAAAATGTTAATGCAGTGAAACACCCACAACAACCGAAGTAGGCGCTAGGACTTTAAATCCAAGTGAAATTCGAGTTAATCCATATAAGTAACCCATTTGACGCCAGCAGCGCCATCTAAGCGCGTTTATCCTTCTGCAGTCATCCCCGCAGACTTAATTCGCCTTAGGTTTGCTTATTTTAGAGCACTCGAAACATGAAGAGCTTTACAGTCCTTTTTTATTTCTCAGCTCCCAAGGAACTTTTAATTAACTTCACCCCGTTTCAGCGCGTCGTGTCACTTGTTCCGTTTTCAGCGGATATTCGCTAAAATAACGAACTAATTTTCACAGTTTCAATTTCCACGCCATGTTTTTTATTTAGTTTAAATTTCATGGGTCTAAATTTTAGTATTTGAGGCGTTGCACGTCTTGCCTGTAGGTATCGGATACGATTTATGCAATGTAAACAAACTGGTTTTTGTGTTGTACGAGTATGTGAGATTTTTTTGAAGTAAATAATTGATATTTTTTGTCATATTCTAATGAAATTTATTAAAAATTTGCAGTTGGTTTATCAACTGGTAAATTATACATAATATTCTTACGTCACAGTTTCATTCATGCCGCTAGTCTGTTGTTTTAAAAGTAATTTTAATTTTTCCTATTGACCCGTTTTCTTTGTCCACAAGTGTGACAAATACTTGACTGACAAATTATATGTCGTAGTGGTCGTAGGTGACGATGATGTCTTATTAATGTTATCCAAGTCCATGCCACAGGCCACACAGGGAATCCTAGTGAATAATGAATGTATGAGTATTTAATTTATTTTATTACTTTTTTTTATGGAAATAGCCAGCAAACGAGCTGACGATCCACCTGATGGTAAATGGCTATCGTCGCCCATGGACATCAGCAACACCAAAGGTGTCACTGATGCGTTGCCGGCCAAGAAAGAGAGAAGAATAAGAAAGAAAGAACTGGCTCTCAAGCCCCCAGCCGGATGACGACGTGTCGTTTGGCGGCTGACTCATGCTCAAGGGTGGTAGCTATAATGGTATTAATTAACAATTAAAATCAATATTACCAATATAATCCCTCGAGGGGCCCTACCACCAGCGGGCCGGATTTAGTCGCCTCTTACGACACCCATCCGGCGTGGGATTGGGGTTAGTATTCTAAATCGCCCCAATACGGCTATAACGCTACTAACGCTCTGCTCGCGGTAATGCCCGCGTTTTCCGGGATAATAACTACCATATACATATGTATATTATTCTAGATCATGATGTACCTGTGTGCTAATTTTAGATCATGATGTGTGCTAATTTTAATGAAAATCTGTTCAGTAGTTTTTGCGTGGACGAGTAATAAAAATATCTATATTCACATTTGTATCTAATATTTTATTAATTCTTTTTGTTCTGAACAAGCAAACAAACAAATTGATTGCTCGATTTGTGATTTATTGTTCATGAACATTAACCAGGCACACCACCAACGCGTCATCATGAACGAAGTAATTGACCCTAATCATCATCAACACCTAACTCGACATGTTAATTTCCAAGTCTCAATTAAACTTCACAGTTAAGTGACAAACTGATACTTCTATTCGTGTAGTTACTGGTGTAGTTAAAGCGAGTTTCAAGTAACTTTGGTAGTTTCAGCGGCGCGGGAGGTGCGAATCCCAACCCCAAGTTACAGGTGCAATTTTCCAGTCAAAACGAGTTAATTCTGGGATACGGAACAATGAATCTAATCAACTTGTTAAAGTGAAACTTATTCTATCGCCCCAAAATTTTTCGTCCATCTATCTATCTATATATATATATATATATATCTCTATCATTCTGCATGTCGCATTACAGTCGGATATTCAATATGTTTTTTTTTACTTACAATAAGTTAATAAAAAAAATGGGGGTAGGCCAATATGGCGGCGTCCATAGCTCGCATCAGCTAACCGTGTTTATATTCTCAATTATTCTTGCAAGTGTTCCGCGGTATTTCTGTTATTATCTGTGTTTTGATCTGTATATTAATGTAAATGTTTTAAAGTGATTTTTTTATTCTATCGCCCCAAAATTTTTAGTCCATCTATCGCATGTCGCATTACAGCCAAACCTGGAGTAAGAATAATAATGGAGATTCAATGATTTAAATAAATATTGCTCTTAGTTTTTAATATGCGTCTATCATCTAAATGATTGTATTATATTACGCAAATTGAAATTAAATTTTATAATTGAATATTTTGTCTACTATCGATTTCCAATTTTATCATGCCCATTTTTCAATAATTAAGTAATGATAAAAAACGCAATTGTAATACCCTAAATCGAATATTTTCTAAAAATTTTTTGTTAAATGCCTACAAACCGAAAAAAGTTTCACTTAGGTAACTATTATATGTCCCAACTATAAACTAAATACAAAGTATTTAGCATACCTACAGGTTATCTATCTAAAGTCCGTGTCCGTTCATGTTTTTAAACATTTTTATTTAGCTTGCCCTGTTTATTTATTTATTTATTTGTTCGTTTGTTTGTTTGGGTCAAATCTTACAAGCATAATAAGACCTTATAATACTAACACTTATCCTAAGGAGTTGTTTTACACATTGCTTTAGTTCTGATGATAATGCATATTAGTGAGAAGCTTGACCTGATACTACACACAGGTTTGACAGCACAGTCCCAATTTTTTTCTTCAGTATAAAACTAACTTCACTAAAAAACTAAATACGCGATTCTGTATTGTTAAACTATTACTTGTTATTCATGATTTTCATTTATAGTTCAGCCCATCTGCTATAACACAAAAATGAAAAAACCTAATTCACGTAGTAATATTTAATTAAATTACACTTTAAGCCTACAGATTCAATCAAAGTTTAAAATGGATGTACAATTGTATTTATCATTATATAACGTTTACCTAAGTCAATGTAAAACGCGATTAACTTTGAAATCAAATTAAACCATTTGTAGAAGCCGCAGTAATACGTAGTCACATGATAATCAAATTATTGTACACAACACATTATGTGTATGATCTAAGATAATTTACACGTCTTGAAGACGTCAACTGTTCAAGGAAACGGGCGATATCACAAACATCGTAATACAAATAAAGTCAAGAATAAATACTGTGAATAGGCTCTTATTGAGTTAGTAATATGATACTACATCGCCACATCAAGTGAGACTGGAGACAAACATTAACTTATAAGTTAAATAATTCTTTAAAAAAATAACCTTCTTCAAAATTAGGGATAACTCAATAACTACTCGTCAGATCTCGCTTTTTAAACGGGACCATATGACAAGCACCAGCTTTCGATTAAAAAAAGAATCATCAAAATCAGTTCACCCAGTCGAATGTTCTGAGGTAATAAACATAAAATACAGTCGAATTGAATACCTCCTCCTTTTTTGAAGTCGGTTAAAAAAGAATTCCACATCAATTCTTTTTTTAAGCAAACGCTATCAGTTCATCAGTATCTCTACAAGAAACAAAAAATAGGCTGAATATCTTTAGAAATAGGGATAAATATAATTTTCTTTAGTGATATCCTTGCCTAGAGATGGAAGTTAAGATTAAAGATTAAAGAAGATTAAAGATTAAAGATTTATTATGAACAAAAACAATTTTACAAATAATATGTTCGTAAACACTGGTAAGTATTAAGTATTAACTGTGTTGCCATATTAAATTTTCAACTGCCTTTTAGAAATTAATTTGTTATCAAATTGACCGAATCACTGGTAAACTGGTGTTTAGTTATAATATCATTTGAAAGGCAACAATGCGACGATGATTTGAGACCACTAAAACAATGCATGAGACACATTCGGTCCATTCATGAAGTCGATTTCCGACTTTTCCCATACAAAAACTTTTAGCGTAGTAGCTAGCATACGCCGGGTACCCACTAGTAAAGTCCGGTTTACACGTATTAAGTAGTTAAGTAGATAACTAAATTTTAACTAAATTAATACGTGTAGACGGACAATTTAGTAACGTTTTAGTTAAAATTTAGTTATCTACTTAACGCTTCCCGCCCACGTCCGATAATTGGTGACCAATTTTTTGTAGGAGAAAAATAGAACGTACTGATAGCAATAGTGCAACGCACACATCCTACAAAAAGTCGGTCAGAAATAATATGACAGGAAAAATCGGCCCGATTATCTGTCCTACAAAATGTCTGACGTGGGCGGGAAGCGTTATACGTGTAAACTAAACATTATGTATACACAGCAGTATTCCATGTTCGATTTTTATAAACAATCCGTAACTTTCGCTTGTACAGGGCAGTGTCTGTCAGTTGCGTATCACAAACTCTCAACACAGAAACGCTATACATCTAGGTACAATACATGTTTTACATACTTTAATACATGTGTCGCGCTTTGTAGTACCCAATTGAAAATTACTTTTACATAGGACATCATGCCCGATATGAATAAATCAAGAATTCCGTTCGGGATTCGAATCCGGCTATGACTCCACAAACAGGGCATACTAACCCACTTTAACCCAATTTAATAATATTGATTAAAAATGAACATCTATATTATTTAATTTATCAACAAAGTAAATTCAAAATTCTAATAGACATAAAAATAAGACATCGCGAAATAAAAATAACCAATTGAATAAGCAGTTGTGATTCCGAGTCCATTCATAAAGATACATGACCAAAAGCACTTATCTCGGTCACAGCTTAGTGAAAATAAAACCCTCCCACGGTTTTCATAGCTGAGAAATCCTCAATCAGAGTCTCCCACGCGACGACAAATGACCGAGCTTGGACGTAATACAGGATAATATGAAGTATTACTGCGAAGAGGATTGCTGGACACACGGGAAGAATTTCTACTACGTAGTACCGCTAAGATGCCGCAGAGTATGAAATAAAAAATGGTGGTAAAATGCCGCTAAAATATGTATTTAACGCCCTAACTCAGAGTCACTAACGGTTACTTTAATCGCTCCTTAGTTACAGAATTTGTATGATTCTTTGCTAAGGAGCGATTAAAGTAACCATTAGTGACTGAGTTAGGGCGTAAGATATATTTTTTATTTATTTAAACTTTATTGCAATTAATGTGTGATTAACACAGGATATAAAAGAAAGTCTTAATTCTAAAAGTATTGACTGATGGTTTTTAATCAATCAATCAATCAATCAATCAATCAATCAAATTCTTTATTTGCAGGATAAGGTTATTTTTACATAGTTCTTATATGGTATTCCAGATCTCCTATCCTCGCCTACTAGGCGTGCAAAGTCAGGTTAGCAAAAATTTGCAATAAATTAAATGTTAGTACAAAACATTGCGAAACGGTACAGACAATAAATATGTTCTAAGAAAGATAAAATACAATAAAATTGTCAAATTAAATAAAATTGTCAAATTAAATGAAATTGTCAAATTTATATAGCTAATTATATTATTTTTATGTCCTATCAGTTAGAAATTCATCCATATGACAATAGCATTTTTTTATTAAATATTCGGTTACATTTTTCTTAAATATACGAGGGTCTTCGGTGTTGCGTATTGCCTTTGGAAGTTTATTATATAGTACTGGGTTAGTTTATTATATAGTACTTAATTAATCAATTCATAATTTAACACGATTAACCAAGTAAATAAATAGTTTACAGGTATTTAAAGTACTTTAGAGACGTACAAACAAACTTTAGAACTGTTTTGTAAACACATCAGACGAATTACGCACGGAAACGTATACAAAACTAAATTCATGTTAGATATCTACAACATTGTCTGAACGGAGATTTCTGTGCAGTGCAGTGTTAACTCCATCAGTCATTATTTGTCTACGAAGGCTCTACTTAAGAACCCTATATTATACGAATACGAGTATAATAGGGAATTATACAGATACCCACTTGTATATCTGTGCCTTATGTATGGTAGGTACAGTCACCTGCAGAGAAAAGTAACTCATCTGTTTACAACGCAACTGGCAAAGGAAACGTTGCTTGCTGTTCGTATATATATAAACAGATGGGTTACTTTTTTCTGCAGGTGACTGTACCATAGGTACAAAACTTTTATTTCTCACACACAAAACAGGTCAAGGTAATAAAAGCGCCTTAGATCTGATTTACCGCCTACATCATACACTCAAAAGATTTATTCAGTATTTATTACAGTTACCTCGCGCGGCTTTACCTAAGCTAGAGAGGGTAAAGTAAATACAATACAGCCAGATAAAGATTACAGACGTAAGAAACGAGGTTTACGAGGTAAAACCCCTAAAGGAACAGATAATCCTGCCGATACAATATACTAACATGATTTCTGAATCTTTTGTTAGCATACTATAACTGTTTTTATAAGTAATCTATATTCTATACTAATATATTTGATTTTTTGTTTGCATTGAATAGGCTCTGATTTTAAAAATTCTTTCACTGTTGGGAAGCTACACTATCCCCGGGTAACATAGCTATATTATAGTTTCAAAAAAATTAGGGATCCTTAATAAAACTCCAATAATGTAACCCAAGGTGTTAAAAAAAGAAGAAAACCGAAGCAAAGCGAGGGCGGTTACTCATATTAAATAAAAATAAATAAATTCGAGGCCTGGCTTAAGATAAAAGAAAAACCTTTTGTAGGTACTCTTACAGTATTATCTAAAGTTATAATTCACCAGATAATTTTAACTCGCATACTTTTTGTGTTTCATTGATAAATTAAATAGATACTTAATCTGTCTACAACAAATTTTGATCCCAATTTAGAATTTAGATTACAAATAAATAATTCGGGAATACCAACAACACATTAATAAGATTTTTGCTCATTCTACAGTTCACGTTTCAGTTAGTTTTTATAGACATTTAAGACATAATGGTAGATATATTTTTTACGATGGTCATCAACTTAAATATAAAAAAATAACGATACCGAATCATCTTCCACCGAATGAACTTATTATCGCGCGAGTACAAAATATTTCAATAGTACCCACGGACGTAAAAAAAGAACGGACGTAACCTTGTCTAATCGAGAGTGAAGCATAGCAATGACAGCTCGCTTACCATGTGTGCGTAATTTTTTAATTTTTGATTCGCGATGGTGACAATGTCATAGCAGTATAGTGTCAATGTGTGCGTGTGTGTACTTGTACGAATAGAGTTTGTATTACTATGGGTGCTTCACTGAATTTGTTGTTGGGATTACGTCCGTCTTTTTTTACGTCCGTGATAGTACCTAACAAGAACTCACGAGTTCACGATACGATTAGTGTAACTAGGTATTAAAAGTATTTTTCGATGTATTAATATCTACATGATAGTTATAACATTTATGTAACATGCATAAAAAGCACTATTTCTGACACATCAATAACACAAAACAATACAATATTATATTCCGTCCAATAATTCAGGTGTGACATACGGACTGACATCTGAATAAGGGTTCCGTTTTATCATCGGATATTTGAGATCTTGAAATACAAAGTCTTTACCCATCTGGTAGAGTGTAGCTCGATATGGATCAAATTTTAGGATCAGGGGAAGGGTCATCTAACCTTTGCGTCAGGACTCAGGAGGTCCTCAAGCCCTTGCCGCAAAGAATCCTCAACTCATTTTTATTATCTGAACGTTAATTATACTTGATAGACTATAGATTATATCTATGAACGAACCATTAAATTTAATGTCAGTCGCTCATCCCAGTTTCAAATGTGACAAGCCCCCAGCAAAATGCGCTACTTGTAATAGAACAGGTGTAACACCACAGACGCGTCTATTTACTCTGTGGCCTATGCCACTGAGTTAGTCTGCGGTCACTACCGTTTCCGCTCTCGCTATCTCTCTCGCACACTAGGACAGAGAGGTTCGCCATGTTGAGTCGCGGTCGCTTGCGCGTGTAACATTATTATTTTGAGTCTTTTATAGTAAATGTACGTGAATCTCATAACATTGTGTTTCAATCCACGGCCGAACTCCACATCATTAAATAGCCGGACAAACCCCATTACACAGGTCATTTGTCTATTCACTGTTTTAAAAATAAAAATATTAATAAGGACGTTAACAAAGATGGAAGTCAAAATAAAAATGAAAAACTTATCGCTCAGTTATGTGTAGATATGATATCAGATATGTGTACATAGCGCATAAGTGTTAGTTGTTCCAAAAATCGTTAAATGTATAAGAGCGTTGAAGGAGTTCCATCACAATACTCCGACACAATTCTCCGGGAAGATCAAATAAAGAGAACTATAACAGTTGCTCCGGTTTCCGAGGGCCCTCCAATCGCAAGCACTCTTCCCAGGTCTTCTATTGCAGCGCGTCTGTTCTTAATGCTTCCGTCACTGATATTTAGTGTTTTATGAGATACGAGTAACCGCCCTCGCTTTGCTTCGGTTTTCTTATTTTTTTACACCTTAGGTTACATTATTGGACTTTTATTAAGGATCCCTAATTTTTTTGAAAATATAATATAGCCTATGTTACTCGGGGATAGTGTAGCTTCCCAACAGTGAAAGAATTTTTCAAATCGGTTCAGTAGTTTCGGAGCCTATTCAATGCAAACAAAAAATCAAATCTTTCCTCTTTATATATTAGTATAGAGTATAGATAGCGCATGCAAGACTAGGCGACCGCTGTGTACGTGTACGTACTGATGGCGACAACTATAGATATAGAGGTGGCAATTTTCCAGTGACGTTATAAATATTCAGTCTCGTATCTTCTATAATAAAATTTCTTCTTAATAAAATTTATTCTTAGCACGCTATAGGTACACGTTTTTCAGAACTCAAATTCTGTTAATCTTGATTTTAGCGAGGACGGTAATTTAATGCTTGAATGCTTGTAGTGAAATTTGTATTTTTTTAACCGACTTCAAAAAAAGGAGGAGGTTCTCAATTCGACTGCTTTTTTTTATGTTTGTTACCTCAGAACTTTGGACTGGGCGAACCGATTTTGATGATTGTTTTTTTAATCGAAAGCTGGTGCTTGTCATGTAGTCTCACATAAATTTGAACGAGATCTGAAAAGTAGATTTTGAGACTTTGAAGTCGGTTATTTTTTGTTAGTAAATTTTTTACAGTACTTCATCGTAAACTTCAAAATATTTTTTTATGGAAATTGACAAACGTCAGAAATGCTCTCATGCAAACTATGTCGTTCATTTCAGTCGCTGCTAGTCAGTATTGTGGCCATACAGTGGTAGTGCTCGTACGAGCGATATGTGAATACTGCTGATATTACATTCATGATCCGCCAGCCGCAAATTGTGGGAAAAGTGAAATTTAAGCGCGTCGTCCACGAGAGATGTAGCTAGGTTAGCTCCTAGGTTAGCTTAAGTGATTTTTGTGCTATTTAAAACCAACCACTTAGTTGGCAGGAGATGTATGGGAAACTTATGTACTTAGAAAATTGTACAGTAACAAAAATTATCATTTTCAATAAAAAAAATTTTCAAGAAACTAAGGCCCATAAAAATACACATTAATGGTTTACAAACACCGAAAATATTTTAATGTACCAATTCAAACATGGGATAAAAGAGAAAAAAACATCCTTGCTGTAATAAACAACTTACGCCCAACTAAGAGTTAGCGTGAAAAATATGTATGCCAAATTACAGCTTTCAAGTACAAAGCGTCTCTGAGCTAAGCTGCAGAGGAACGCAAGCATTTCATGGCTTGATTCAGACAAGATTAATTCAAGCACTGATTATTTTTAATCTGTATCATTACTATAGGCACAGCTATTCACATTATTCGATACACATAAGAAATGCTCCGCTAACGTAGACAAAGACCTTTAAACGGAAAAGCCTCAAACGGCACGAAAATCGTACTTAATACCGTCCAATATAGAGCATGGTACAGCGGGATATTGGACAAAATTCTGTGCAATCCGCAAACAGGGTGCCACAACTATAACAGAAATTCCTTCGACGTAACATTGAATTAAATTCATACCGAATAATGACCAGACCGAACTTCACGCGAGTCGAATCAAATAATAACAGCCTAGAAACAATAAAATAAATAAATAAAACGCTAACACACTCATACCCCCGCAGTAGGTTATTACCTGTGTCGCGGGTGGCATGGACGACACATATTATAACAAACACATCACAATCACACCCATGACCCGAGTACAAATATTTATCTGTCACATAAATATCTGCCACGGCTGGGAATCGAACCCGGAACCCCTTGGTTCACAGGCAGGGTCGCTACCAACTAGGCTACAGGGTCGTCAAAAAAAATGGTTGTCTGTAAAGTCGGTTTACGGACGGTAGTTTAACGTGACAACGTCATGACAAAGCTCCGCTTCGCTCCACTCAACTACGATCGCCTACGGCATCGGCTACAATACGCCGATCGTAGCCGATCGTGCCTCTCTCTCTCGCTTTTGCCGCTCTCTCGCTCGCGGAACAGGACACTTTTTCGTGCATGCAGCCCGTGTTAATCGATTTATAAGACGTTATCACGTCAATAAAATGATAATGTTTAATTTTCGCCAATTATTTAATATATTATATTACGAGTATACCTAGGAGTTGCGAACGCATTATCTCGTCTAAATCACGTCTGTACATAAGGTAGCGCGATATCGCGTCCCACTCAAAAATGAGCTCAGAGAACGCCTCCCGTTGATAAACTAGGTTATTAAGCGTCGGCAATGAGTTAAACTGGGTAAAAGAATCCTTTTCTCTAGTTCTCGTAAATACCACTGGGGCTCATTAGTTACCTTAATCTACGGCCGGCTGCTAGTGAAAAATGCATTCATGAATGTTAACGAGGTCTTGAACTAGCTCTAGTGCGGAACATTACGCTCTTACGTTAAGAGCTTATGTTTTTGTGTTTTGGATGTATTGGACATTGACGATCCTGTAGTCTAGTTGGTAGCAACCCTGCCTGCGAAGCGAGGGGTCCCGTGTTCGATTCCCGGCCGGGGCAGATATTTATATGACAGATAAATATTTGTACTCAGGTCATGGGTGTTATGATGCGTTATATGTGTAGTCCATGCCACCCGCAACACAGGTAGCCTACTGCGGGGGTATGAGTGAGTGTGTGAGCGTTTAAGTTTATGTTAGGTTATTACGTAGCTGTTTGGATGGTAAGTGGTCGTCACCGATATCAGAAACATCATAGGCATCGACGATACGTTGCCGGCCCAGAAAAAGAAAGAAGATCAATTCGAATCAGATCAAATCAAATCAAACAAAAATGAAGCGCTAGTTCTTGCTCTCAAGTTCAAGGTAAACAGGGAGAAAGTATTACTTTCTTAGTAACCTTCATTGCATAGGCTAGCTACCATTATGTGCCGCTCATTTTCCATCTTTTACTAAAAAAAGTCAGAACCAAAAGATTACTTGTGAAGCGATAATATGTTCTCGTGAAATGCTGCTGGCAAAGTGCCCAGACGCTCAGCTGCAGTGCCCTTGAAAGAGCCGGCCAATACTTTAGAATCTGGATCTTACGTCAGTAAATATTGATTGGGCATTCAGTAGAACACTTGGCCACTTTTTAGGTCAGATACGTTTGTCTGGTTCAGTTCACATCTCGACGTAGCGATTATTGCTTATGACCTAGTAAACTCAACATTCAAAAAAATAAAATATTATAAAATAACAGACTTCAAAATTAGGGATAACTCAAAAACTACTCGTCAGATCTCTTTGAAACTTAAGTGGGACCACTTGACAAGCACCAGCTTTCGATTAAAAAAAGAATCATCGAAATCGGTTCACCCAGTCGAATGTTCTGAGGTAACAAACATAAAATACAGTCGAATTGAATACCTCCTTACTCCCTGCTTTCACTTTTAAGTCTATTACCGGAGATACATAAAATATAAGACGCACTGAAAATTTCTCGAATAATGATGAATGCGTTCCGTCTGAATCAAATGATGAAAACAATGATTATTCTAATATTTTCTGATAATACAAGTCCTCTAAGAGATCAGCAGGAAATACTTAATAATGCAGCTAAATTATAATAATATCATCAATCTACTTTAATTAAATTTTAACAAAAGCCACCCCTGGTTTTACCCTGGTCTACACCCGTGATGGGACGTGACCTATTTGCTGACAACACGAACTTATTCAGTACTTCATAATTATCATTTCATAGCACCCGTATCAAAGTTGACTACATAAACCACAATTATTGTTTACGATAATATCCACCGCTATATCCCAAAACCTTTTCCGTGAAAGTACCTCAGCAGCAATTTGAAATATCCTTATCTGTTTCTCTAACAGCAGTAATCATATATGATACAGCCCCAAAACTTGGTACATTAATAAAACTCCAAGTCAAAGTCACATTGAACGTAAATTTCGTTGTTGAGCAACAAATTGGTGTTCTTTGCTTCAAGTACGAGACAAGGTTTGTTAGGAACATTGGTTGTTATGAAACAACCATCGTTCACGTGTAATAGCTGGAGATTTGCTGGAGATTTACTGTAATTTCGTTTCGGGGAAGTTTAAGTTTAAGCTTAGAATCTCGTATCCTGTGTCATTCGTTACGCAACGCAAGACAATTTCAGGTACTCACGATATGTATTTTGTAGCTTTTAAGCTAAAAATCGACGCTAACGCTTCGGTGAATTTACTTGTATTGTCTAATCAGGGGCGTAGCTACCGCCGTATCAGCCGTATCAATTATACGGGGCCCCCACTAACACGCCCAAAAAAAGCTCGCCAGCGGCCTAGGACCGCTACAGTTGGCAGTCACTCCTTTTATATTTGACAGCTAACGTCGAGAGGGCCCCACAACAAATATTGATAAGGCCCCATATCCTTAGGGCTAGCTACGCTACTGCGTCTAATGTGTTGTGTGCTTAAATAAAAAAACCGTGTAAAATATGCACTGTATACTATGTGTTTAACATCATGTAATTCAGTTAACTTACCCACAAATATTTCTCACTGCTTTAAAAGCCCATCAGTTAAGTAAGTTATAACTAGTTTCCTCCCGCGGCTTCGCCTACTTCCTACGGAGGAGTGGTTTGACAAACCGAAATTTAAAGATTTAAGAAATTTAACCGATTTGTTTTTACTAAGTATTTATTACGTTCAAATTATGCGTCATTCAATTGCCCCGCGTATTCTTAACCTCAGTAGCGAACAGTGTAGGGAGATGAACTTCTCCTGGTAGCACTCGACCCCACTCATCTATTGTTTTGCTGAGAAATGCGGCCCACAATGTAACTTATGCACTGAGCGAACTCTGTTCCCTCGTGCAGTTTTGAGCTCTTAAAACATCATGTTGCAGTTGCTATTTTCGAATAGGTTCGAAGTTGGGACACTTACTTCGGAAGCTACATAATAATGAGCTACAAAGGCTTAATATTTGACTGATAATAAGACAGATATAATATCAATTACAATATTTATGGCTCAGTAATCATATTGATTCATATTGAGTCAGCAAGGGGGCTGTAGTGTATGTGCGATAGCATACATACACTGTCTCGTGTGTCTCTGTATTAAATGGCAAACGTCACTGTCACTTACGAAGTGGTTACGTACTCAGAGTTGTGCGTTGGTGTCGCTAGATGACGCCTCGCTTGATGATCGAATGGACGAGTCCATTCGATCATCTATTCGATTATTGTATTAGTCGATTACTCGATACATGACCTAACTCAGTACAAGACGGCAGTCTCTGCGGAGATCTCGGAGTAGACGGATGTGTCCCTATAGTGACAGTGACGTGCCATAGTAAAATACGTAGACATAGTCGAGCCAGTGAACAGTGATTATATTAATACACATCGGATCTCCTACAGGGGCCTTCTGTCGCTTTTTCATATATTTAAACCTGCTTAGGATATAAAATAAAAACTATATAATAAAACCTTTGTTGTTTTAATGATGTGTGTCGTTTGTTTATCGATGTTGACGTAGCACCCATCGATTAAGTTAAATGTACCTGCAACAAAAGGAATTATATTTTATTATAATATTTCGACACTGTCAACATAATTATATTAAGTAAAAAAATACCCAATGCACGGTAAATACAGTTGTTGTTTAAAACATTTCAGGGTTGACTGTAAGAAAGTAACCTATATATTTACCAGACAAATAAACATTATAGCAATACAACCGTTGGAATTAAGCTAGGTTATGAAAAGACTATAAATAGCAAAGACCAATGATTTCCAAAAGAACCACAAGCACATAAATAAGAACACGAAATAAAATAAGTAGAGCATTCGCTCAACCGGAAAACGCCATCTAACCCGTGGCATTCCATGAAGAGGATGAAGTAAGAGACTGCGGGGTTTTGCGGGTATTCTGTGACCCCCAAATACCCTCCCCCATCAGGAGTACGAAGACGTTTCCAAGTCATAAACTAGTATAAATTTAAAAATAAAAAAAAACCCGCCTGCTATCAAAAAAGCTATCATGATATACCTTTTTGAAGTCCTTATGATGAGCTCTTTAATACCGATATCGCAATATTCGATTTATTTTTAATTTTTATACTTCAAATAATGGCATCTCACAGCCACCATATTTGTTTTTTTTAACGTCACCTATCTAAGAACACTTGGTTTATTAAGACAAATCGAACGATATCTTAATTATTATAAAAATAGGTCCACCCGTTTGGAAGATATGAGGTAATTAAGAATATTACATGCATATATACATACCAGATACGCGCGAAAAACAACCCTTCCTTGGCAGTTGAGCAAAAAAAGGCAGCACGAATAAGGGAGATTTGTTTGAACTTGAAGATGGATACTGTATTAGATCTCAAATTAACTCGATTATTTCCCTCCCTTTCTCGCTCAATATTAGGTAATATTATGCTCGTAACATACATACATACTCGGTACTTTAAGAAAATGAGGAAGCAAATATTAAAGAGCAACATAAGTCACGTAATATTATGACGCGTAACATAACCCCAGCGTTTATATTCATGGAAGGTAAGCTCAAAAGGGCAGTTAATTACTCAATGAAACGAATAAGAAATAATGGGAATGCTGGGTTGTTAAAACGACTGTTAAGGGTAATCGCGGTTGGCTATTCAAATTTATTAACAGCCATTTTATCCTCAAAATGGACGGAAGTGGGGCAATCTCGTAGCTTTTCATAGAATGTGAAATAAAGTTTATAATTAAGTATTTGATATTATTAAATAGGTATCTACACCTATATTAAAATAAATCTATAAACAACCTTACTCAACTTTACTCAGCTCGTATCCAAAACATCCTTTAGACAAAAGGTTATATTTATTTCTAAGACAATTATTATTTGGATATGTTAATACATGTAAACATTGGAAATACGACATGCATTAAAAGAATACTTTTCTAATAAGCATTTTCCATCAATTTTTTATTTAAGATATTCAGAGTAGAAGTTTTATGAATCTTGACTATAAAACATTACCTGTGACTATTAAAATTAACGCTAACACTCATACACTCATACGCTCAAACTCATACGTTCAAAATTATCATGAATATACTAGCTGACCGGGCAAACGTTGTTCTGCCATGTAAATTATATCTAGATATAGGGACACCCTAATCACCTAGCGGTATGAGACATATTTTACGAACCAATCTCATATCTACCAAATATACACAAAAAAATCATAACATTGGTTGAGCCGTTTCAGAGGAGTTCGACCACAAACACTGTGACACGAGATTTTTATGAGCAATTCTTGTATATAAATATACTGCGCCTACGATTTTCATGAAAAGTATGCAGGGGGTTTCGGGGGCGATAAATCTATCTAGCTGGGATTCCATAAAAAATGTCGTTTTATCCGTGTTTTCAGGCAATGAAAAACTGCTACAATATCATTGTCTCTTCCTGACATCTGTTGGAGTGTATTAATACTATTTATTGGAAGCAACTAACTGCTTTAACGACACAGAGCTACTTCAGTAGATGGCATTGTTAAGCAATACCACAGAAGAAATAACAGAACGGTCATCCAGATATTTAAATAAAGAAACACCATCATCGTTATGACCTGCACAGACGAGGAATAATCCTGCAATGACAAACTTCTACAGCACGCTGAAACCATATAAAATTAAAAATTGCCCCATAGCATATAAATTGCTCCACCCGAATATTTTTTTAAACTAGAATCGATTTGCTTTCATCTATTAAAGTTTCACGTAGCAGCAAAAAGAGCTCTCCAGAGATTTTAATTTAGATTCTCGTACAATAGTGTATAAAACTATGGATTTGCATGAAAATGGCGGGAAAATGAGATGAGTTTCCCAGTTCGACGCTTATTTTGACGTCAATGTGAAAATTATACGTCTAAGTACCCATGTGTGTAATGTGATTCGCCTGTGCTTTTCACTAACTGATAAGCGGAATAAGCCATATTGTTCTATTATAAAAGATGCTTTCCTGGGCCGTTTACGTAAAAAGATAACGCTCCGAGCGTGGAAATAAATGCAAAGATTAAAGGAAATCTCCAAGACCTTATTTATATTTTAAGAGAAAGTTACTGCAATTTTTATAATATTTTTCTTAAAAAACATAACTATTTTGTTGATGGATAACAAGATAATCTAAAAGATGTCTATCGAATGTCCTTACTATTGCATTTCATTGACATAATTATAATTAACGAGTAACCGCCCTCGCTTTGCTTCGGTTTTCTTATTTTTTTACACCTTATTGGAGTTTTATTAAGGATCCCTAATTTTTTTGAAAATATAATATAACCTATGTTACTCGGGGATAGTGTAGCTTCCCAACAGTGAAAGAATTTTTCAAATCGGTTCAGTAGTTTCGGAGCCTATTCAATGCAAACAAAAAATCAAATCTTTCCTCTTTATATATTAGTATAGAGTATAGATAATACAAATGTCTTATTTTTTAGGTCTTATTTTTGAGCCTATTCTATGTGCCTACGCTATTTTATTGTTCACTTAGATTAATAATTTTAAATTACGACGTCCAACATTGAATAACCAATTCTTTCGTTTTTAATCAGACGTACGAAACTCTATTAAAGCTTTTAAATGAGTGTGTAACAAGCATGCCCCTGTAGGGCTCATCTTGGGGGCATAACTCAATTACTGCCTAATTGTATTAGACGCTGGTGTCGCTCGCAGGCTTTACATCACGTTAACAGAGTTTAAGTGAACTGTGTGTATGAAATATTACTCACTGAAGTTCTGGGTCACATAGTTTATACTATATCTTATTCAAACTCATTAGGGTACGACGCTGCGGTGCGACGGCGACTTGAGTTGCCAATTAGTATGAAATAATATAGTAGGTATACGTCTAAATTTAGACTGGGTAGGATTTTGAAATGAGGAATATCCTGATTAAAATGTCAATAACTACTTAATCTATGACATGTATACATAATGAAAGCTTAATATATCTAGAGACCGACCGAACTTTCGGTTTCGGTTTCGGCCAGTTTCGGCCAAAAAATCTAGTTTCGGTTTCGGTTTCGGTTTTGGCAAAATTTGGCCGAAACCGAAACCGAAACTCTGTGTTCGTGAATTGTCGTGCGTAATTTCGTCGTCGTGCTAAATTCGCGGCTAACTCGTGGGCACTGACTTTTCAAGTGAAGTCATTAATTTAACATGTTTATTTTATTTGTTCATTAATTAATTGACAGGGTGCTTTGGCGCTCATTTGCATAGGCCTATGTTGAGCATAGGACTTTAATTTTATTGTTTTTTTTTGATCTTATCTAACACCATTTAACTGTCTGTAGGTATATACCATCATCATCATAGCCATATAATGAAACTGTAACTGTACTAATATTTGAGTAAAACTTTTAATAAGGGTATGTATTAGCCATAATAGATTAAATAAAAATTAATTTTTGTTTATTTGTCTGAGCGTTTGTTCCGGCTAATCTCAGGAACGGCTTAACAGATTTAGCTGCGGTTTTCACTGACTTATACATATTTTAGTGAGCTTGGGTTACATTTAGTGTTTGTTTTATTTCAAACGGTTCACAAATAAATTACATTATGTAAATTTCGCCTATACTTACATTTATTGAGTGAGGCCCGACAGTTTGATATACCTACACTAAACATAGCTAAGAATACTTTCGATTTAGTCACCTTTGTTTCTCCGTTTGGGAGCGACGATGCACAGACATACAACAGATACACAGACACGTCAAACTTATAACACCCCTCTTTTTCGTCGGGGGTTGAAACAGCGCCCATTCATAAGTACATTTTTTTCGAATTTTTGCCGTCTATGTATTAAGATATAAGTTTATCGAACTCAAGGCACGTACTATACAAATGTGTAAAAAACACGCTATATTTCAATACCTATAGGTACAGAAATACCTATAGGTACTTCAGTATATATGTACCTATATATCCCGTAAGTAGTGGATCTACGTTAGCGGGCAGATAGCTTGAGGGTTGACCTGCCAAATGTCAAAAAATGCCCTTTGTAAAATTTCAACAATTCGGTTCCTTTACCCTACCTACGTTGAGTCCACAAATGAGCAGCTCAAAAAGTACCTTAATGGTGTGGCCAATCGAGCATATTTTTTGAGCTGTGCGTTGCGTAAAATAGCGTAAATCGTAAAATCGCATATAATATAAATTCCAAACAATTCAATTTGAACTTTTGTATGAAACTAGCTCATTTCACGTGACTCACAGCTCCAAAAATACGCTCGTTTGGCCTCACCCTAAGTTTCGGTTTCGGTTTCGGTTTCGGCCGAAACTGGAACTAAGGCCGAAGGTTCGGTTTCGGTTTCGGTTTCGGCTGAAAAACCAGTTTCGGTCGGACTCTAAATATATCATTACACAATTCACAATACTTACTACTTGCAGCATATTATGTAACCTGATAAATTCAAATATCTTAGATTTTTTTTAAATACTGATAAAAAAATTAAACAGATAATTGAGCAGACGTAGGTATTCCATGAAAAAAGAAAAATGCATATTTCGTCATAGACCTATATATGTATATACTATACTAGACAGGCTGTTCAGTACTAAAAGTTTGGACAACTACATTGACACCAAATGGTATCAACGCATTTTAGTTGGCTGCGAGCAAGCGAGACAAGTAGATGTCATTTTTGAAAAACCCCGACCGTTCCAGAACACATAATAACGCATACTGTTTATTGTGCACAGTTAAAATTTCTTTATTATTTACGTTTGAACTTTATTTTTGTTTATTTAAATATATTCTTAGTTACATTTTTAAAAATTATTTAGTGCAAAATATTTGATATCCGCCATCTTAAACCGAACTTGACCGAACGAAGCGCTGTCACAGAGTATTAAAAATGCTTGAAAAATGTCACACGGATTTTGTTCGGAACAGCCCATCTATACATTTAAGTTTTTGTATTACAACAAGAAGTAGGCGAAATTCAAATACTTACAGTTACTTAGGTTTTATTACACCTTGTTACAATTCACAAATAAATCTACTAAAAACTAAAGTTCACATTCCATATGCCTTTTAATTTTCAGATATGGTGGCTGGAAGAGATCTCTGTTGGATAAGCTTGTTACTACAAAGATGATTATTAGTACCTATTGTCACATTGTTATTTTGCGTAATACCTGTGTATAATATTATAGCATTAAATAAAAACGCCTAATCCCATTTCTATGTTCAGTAGGTTGCCCCACGAGAGCCACGAGCGATGGAGGTAGGTTTGGAATCAATGTCGGATCCCCTTCACCCCAAGCGAGATATATATGTCGAGTCGAGATTGGAATTAATTCAGCTTATTAATCATGCAAGTAGCGTACTTACGTATCTCAAGACGCCAGATTGCCAGACTGTAGGATTGTCAATATTGTTGTTGAATAAAAGATAGGCTTTTCTTTTACTTTTATACCTACTATATTTATCACGCCGACAAGGCCATGGAATAAAATAAAATAAAAATATTTTAGGTTATAAGTAAAATGGGAATGAAATTTATTTTTCTCACCTACATTTTGAGTCAACGTTGGATAAGTTTTTTGAAAAAATTGTGGGTATATATGTGTACAGACATAAGAAATATAGAGGCGTAGTTATATCTACCGATTTTTTTTTGGTTTTAAACATAGACCTATTCTAGGGATACATATATTTTGCTTTGCTTTGCTTTTATATCGGAATCGGAATCGGAACCGGAACCGAAATCGGAATCGGAGACGGAGGCTGAAGAAAGATGTGTTAAGAGAAGGTTTAATAAAATAAAATAATACATACATGTCATGTCATGCATTGTTAATCAGTCTTTTTAATTTCAGCTAAAAACAATACCTAACCTAACAATACAACACACCTAACAAGGCGTTGAAAAAAAAACAGTATATTAATACTTATGTGCACATAAAAGTATCATGTAATTGGAAGTGATACTGATAAAATTATTATTTCCATAAAAAAATTAAGATTTGTTTTTATTATGTCAATAAGCACCTGTAAAAGTTCTATGTTGAATAAAGTTTTTGACTTTGAATAGTAAATTAAATGTGAGTAAATTAAATCAAAAGAAGCAAATTATAGTTATGAATAAAAGCTTCACAGCTTCATCACTTTCCAGTCTATTTCTCTACGGGTCGTAGATCAGGCCAGCACCCAGCACCACTAAAAAGTTGTTCACTTGCTACTGAGCTTGGTGGACACGACAAGGTATTGGCGAACAATCTAGTTCAGGTGTTTGAATTCAGTATTTAGGTACTTTCCACCATAATAAAGGATCGTCATTTACAGGAATACATTTTTTTTATCGTACTCATTAAGTAAGCCCTCCCTTATATAATCCTCCCTTATATATATTTGTCCAAAATTGCATGTTCGTCAGATGTATTATTATCATCACCACGGCTGCACAATATAATTATTTGACCTCCGATTACCTCCGATTTAAAAGTTTCGGAACCGAAATCGAAGTCAGAGGTTTAAAAACAATTGGAAGTTCCGACTTTTTGCAATCGGAACCGAATCTCTGTAACATCCCTCGTATATACTATACTAGACAGGCTGTTCAGTACTAAAAAGACGGACACCTATATTGACCCCAAGTGGTGCCAATGCCAACGCATTTTAGTCGGCAGCGAGCAAGCGAGACAAGTTTTGAAAACTCCAACGGTTCAAGAACACATAATAACGCATTATTGTTTATGGTGCACAGTTAAAACGTTTTCACTATTTACGTTTGAACTTTATTTGAGTTTATTTAAATCATAATTGGAAAATAACTTATATTTTTACTTGCATTAAAAAAATATTTAGAGCAAAATATATTTTGATGCCGCCATCTTGAACCGAACGAAGCGCTGTCACAGAGTATTAAAAAAACAGAAAGACAAAGATGCGGAAATAGGTAGGAACTGTAGAATCTAGAAAGTGATGTTCAATACGTGACATGTAATAAAATTGACTTACTTAATATTTGTTTTAGATCTTGGATGTACCTATTGAACCTAACTATGCGTATAATACATATTTAAATTATTAATGTTTGATCAGGATTTAAAAAAAAATATGTATAATTTAATAAATCGTATGATTGCGGGTCGCCCTATTCTATGCCGGCACGCTTGGCGCGGCTGTGAAGCGGATTTTATCCGGAACAGCCCGTCTATACATATAATATTATGTTTTTGGTATAATTACTCGTACATAAAATTACATCCCGACTGCAACCAACCTTTATTTGAGAACTGAACCACTTAATTAACGACCTTCACATAGGGTTGCCAATTATCCAGATTTGTCCGGACTTTTAGTATTTTGTCTGGTTTTTTGATTTAGTCGTGGCTATAAGAGCCTGGTGGAAAGAGATACTAACGCTTTCCGCCCACGTCCGATAATCGGTGACCGCTTTTTTGTAGGAGAAAAATAGAACGTACTGATAGCAATAGTCGGTCAAAAAGTCGGTCAGAAATAGTATGGAAGAAAAAATCGGCCCGATTATCGGTCCTACAAAAAGACTGACGTGGGCGGGAAGCGTCTGTGGCAATCCTTACGGGTACTTGATGTGACATAACTTTTAAGAGGCGTGCAGTTTTAATGAAAACATCGTCCAATGGACGTTTTTGTAACAAAAACCCTGGATTTTGATACAAATCACAGATATTTTTTATAATATGTGGGGTTTTTTTATAATAGGTTTTACTAATTACCTAGACTTTTAAATTTTGGGTCGGTAACCATAGTCACAGGTAAGTAATCGCCGGGCATGCCATACAGTCAGCAATAAACATGCAGTAACGGTACTAGAGCCGCTCTCAAATGGTAATTAAGCGACAAATTAAATTAATTCACCACTTTAAAAGCCCGACCCGACATACGTATAAAAATGTTGGTAAATTACGTCATAACGTTTCACGAGCTTAAAAATATATCCGATATAAATTTTATTTATCTACAGTACCTAATTAAACGTTAGCTGATCGATATCCGTACACTATAAATAGAGAAAAACTATATTAGGTTTTACTTACGTAATAGGTAATCTCATAACAATAAGTATTACATTTTGTCTGTTTGTCTCTGCGGTTTTTAATGGAGTTGTGTAGTAACTTGTGTTGGATTTTCGACTGTGAGCCTTCTGTGAGGTAAGTATAGGATAGGGTTCTCGAAATGAAGCGAGGGTGGTAAGGTAACAAGGTGGTACAAGGTGGAAAGTTAGATCCAAATGTATGGAAAACCCTTTTAAGTTATTCAAATTAATGTAGGGGAGACTGGGGCTGGTCGTGACATTTTTTTTATAAAGTGCCGCAATTTTTTGTTTCTTTGATTGTTTTACTGGAATGTAGGTTTATTTGATTAAGTAACTATTCGGGTTATTAGTTTAAAAACAATATTAGATACCAGACTATTAGAAGTGACATAAATGAATTAATTTCGAGAAAAGAGGTGTGTAACTTTTAGCCCCGCGCCAGGGGCTGGTTGTTACACTATACGGGGCAAAATGTTACAACAAAAACCAAACGAAATATAACACTTTTTACTAGGAACAATGACAGTTTAATAACAAAATAGTCCCTATATTTCATTCGTGAGAAGATATACATGGTATCGAGTTTCCCACTGCATTTGCTGCTACGCAGAGAGTGACAAATGTTCCTCTCTCCGCTGATGCGATGAAATCAACTTGCTTGGACCCTTTCGGAACCAAAATTTTACTAGTTTTCTGCACCGTTGTCACGCTAATCCGTAGTAAATTTGACTGCTTTTAATCAAGTAACTCATCAAAATACCCTCTTGTTTATCGTTGAAAACTTGTTTATTCTTCTGGTAGCTAACTGTGGGAGATTCTGTAAGTGTGCCCTTCTCTTTTGCTTCTTTTTGTTTCTTCAGATATCTTGTTAGAAACATAATTATGACATAATCTAAGATCTTTTGAGATGCCACGAATTTTTTTTTCAAGTGAAAACGTCTTTAGCATCGTTGTGATTTGAAAGTCGATGAAACGAAAAAGCGACAGTTAAAAGAAACAGACACATAAATTTATAAGATTTAACGTGGGAAAAAATGACATAGGAAGCATTATACAGTGTTTCTTATGTTCGTGGTTCTCTTTGTGTTACTTTAAGAAGTGCTAAGTTGTATTCATAGATGGCGCGAGGAACTAGGTAGTAACAAGTAACAACCTGCCCCGCGAAAATGTCACTTTTAGCCCCAACGCCAAAACTGACCTTTCAAGGTAATTAGTAAAAACGTAAATAAGTACAACTGTATAAACGTAGATTCGTTGCAAAAAGAAAGGATTAGGCCACAAATATCACAACACATATATATCTGCTTTAAAGGAAATGAGGTTGTAGACCAATATTACGAAAAAACGAAAATGTTACTAACATGCGGTTTTGAGGGCAACATGTACGGGCTCCTCTCACAAAAGCGCTGGCGCCACAGGCTCGCGCGGCGTGCAAGCCGGTGGTGGCGTGATCATTTGTCTCTTTCTCACGTCTATATAGCATTCTCTGTTTAGCCACCGTTGGCGCTGTAGCTACCTACCTCTGTCACGACCAGCCCCAGTCTCCCCTACATATTTATAAACCATAACCACTTAGCTTATGTACCAGCAATAACTTTTAAAAAAGGAATGAAAAAATAATACTTTTTCTGACAAATTAAGAAAATTAACAGCAAATATAACAAGACAAAATACACTACTTACAGCGGGCATCGTCATTAACATTCAGCCCCAACTTCAAGAAACTAACTACTAACTCAGTTACTTCACTCAAATTCTATTAGCACTCTAACTTAATCCTTGGTACGAATTCTGTTAACATTGAAATAAGCTTGTCGAAACTTTTTGCTAAGGGTTTCGATACACTGGGAACGTTATATCGTTATGGGGAACGGATTTAACTTGGACATCTCAAACAACATGAAGCCCACAGCTGGGCTTGGATACTTATGTAACACTTCTGTGACATATCAGCTGACCAGCCATCTGACGGTAAATAAGACGCCACAAGTGGCGGACCAGCACTGTGACGTTTAGCATTCGATGTCTACATGGGAAACCCTGTCGCCATACATGAATACCATCGGCATTACGCGTTAGAGCGTAAGAGTTCGCTGACCTTTGTACCTACTACCCAATGATATTTAAAAAATATAGATACGTTATACTCTTACAAACCAACCAAAAAAATCTGTTCCGAAAAGAGCTACAACACACACACGTTTTTACCTTTTGTTTCACTACACCAATCACATTGGTGTAATACACGAAGGTATTTTAACGCTGTACATCAAATGTCAAGCACTTCTGACAACAACAAAAGCATGCGTATCGTCTTGTATTGACAGAGCGACTACGAGCAGAACGGTCAATTGCCTTTTCTTACGCTCTTCATCGTTGGCGCGCTAGTGACATATCTACCTCTTTTTTACATTATAATATCATTGCTACTACCCAGGTACAAAGATCAGCGAACTCAAACAGGAACCCGGCTAGATAGCCTCGCTCGCCCGTTGTTCAGCAAGGTACAGTCAGCGAAAGAGTTAAGTATGCAGAGTATGATGCAAAAACGTTCCCTAATGTTTAATAATACGAAATGTTTGTGCTATTTTCAATGTTAAAAACATACCTCGCGCATATAGGCGGCATTAAAAATTAATTATAACACAAATACAGGCAGTCCTCGACTTACGTCGTTTCGATTTACGTCGTTTCAATTTACGTCTAACAATTTTTTGATACTATTCCTCAAACATACGTAATTTGTTTCGATTTCCGGCATAGGAAAAATAACTAGCAATTTCATAAGTGCATATATAATTATTTTAAGAACTTACTTTTGATAATAAAGTATGTATATTCTTTATCTTATAAATATAATATCTTATAAATGCAGTTTTTTTTAATTTCGAGTCCGTGTGGATCCTAACCCTTGAGTTTTACATGTAAACATAATATGAAAAAATATGTCTCGACTTACGTCGTTTCGATTTACGTCGCGTATTTCGAGAACCTAACATGCCATAAGTACGAGGACTGCCTGTACCCCAATTTTCATATACCGAACTTAAGAACCTAATATTTAATTACTTAATCGTTAATTAATATCAAGAGAATAATCCATTTCAGTCTGCTCCCGGTTTAATTAAAATGTTACAGAAAGTTCCGTTTAAAAGTTTTTATCCGTGACGGCAACTTAGTTCATGGCAGGTAAACAATTTTGAATAAAATCACCGTTTGTAGGCCGGCTTGGGGATTTGAAAGTAAAATTCGGCCGTTCTCCAAACATAACCCGACTACCTTTTCAGGGATATTGCATCCATATGCAGTGGGCATTGTCACGAACGATTGCGGGGATCCTACAGAATCAACGAAAATTTTACTAACAAAAAATAACCGACTTCAAAGTCTCAAAAACTACTTTTCAGATCTCGTTCAAATTTATGTGGGACCACATGACAAGTACTTGCTTTCGATTAAAAAAAGAATCATCGAAATCGGTTGGCGTTATATTGAGTTATTCGTCAATTTGTCGCGCACATCTTAACACAAATTTACGACTTATGTGATTTTCTCATGGATGCCATTGTCAGATCTCAATAAAATTTATGTGGGACCACATGACAGCCACCAGCTTTCGATTAAAAAAACAATCATCAAAATCGGTTCGCCCAGTCCAAAGTTCTGAGGTAACAAACATAAAAAAAAAGAAAAAAAAATACAGTCGAATTGAGAACCTCCTCCTTTTTTTGAAGTCAGTTAAAAAATCATCAAGAGTTGTGACAAAATTTACAAGTTTTCCGTTACGTCTGAAGCGGGCGGCAATTTAAAAATGAAAAATCATTATCCTGTTTTCACGGACCTGAAAAAAAGATGGACGTAACCTCGTCTAATCGAGAGTGAAGCATAGCAATGGTCGCACGCTTACCATGTGTGCGTAATTTTTGATTCGCGATTGAAGCAATGATGTGTCAATGTGTGGGGTGTACTTGTACGAATGGAGAGATGGTATTACTATGGGTGCTTCACTGAATTTATTGTTGGGATTACATCCGTCTTTTTTTTAGTTCCGTGCCTGTCTTTTAATTTCAAGTAAAAATGGCAATGAATGACTTGTAAATCCTGAAAAGTGTTAATCCTCTTAATATTATAAATGTCAAAGCTGCGGACAGAGAGTTAGTAATCTATAACATAACCACATACATTTCAGTTTGATTCCCGGTTACGGTTCTATTTTGTTTGTCCGGTTGTGTTCTATTTCATTGAACCGCCTCGTTTTTAATAGGGAGATGGTTTAGACAAACTACAGACTAGGTTATTTATCGACATGATATCGGCTTTGTACGCTACGTTTTAGTCCAAATAAGATTTGGTGTTAACTTCCTAGTCTAGTTCATCAGTCTTTAAGTCTGCAGTGCTATTAGCCAAGGCTGGCAGCGACTATTAGGCCTAGATCATATTTGGCGCGTTCTGAACACCTGTTCTAAACACAATTTAAAAAATCGTTTATCTGTGTTCTATATTAGGTATTTGACATCAAAATAACAATCATTCGAATCTGACTCAAAACATAGTGCATTCGGTAAAACGATTCCGACGAAATATACAAAAATACCGAGCAATCGTTTAAAGTGATTCGCAAAATAAATCATTCAATTCAGGTTTAGTCGGACGATAGTATTTTGCACAAAAATGTACAAACAAAGACCACTCTATTAAATTTGCAAAAGATTTAAAAAATAGTCATCCACAAGCTTATGTTAAGTATATTTTTTTCGAATACCTACATGGCACTGGCGTAAATACGCTCAGCCAAAGTCTATATATTATTTAATTCAATTATAAAAAAAAATTATCTGTCTCTATTACAAAGAGGCTATTCATAAATTACGTCACCCTAATTTCATGACTTTTTGACCCCTACCCCGTCCTTGTCACATTTGTGAGACCTCCCCTCCCTAGTGTGACGTCAATTATTATGAAATTTTAAACTTACAAATTATTAAATTAAAACAGCAGTTCCGAAATAAGTACCAATATATGATTTTTAAATGTGACGTCACGAAATTTAGGACACCCTCCCACCCCTTGTCACACAATGTCAGACTACATCGACTCCCCCTCCCCTTTCCCTAACGTGTGACGTAATTTATGGACGCCCCAAAGATGGCATGCTCCCCTGCCAGTACCTAACATTTTGAAGGACTACTCGTGGCATCTCGTATGGTCTCGTCTTATGCTCACCTCAGCTAGCCTCACCTCAACTCGAGATGAGTTGATCGTACCTCACATCACCTGATCTCTGCTCAAGCTTACTTTATCTCACAACTCATTCCCAGTAGGTACTTCCTGCTCTTCTGTTTCTTCTTCTTCTCTTATCTTTATAAAAACTGTGTTTTACTAATCTAGTCTTTAATTTTCTTTTTATCTATGTATTACTTACGTTTTACATTGATAATCTATGAAAAACTAAGTTACATTAATAAAATTAGATAATGGATCGTATGAATCACGAATGAACATTTATTTGCTTTAATACTAACGATTACATATATTTTCTGGATATTTTATAATCGTCATGTTAGATAGGTATGAAGTATTGTGGATTTCTCGCTTCCATTAAATTTTTGGCTTCGACGCATCAGTGATTTCTTTGGTTCATGGGTTCAGGGACCACGTCCACGTTCGTCATCTAACTTGAAGTTAATAATTTTTAAAGGTATGCAATTTTTTTTTTATAATAAATTCTCAAAACAAGTCCGGAACCTAAGGCTATCTAGTACGTTTTCCCAGAATGAAAATTTAAAAATACGTAGTGCATGCACGAGTCGTGAAGGTCTTTTCACGCTAACAAGAATGCGCAGAACATTTCGTGTAAACCTCCCGTTGGACGGACGCTAAGTATCGGCAGGTTCGCGGTGGGTTTTGCACCAAACTAATCAGCCTCTCTGAATATATCTCCAATTCAAACCTCCAGCTGCGGTATAGAAGGTACTTACTATACAATACTATAGAAAGTTGAATCCACAGGACATCTTTTTGGATGAATCGTGCCATGTTGACAATTTAAATTAAGAACAATTTAATAAAGAGCAATTTGATTTAATGTAGAAAAATACAGTAATATAATATATTATAATAGCGTAATCAAGTCTGGAAAATTTCCGTGCGAAATCTCAGTGTTTACAATGAAACAAATGAGAATAACATTAACGTAGAGACTCCTAATTTTCCGCGCCATTATCCATATCACCGTCACCTTTATATCGCACAAGTTAGAAAGGGACACATTACGGAAGTTAAGCGGGATTTTCAACAAAACGTTTGTCCATATTCGAGGACGACGACGTAATCTAAAAGAATTACATTATACATAATTTGGTAGAATACTGAAACCAAATATTGCAAGGTTGGTTGCGTATTAAATTACCTATTATTTTGCCTTGGTTCGGATTACAATTTCGTCGTTATAATAGCTGGCACTATGGGGTCGAAAAGTCATCAGCTGTGATGACATAAGGAAAACAGCGGGAAACCGCTGGATTCAAAGAGCGACTATTAGGGGAGGCCTATATCCTGGGCAATAGACTTCAAAGAGCGGCTAGATACTAGTAGGTTTATGTTTTTAATTTGAAGTGAAACTTCTACATAATATATCGACGATGTGACTGTGTAAAGTTGATAGGAGAAAAAAATGTTTTGACGATGTAAATAATACTGTTTCCCAAGTGTTGCAATGGTTTACATGTAACAACCTAGTGTTAAAATATGCTAGTAAAACGAAATGTATGAAACTCACATTACCAAATGTAAAACAGGTACCAACTCAAATAGTTATAAATAAGGAAGTACTTGACCTTGTAAATTCAACAAAATTCCTTGGCCTTACTATAGATTCACGGTTACAATGGAGTCCTCATATTGAAGCCTTGTCTGGGAGACTGAGTTCAGCTGCTTACGCGGTTAAGAAAGTAAGGCTCTTAACTGACGTAGAAACAGCACGGTTAGTTTATTTTAGCTACTTTCATAGTGTTATGTCCTATGGTCTGTTGTTGTGGGGCTCAGCTGCAGATATTGAGTCTATATTTATTTTACAGACAAGAGCAGTCCGTGACATTTACAACCTCAGGCCTAGGGACTCGCTTAAGGTTCTCTTTAACGAAATATTTTAACTGTGGTGTCACAATATATATTGGATAATGTTTTGTATGTTAAGAAATATTACGATAGTTTTCTTAAGAAGAGTGACATCCACAATATTAATACGAGGAACAAGGCTAAACTGATTGTACCAAATTTTAGACTATGTAAAACTGGTGGCTCGTTCATGGGTACATGTGTAAAGATTTATAATAAAATTCCATCGAAATTTACAGAAATGCCTTACCTTAAATTTAAAACTCATATTAAAAGCATTCTTATGAGGAAAGGATATTACAAATTAGATGATTATTTTAAGTTTTATGAATATAGATTGTAGTAGATGATAAGTGCTATCTGTAACTGTGAGCAGGAAAAAAACAAACCCGGTAGTTTCTTGCTGCTTCTTCTCCCAGGCCCTCTCACAGTAGGGCTTTGTCTGAAGCATTGGCATAACTTGCATGACTTTCAAAAAGTGTTTGTAAACCAAACCAATTTTGAATAAAACATTTGATTTGATTTGATTTGTAATAAAAAATAAACCTAATGTTTTTTAAATTTTTACTGAAAAATACCACAACAATAAAATCAAAATCAAAATCTCAAGAATTTTCAAACCTGACAAAAAAACTTAAAAAATTAGAAAAATAACAGCTTTAATTTATTACAAAAACAACATAACCCAAAGAATTTTTACTTCGTAAAATAATACACGCACATTTTTTTCGTTACATTGGTACACTGTTTTTATAACTCTAGCATACCCCTAAAATAAGATAAAGAAGAACTTACATGCCCCTTAGCACAATCCCCACGAAATAGATACGGTGATAAGTTCCGAAATCGAAACCCACTTGGAGAAGCGGCGAAAATTGAAATACGTGAAGCGAAAAGTTAAGAGAAAATCCTGCAGAAAACAAGTTTTGGCAAAATCATGAAACTCGATCAAAATGAATGACTGAAAAGTTAGTCCCATCTTCTGTAATGTCTCTTTAGAACTTGAAGTTGAATCCTATAGCTCTGAAACTTTGAAAAATAATAGCTATTTACAAATAGTTAATAGTATTAGGCATTACTTAACTTTGCTTTGCAAGAATCCACGGTTAACATGTAGGTAACGTTACCTCAAAAAACTGCCATTAAAAGAAAAAAATACGGCATTAAAAATCTATGGTACAATAAAAGAAAAATGTGGGACATTTAAAGCAAAAAAGGTTAATTACGGTCCCAGTGGCTGCACAGCACTAATGTTGTCGCAGCAGAACTAAGAACAATAAAAACTTCGGACCAGAAGCTATCCGCAACTTTTGCAGTTCTCGAGAACTTTCTAAGCACACTGCAGCTTTTCTATTAATTCAGTTTGTTTATTTTTCAGCAACGTCAATTATCTTTGTTTTCAGCTTTAGTTTATACAGGGTGATGTGAAGAATTCCAGAAATATGATATGAAGTAGGAAAATTAATGGTGTTGTTTTTTTGTGTTATATACCAAGTTACGTAATATACCGATAATTTAGTAATGTGGCTTGCGTTTAGTTCATAAATAAAAATAAAGAACACTTACTCATACCCCAGCACTAGAAATCATGGACGGCACGGACACAAATAGAATATTAATACTAATATTTTATCAATAGTCCACGTAATATTTCGCTAATCAGAAACATTTGCTACTACGAACTCCACTGAATCAACCACACCCTACAGTTATCTTATACGTATTGTAACATATTACCACAACCTTTAAGAGGTTTACAAATAAACTGCTAATACCAACACTATTAAAACCACACAAGTATTCTGTACCAATGATATTACAGTATAATGTAAAAAAGAGGTAGATATGTCACTAGCGCGCCGACGATGAAGAGCGTAAGAACAGGCAACCGTTCTGCTCGTAGTCGCTCTGTCAGTACAAGACGATACGCACGGTTTGGTTGTTGTCAGAAGTGCTTGACATTTGACGTACGTACAGCGTTAAAATGCCTTCCTGTATTATACCAATGTGATTGGTATAGTGAAACAAAAGATAAACGTTAGTGTTGTAGCTCTTTTCGGAACAGATTTTTTGGTTGATTTGTAAGGGTATAACGTATCTATATTTTTTAAATATCATAGTTCTGTACCAGGTAACACGTTATCGCAGCCCACTCATATGAATTGCTGTTTACCAAGATATATCGTTCAATTTGATCCCGTACGCGATCCTTTAGACAAATATTCAGCAATTTCGCACCACACACACTCACACCGGTGACTTGTTACTGACAGCGTATTCGACACTATCAATTAATCTTTAGTACGCATTGCTGTAGCGATAACTCTGATGCACGTTTACACAGCGAATACGAATGAGATTAATGTGAAACATGACATCTCTCTACGCGATGAAAGACGTCTACTAATAGCATTGTCTTCTGTGCTAATAGTTATTAATCAATATGCATTGACTAAAACATAAGTACTATTACGTCTTCTGTGCTAAAACCAAGATCGAAAAGTTAATTACAATAAGTTTAGGAGTTTCTTTCGGCTTTTCTTCTCCTCCATGACAAAGCACCTTTCCGAAAAGCTGGTAGATTAAAAAATGACGTGCATAAGTGTATCAGTGATACCTATATAAATAAAAGATTTTGATTTTGATTTTGTTTTTGTTGAATCTAAATTTTATTAACAAAAAATAACCGACTTCAAAGTTACTCTAAAAGTACTTGTCAGATCTCGTTCAAATTTATGTGGGATTACGTGACAAGCACCTGCTTTCGATTAAAAAAAAGAATCATCGAAATCGGTTGGCGTGATATTGAGTTATTCGTCCATTTGTCGCGCTTACTTAATACAAATTTAAGACTTATATGGTTTTATCATGGATGCCATTGTCAGATCTCAATAAAATTTATATGGGACCACATGACAGCCACCAGATTTCGATTAAAAAAAGAATCATCAAAATCGGTTCGCCCAGTCCAAAGTTCTGAGGTAACGAACATAAAAAAAAAAACAGTCGAATTGAGAACCTCCTCCTTTTTTTGAAGTCGGTTAAAAACAGCGGTGGGAATGCAGTATAAAAATTGTGACGCCCACGCCGCCGCGGCGCCGGAACGACGCGACGTCGCAACGCAAGATTTCGCACTGCAATACGAAACGATGCGACATGGCAACGCAAAAAATTCAAAGATTCTCTGTTCGCTGTTGAAAAATCACTATTCTATAAAAATACTGATTGATGATATTTAGTGAAGATTAGGTTATGCTCCACAAAATTTTAAAAGGTAATCTCAGAGGGATTGAAAACCGTCCTATAATATAGAGGATATGAAGCTACTCCGAATAAGCTAGTCAGTTTTTAATTTGGTTTACAGACTTTCAAAGTCTAAATACCGCACCAAAAACGGTTAATATTCATATACCAGAATACAGAAATAATGAAACAGTAAATTTAAAAAGTTTCAGCATTTCTTTTGTCCGGACACGCACCTGAGCAGGTACTTTTAATTTTTCTGCAATATACAGCCAGGGTGCAGTTTCAATTAATTAATAATATAGATAAAGTTTATTTCTTATCATAATAAACAGGGCAGGCATCCCACAAAGCCCTCAGTTATAACCAATCAGGACATTCCGTTCACTGCCAATTGCATTCCGTCCAAGCCAGGTAGGAATGTTCCGCGAGAATGGCACAAACTATGCAACGAGGCTTGCTGACACAGACGCAAAAGATAACAGAATATAACATAATCGAGTATTTCTTATTTATATAATACTAGCTGTCTCGGCGAACTTCGTATCGCCTCACAATCAGTGAATGTACTTTGTTACTTTTAACTTTTATAGTTCTGGTAGGTTTAACAAATCAGAGACCATTAAATTTCCTCTCCCTCTCCCCCTCTTCCCCTTCCCCTCCCTCTTCTCCCTAACTACGTATATAAGCTTATATCACAAGAGAAATAATAGTACTTATAATAAGTACTTATATACAAATTCAAAACTTTAAAAATTTCGAAGTTGCGTACTAATTTAGCCCTTAAATTAACCCTTGAAGGGATGATTTTCCAAAAAAAAATGTAGTTCCTGAGATTAGCGCGTTCAACCAAACAAACAAACATACTCTTCAGCTTTATAATATTAGTATAGATAAGTATAATTATATTTTATGTAACTATGCGACAAACGAGCTGATGATCCGCCTGATGTTAAGTGGATATCGTCATCCAAAGGTATGGCTTCAAAGTTAATATGGAATATACATTGAGATACATGGAATATATCACTTTTATAAACGTCAAAACCTTTATCACGATATCTTACGTCTCTATGAAACGGCTTTGACAGCCCGGAGAGAACCTCAAAAAGAGTGAAATGCAGACTCTAAAGGAGTGAGCGGGAATCGTTCAGATACGTCACAGATTAAACGACGAAAATTTTATATTCTGAGAAGATTGGCGTTAAGCAAATGTAACAGGGATTTTTTTCTTGGAGTTTTTATGAAACAACTTTAAAACTGCAACATAGGAAGAAAATATTCTTAATATTATGACGCTTATTTGCGCGTCGCGTCTGTCTGAACGTCTGTCAAACACAAAAATCTAAAAATCTCCGGGATAAAAAAATAAATTCGATATTTATGTATATGTATACACACGAGTTTTAACATTGGTAATACCACGGACGTAAAAAAAGAACGGACGTAACCTTGTCTAATCGAGAGTGAAGCTGACAGCTGACAGCTCGCTTACCATGTGTGCGTAATTTTGTAATTTTTGATTCGCGATGGTGTCAATGTCATATCAAGATGGTGTCAATGTGTGGGTTTGTGGACTTGTACGAATACAGAGTTGGTATTACTATGGGTGCGTCACTGAATTTGTTCTTAGGATTACGTCCGTCTTTTTTTTACGTCCGTGGGTAATGCATAAACTTAGATATGTTATGTTGAAAAGTTACCATCAAACAAGTTACGATTAAAGACATATCTCATAAAAGGGCACATTATCAAGAACACAATAAACATAAAATAATTATCCTATTAATTATTAATTAATATTATAAATGTGAAAGTTTGTGAAGATGTTTGGATGTTCGTTCCTCAATCACGCCACAACTACTTAACCGATTTGGCTGACATTTGGAATCGAGATAGCCTATACCCTGGATTAACACATAGGCTACTTTTTATCCCGGAAAAAAAGATTCAAGATTCAAAGATTTATTGAACATAAACAAAAATACAAAATTTCAATTGTTCGTAAATGACTGCACAGTAATCAAACTATGGCGCAGCCATTTACGCCCACCTCTGGACATGGGAGAAATATAGTCTATTAAGACTGTATAATTATAGATCTAACAGTTTGAACTTATATAAAAACTAAAGTTAAAGTTATTTAGGCTTAAAGTTTAGGGTTCCCGCGGGATTTGTACAAAATCGATATCCACGCACGCGAAGTCACGCGCATATAGATGTAAATCAATTAATTAAAAAATTTCTTTCGAAAGCACTCTACTTCAATCTTCTTCACTCTACTTTAGCTTGTCTAATTTCTAAAATACGTAGTATCCTATGAGTATACCAAGATTAAAAAGAACATGAAAATTTACTATTCAAACTGAAACAAAAACTTATACCTATAAGAGTTGTATCTACCTTCCGTATTCCCTATTTAATATCAATGCAGTAACTTTGCATAACCGGTCTCTCATATTGAATCATATTTCCCCACTTTATAAAAGAAGATGGGCTAAGAAGCTTACAGCGATATGTATGTACGCGTATAGGTGTACATACTTATGTTCGATGCAGGCATAGAACTTGAAAAAGCAAGTAGAAGATTGCTGAATCGCTCCAAATCCCTATTGATTGGGAGCTGCAAACTGACAGCGGGATATTAAAGGTTTATAGCGTTAAATGAAAATTTTCTCTTAAAAATTGCTTACGTTTCATCGAAGAACCTAGGCGTTTATTACTATTATTTACTGAATATGTAATATTTAAGATGGACTGAATATATCATGCAACAGGCAATAAATATAGAAGCTATTTTGGCGTGACACCCGCAGTGCAACCTGCTCGGTTTTGTACTTAAATAAAAGTTATGTAACAAGCACAAGCAATATAACTGTCCACTTGTAATCACTTTATACAGCATCTGAATGAAATGCCCTAACCAGCATAATGAAACCAATTAGCAATAACCAGTGTATTGCCGGTATTTCTTCTCCTCTATTACAAAGCACCTTTACGAAATCCTGATAAATCAAGAAAGGGTATATGAATATCATTCCATAGTTTTGATTTTGACTTTGAATTAACACAAAACTAGCAGCAAAAAAACCTAACAGCAATTAGCTACGACCTCTTCTTGAATACTCAAAAGTCTAACCTTCCGTTAAACACGATTTTCTATAAACGCCGATGTAATTGTAGATAACATTGAAAGGTCTAAGCGCCGAGTAAATCTGTGCCGTAAAGTGAAATCCACTTTTACACTTCCCTGGCCGCCGTGAATGCCTTACCCTAATCCGATTTGTCTAAAGCCTAACTTCAAGCGCTGTACTTGCTTCAAAATGCTGTAGAGCGTTTAAACAACAGCTACGTTATTTGCGTGGTGAAATACGTTATAGATTTTGAGTTGTACTAAGAAGCAGAGCTCCCAGAGCTTTCCTGGTGCAAACAATAGGCAATATGAATAAATAAATTTTAATAGGATTCGATTGGATTCACCCATCTTGTAGCAGAGCCCATAGTAAACTAGACATATTATAATCCTACCCTACAATATCTTAGATATTATATTAGATATTCACCTAACATGAAGGCTCTCTTACAGGATTGATGAATCTCAAATCTCACAAATGGATTCGATTTCAAAATCTCGACAAGATGCTTCATCGTGGAGAAAAAGAAGAAGCAATAATATTTAAGTTGTTTTACATTCATCGATGATACCGAATAGAATCGAGTGTGAAATTAGCAATCTACTAATATTAAAACTGTTTCATATAATTTGTGTGTCATGTAAATTTTATTGTGTGTACAATATAAATAAATACAAATCTACTAATAAGTTAACTACTAACGCTATTCTAAACAGTTCCAACAATAAAAGCGGTGACAAATTCGTTTGTGCCATTGTTTCATGATGATTTACTTCAAGGTCAAACGCAATTACATTCAATCTCATTTAGCTTAAATTATAATGGCACATTCATTCATACTATAAATTTCATAGATAGCATTGACTGTGCCCACGTAGATACTATGTAGATATTATGTAGATACTATTTTTATTTTTACCGTGGGAATGGAAAAACTATCCGAGTCCCAACTCTCCTTAAATTCCGGCTAACTTATGCTCATGTTAATGTGAATGTTAATGTTATAGATACTTTACTGTATTAGAAATATTAGTGTATTAGATAAAATAAAATTAGTATTAAAATTATTAAGATTATTGTACACCCGTGGGTCCCTGTTGAGAATAATTCATCCCTGTATAACATCTTCTATTCTACTAAAGACTTCTATTTGTTTCATCGTTCATCCTGAACAATGGACGAGGAAACGGCAAGTCCCTTCTATATAAGCTATCTGCGTCACCTACGACTAGGGCTTACTATTCGGATATCCGAATATTCGAATTATCCGGATATCCGCCGAATTTGTTATCCGGATATCAGGAGTTTTATTATCCGGATAATCCGGATAATTTTTCTATTAAGTTATAGGCATTTTCTCTATTTAATCACCGTATTTTAAGCTGTATTATTGTAAAATATGAACTTTTATCGCCCCCAGTTTTAAAAAAACTAGTGACTTTATGCCAAAATAACAAAAAAACACTTAGAAATCCTTAGACATGAACCTAATCGCTTGTAACTCTTGTAAACGATAAGGCCGCCCTTTATACTAAGTTCTGTGTACCTATTTCTATTATGATATTTATGGCAAACAAACAATAAAGACTTTGGGGAAGTGACGCTTATAATGAAGTACGACAAAGTTCTGAAGAATTGTTTAATTAAACTTTTACAGTGCACTGGTTATGCATATGAATAATATATATACTAGACACGCCCTATACCCTACTATCTACCGCCGTGCCCGGGTGACGACTGGCGCAACCTAATTACGCCTCGTCCATGCAGTTACAAAACTGCATTGTGTGCAATTCTCTGCTACAACAACCCCTTCCTTTTTTGAAAAAAAAATGAAATTGTTCAAACGATTACAACAAAATAGAAAAATATATAAAGTAGCTTCCAGAGTGCACAAAACGCAGTTGCAGTGCGAGCAAAATGCTGATAGCGCAGTAGACTGCAACTCTACACTGGTATTACAACATGATATATTCAAAACAATATTATTATCTATGTTCTAACTATGGGCACAGTTTTCTACGAATACAACAAAGGATAGATAAATCGTAAGTATAGGTATGCAATGTATGACATAAAATATAATTAATATTTTATACATTAGTTATGAAAACAATAAATGCATAAAATTACATCGTTTACATTGAACCTGAGGCATTTAATTTTATTTTATATACTGAAAAATTGACACTGAATTACGCATATGAATATGAACAAATCTATACAAAAATTTGTAAATTAATTAACTGACTAACTAACTTTATCGACTAGTTAGTAGTAACTTAGCTACATTTTAATTGTATATATAATTAAATAGTTATAAGATTCGAGTAACAAAATGTCATGACGCAACGACTATTCACTAAATCATTGATCAATAATTCAAAAGTTTTACGCGTATGTGGTGACGGGATGCACGGGAACTGGAACCGAACCCGGCGCGGGCGTGGCCGGTTGCACCTGGATGTGCGCGAGCGGCGGTGCCGCCGCGGCCGGTGCGCGCTGGCATGTCGCTATCTGCCGCTGTAGCCACTTCCTGCCGCGGTTGCGGCAATATCGCCACAGGACGTACAGTGTTACCACCACGAAGAAACAAACCATGGCCACCATGAATATGTTTTGCCTTGACATGTGGGCCTCCACCGCGCTACCGTTCTGCGCGATCACTACTTGCTCTTTCGACTGATTTTTACCCATTGTAATAATCATGAGCCGCGTATTGTCACACAAAAATCGAAACGTAAATGATAAAACATTTCATATTTATCTACACGTTAACTACCTTTTTGCGTCATAACCTAATTTGTTACTTAAATTTACAAATTATATTTTCGTAAATTGCAATTAAACAAATACTTTATGCAAAATAAACATATGAAAAACAATTGTGAAACATCGTTACTTATAACTGATGATTAGTTATTGTCACACATAAGGTATTTGCTATATCAAAAGCGAAACTATCTTACGCTATAATCAAGTGTAATACAATTTATCATAAGTAGTCTATTGGATCTTAACAAAATATTGCTAATATTTGTAATGTAAGTATAATTAAATAATAATGCAAGTAAAAATTCATGTGAAAAATATTTTCTCATCAGGGTTTGAACGTGTGACGTTCAACGAAAATCATATATTAAAACGCACAGGAGCGCGTACTACACGTCCACTCCTAGTTTTTTTACAAGAAGTATTCGTAAGATTACTTGATGTGTTTACGTTTTCAAAGGTTACATCGCCAAACTGAGTCGTAGGAGTGTCATCGGATATGTTACGTTCCGTATGCTCCTCGTTCAGCGTATAAGCGGGTTTCAACCGATCTATTGAAACAGTTATGCGTCTCGTAGGCAATTGAACTTTATAAACCTTATTACCTCTACTTAAGACTCGGAATGGTCCGTCATAGGGAGGCTGTAATGGTTTACGAACAGCATCATTTCGAATAAAAACAAATTCACACGATTTAAGATCCGGATGGATGAATATCGTACGTGAATTTCTCTGTCTATCTGGGACTGATCTCAATTTACCTATATTACTTCGTATTTCAGTAACTAAAGTGTGAGGGTCTGACGATTCTGACTTTCTAGAGTCAAAAAATTCGCCTGGTAGCCTCAAGGTACATCCATACGTTAACTCAGCAGCCGAAATTCCGGTATCGCTACGTAACGTGCATCTAAGCCCTAATAGAATAGTCGACAGTTCATCCTGCCAGGATGTAGAGTCTAAACGAGCCTTAAGGGCAGCCTTGAGTGATCTATGAAACCGTTCCACCGCGCCATTGCTTTGCGGGTGATAAGGTGTGCTCCTGATCCTATGGATCCCCATACATTTCATCAACTCAGAAAACAGGTTGCTTTCAAATTGTCGTCCCTGATCGGATGTTAAATATTGACAAATGCCAAATCTAGTAAACCATCCGTCATATAACGCTTTAGCTACGTTTTCTGCGGTTATATCGCGAAGTGGGAAAGCTTCAGGCCAATGAGTACACCGATCTACTACGGTTAGTAAATATCTATAACCGTCAGAAGTGGTCGGTAATGGACCTACAATGTCAGTATGTATGTGTTCAAAACGTCCGGCCGGCGGGAATTGACCCAAAAATGAAACGGTGTGACGTTGAACCTTAGCTCTCTGGCATTTAATACAAGCCTTAGCCCATGTTTTTACGTCCTTATTCATACCTGGCCAGAAATATCGCTGGCCCACTAACTTACGTGAGGTGTTAATACCTGGATGACTCAAGTTATGAATTAAACTGAAAGCCAATTTTCTAAATTTATCCGGTAAATAAGGTCTAACATTTCCGGTTGATACATCGCAATAAATTTGAGTATCACTGTTAGGTATAAATATCTTTTTTATTATAACAGTGTTATTGTGACTACTACTTTGAATGTATTGTGCAAAGTCTGCGTCCTCGGCCTGCGCGGTTGCAATTTCTACGAAATCTAATGCACCTGGGCATGTTATTGTTTCAATTCTACTAAGTGAATCTGCAACAATATTATTTTGTCCGTTAATATACTGAATGTCCGTAGTGAACTCGCTAATATACATAAGTTGTCGAATTCTTCTCGGCGTTTCTTTATCACTAGCTAATTTGGAAAATGCAAAAGTTAATGGCTTATGATCGGTATAGACAGTCAATTGTCTACCTTCGAATAATTTACGAAAGTGAATGATAGCTAAATAAATTCCTAGCAGCTCACGATCATACGTACTATATTTAACTTGCGTAACTGAAAGTTTACGTGAAAAATAGCCTAAGGGTTGCCAATGACCATCAACAAACTGCTGTAAAACGGCTCCAACAGCAATGTTAGAAGCATCTGTCATTAACCCTAGCGGTGCGTCAGGTGTAGGATATGCCAAAGTGGCTGCGGACTGGAGGCTTTCCTTACACTTAATAAAAGCGTTATTAGCTTCATCGGTCCATATGATTTTAGACTTGTCATTTTTCTTAGCTTTAGGTAAACATTTAATAAGATCCGCCTGATACGTCATTGCGCTAGGCATGTGTGGGCGGTAGAAATTGACCATGCCAATGAAACGACGGAGTTCGCATACCGTTTCCGGTCTCGGGAACTCCAAAATTGCCTGGACTTTATCGTTAGAGGGCCTGATACCTTCTACAGTTATGTCGTGACCTAAAAATTCGAGTTTATCTTTACCGAAAGAACATTTCGACAAATTAATTGTTATACCAAAGTCATTCAATCGTTGAAAAAGAGCCTCGAGATGCTGTTTATGTTTCGCGCTTGTTTCGCTGGCAATTAGTATATCGTCGATGTAACAGAATATAAAATCGGAACTACTCTCGAAGGTTCCATCCTCCCGACGTATACCTAAACCTTGTAAAACCGTGTTGTTCATGAAGCGTTGGTAAGTCTGCGCAGCGTTAATAAGTCCAAAACTCATCCTAGGAAACTCAAATAAACCGAAACTTGTGATGATGGCAGTCTTTTCAACGTCTTCAGGGGCAACAGGTATACAATGATATGCTCTATTTACGTCAATTTTACTGAAAATACGTTTTCCTGTTAGAATGTAGGTGAAATCATGCAATCTGGGTATTGGGTATCTGTCCGGCTTCGTGACGGCGTTAAGCGCCCTATAGTCCCCACAGGGTCGAATCTCTCCGTTCTTCTTGGGAACCACATGTAACGGACTAGACCAGGGGCTCTTCGAAGGTCGGCAAATTCCCAATTCCTGCATAATACGAAACTCTTCACTAACCTTTTTATATCTATCAGGAGGCAGGGGGCGGGCGCGCGCATGCACGGGCGGCCCCGTCGTCTCTATATGGTGAAACACTGTATGCTTAGGGGTTTCCTTGAAAGACACAGGTTTCGTTATATCAGGATACTTCAATAAAAGGTCAGAGTATGGATGTGATTCATCTACCGTGCTTAAACTAGGCTGTGTACAAGTAACTATTGAACCTACTATATTCAAATTAGTAATTTGATCTACCAATCTACGCTTGCTAAGATCCACTAGTAATTTATGATGTACTAAAAAGTCTGCGCCTATAATAGGCTGATTTACTGCCGCTAATACAAATGTCCAACGATAGGGTCTACGTAATTTTAAATCTAACACTAAAGTCTTTACACCAAAAGTTTGAATTTCTGTACCATTTGCTGCATACAATTTATACTTAAAATTATTAACAGTGCTAATAGTTTTACTACGCGCGGGAAGCACAGAAATATTTGCTCCCGTATCAACTAAAAATCTGAGGCCGGAGTTAAAGTCCGTAACACATAATCTATTGCTACTTACACCGTGAGTACAGTCACCCGACACTGGCTGTACTTCGCTCAGTTTTCCTTCTTCCAGCTGCAGGGCGGAATGCACTTGCGCGCATTCTCCTTGTAGCGGTAGTGGTAGAAACACTGCCAGTCAGGTCTCTTTCCCTTGCGCGTGGCACTGGTGTGCGGTGCTCTGGTCTGGCTCTGACTGCGTCCTCGAGTGCGCTGCCTGGACCGCTCCATACGACCAATCCGCTCGTTAATCTTCTTAATCTCCGCGATTATCATGGAGGTGTCGCTCGCCGGCAGTGCTGCTGTCCCGACCTCGGCGATGGTACCGCTTCTTGTGGTCTCCATGACTTTGTCCGCGACCCTTGCAAGCACGTCGAGCTCCGCTGACTCTGTCACCGATATGATCCCTCGTACCGCTGTTGGCAGGTGGCTCTGCCACAGGATCTTCAACGTGTCATCCGGAAGTTTCGCCCTGGCGAGATCCCTCATCCGTCTCAGCAGCTGTGACGGTCGTTGATCTCCCAGCTCCATCTCGCTGATAAGCTTCTGGATCTGACGGGTCTCAGACTCCTCGTAAACCGTCAATAATCTCTCCTTCAGCGCGTCGTACTTTCGTGAGTCCGGGGGCTGCATCAAAATGTCCGTGACCTGTTGGATGGCCTCTTTCGACAGCTTCGTGATAATGAGGTTGAATTTGGCCTCATCCGACAGCTTTTGCGGTGCGAGTATGGCTTCAACCTGATAGAACCATAACCTGGGCTGGTCCAACCAAAATTCCGGAACCCTCGATGAAACCGTGATTGCAGCCATGTCGGTCTTGACTTCTTCCTTCACAGGACCAGGTACTTGTGATTGTTGCGGCAAACCAGGGACCGGCGGGTTCATGTTAATCGATAGCGACGCGGAAAATTTTGTGTGTAAAGTCCAAACAATATGGCGAGAGCGCGTGGGGCACGGCGGTAAAAAAATGTGAGTCGTCACCTAAGTTAAGTACAGTTTTAAAGTTCACTCACTAAAAAAAAAATGTTCAACGCGGGGTCACCACTTTGGGGAAGTGACGCTTATAATGAAGTACGACAAAGTTCTGAAGAATTGTTTAATTAAACTTTTACAGTGCACTGGTTATGCATATGAATAATATATATACTAGACACGCCCTATACCCTACTATCTACCGCCGTGCCCGGGTGACGACTGGCGCAACCTAATTACGCCTCGTCCATGCAGTTACAAAACTGCATTGTGTGCAATTCTCTGCTACAAGACTATAATTATTACAATTAGATAAATAATAATAGGTAGATCAATTTTTAATGATTCTTTCCACTTTTCACAATTTTTTCACAATAAATTCAAAAGAGTTAATAATAGCAACACTGATTCGACGTGGCCGCCATTTTGTCTACGTTGTCCCGCCACGCCAGGCAGTGGTCAGTCGCCCGCCACACGTCACCCAAACAAGGCTTATGGAATAATTATTGTGTGTAGTTTTATTTTGAAGATTAGGATTTTTGTTGCGGTAAGTACCTAGAGTTATTATATTCAATTAACTCGTGATAATTAACTAATAATTATAATATTTACAACAAAAAGGGCGTTTAGTGTGGTCTTGTATAAATAAATAAACGCAATTAATTATATAATAACAATAATTTATATAACACACTTATTAGTCACATAAATCGAACCCGAGACCCCGCGCTTCGCAGGCAGGGTTGATATACTCGCTACCAACTAGAATACAGTGTTGTCAAAAATATATTATTATTATTGTTACAATACATTGTTATTAGTATTGGTGGTTAATGTTGTTATGCATGTATGTGCATTGCTTTTTAATATTAGTATTATTTTGTGGTTGAGTTGTTGTTGCTGATGGTTGTATTTTTCATATTTGCAGGTTAATACTTACACTAAGGTTAATAGTCAACTGAAATAATGGCAAAGAACAACAATGACAAATTAGTTTTTGAAAAACATAACAGCAGCCGTTCCGACCAATCGTCTGTATGGCAATATTTTAGTCGTTCTACAGATAAATTGTATGCTGAATGCCAAAAATGCAAGAAAGTATTAAAACATTCTGGTTCTACTAGCACCCTTCACAGTCATTTGAAATTAATACACTCCATAAACCTAAAAATTGAAAAACATAAAGGACAAGATCAACCCTCCACTTCCTCCTCTTCACAAAAAGAAAGCGAAAATTCCACTTTACTATCACAAAATGTTGGAAGTGAAAAATGTGAAGGTGAACCAAAAAATAAGAAAATGAAGATTGAAGATTTCTTCAAACCTGATATTGATGACGTTCAAAGTGTCGTATCAAAATTAACTGCTTTAGATGGTTTGCCTTTTAGAGTGTTTTGTACCTCCGAAACATTAAGAATGCTTTTCAAGAAGTCTAAATATGATTTGCCTCAATCGTCTAATGCTGTAAAAACTATGGTCATGAATAAATGTGAACAACTGAAAAGTGATTTACGACAAGAAATACATGCAATCAAAGTCAAAGGATATAAATTTTCAGTCTCACTTGATGAGTGGACTTCTGGAAGAAATAGACGCTATGTGAACGTCAATATTCATTCCCCAAGACTTGAAAAAAAGCCTTTTAGAAACTTGGGATTGTCAAGAATAATAGGGAGAGGAACAGCGGAAAACTGTCACAATATTTTGGAAGAAAAACTCCTTCAATTTGGGCTTTCGCTAGAAGATGACATCGTGTGTATTGTTACCGATGGTGCGAGTGTTATGCGAGCATTAGGTCTAAAAGCATCTGCACTAAATCAACTGTGTCTAGCACATGGTATACAATGTGCTGTGTTGGACGTACTCTACAAAAAAGAAAGCGGTGACAGTACAATCCCTTCTACATCTGCAATGACTGCAATACCACACTCAGATATTGGAGACAACGACAGTGATGTTTCCGAAACTAATAGTGAAAACGAAGATGGATTTTCTCTGCTAGCAGAAAATACAATAAATGTTCCTCTAATCATTTACAAGGACTTAATCCAAAAAGTTAGACAAATTGTCAAGTATTTTAAGAATTCACCAACCAGAATGGATATTTTAAATACACATTTAGGAAGTGGCGACAAGAATTCACAACTAATTTTGGACTGCAAAACTCGCTGGAGCAGCCTAGCAGACATGATCACAAGATTTTTGCTTTTAAGAGATGGTGTAATGAAAGCTCTGATTGACTTGAAAAACCACACTACGTTTACTACTTTGGAAATAGACATATTAACAGACCTATCAATTTCATTAAATTTAATAAAAGCAACCGTTGAAGCAATCTGCAGAGAAGATGCTAATTTGCTAACTGCAGAGACTGCTTTGAAATTTATGATTTCCAAACTTATACAAAGAGACAGCACAATAAGTCGTCAGTTAGTTGAGGCTTTGAAAAAAAGAATTCTTCAACGCCGACAACCCGAGATAGTTGGCACCCTAAAGTATTTACATAACCCTGCAAGTTTTTACGCTGAAGATGCATGTGATTTATTTAGAAATCCATCAAACGACATCATTACTGGATTCATCATAAAGATAATTAAAAAGTACTTTTGTCAAAAGCCTACTGTCACGGTTGATGAAAACGATGATGATGACTTAGCCCTCATCCATTACCAGCAGCAGAGAACATCTGAAGAGTCGTTAAGTTTTTCAGAACAAATAAAGAAACAAATTGAAATGGTCTTGTCAAACTCACCAAATTCATCCACTGCAACTGCAATACCAACTTGTCACAGGCGTCAAGGCGAAGATTTAGAAACACTTTGCCGAGTTCAAATGGCACTCTTTGATAGCGGGGGACCAAGAAATGATCATCTCAACCAAGTGTACAAAATTCTTATGACAATTCCTCCGACCAGCGTTGAAGCTGAAAGGGTATTTTCCTCAGCGGGTTATATATGTAATAAACTGAGGACATCTTTAAATGATGCAACATTGGATTGCCTCAGTTTCCTTAAATCTCATTACCAAAGAACTAAAAAATAATTGTTTTGCTTTTCGTTTTTCGTTTAGTTATAAGTTGATTATTTTATTTTTTCAAGTTTTTGTTTTTTACGTTTCGTTAATTATTTATTAAGATATTTTTTCTTTAGAGAAAACTTTTATGATATATTTTATGTTTTTTATTTACTATTGTGCGCGTTTTTATATAGTTTAGCGATGAAGGTACGATGAAACGTTTACGGTTGAGCTCTATAGGTCTCCAAAAATAATTAAGATTGAAGGGACTAAATAACCTTTGATCTCTTTAATCTTTTGATCTCATTGTTTGATTAAGTATGTTTAAGAAAGGTTTGCATGTATCTTTAAAACTCATAATATTATTTTAAAAAGATGTGAAATTTTATGTTTCTTTATGTTAAACGATTTAGTTCTTTAGGTCTCCAAAAATAATTAAGATTGAAGGGACTAAATAACCTTTGATCTCTTTAATCTTTTGATCTCATTGTTTGATTAAGTATGTTTAAGAAAGGTATGCATGTATCTTTAAAACTCATAATATTATTTTAAAAAGATGTGAAATTTTATGTTTCTTTATGTTAAACGATTTAGTTCTTTAGGTCTCCAAAAATAATTAAGATTGAACGGACTAAATAACTTTTGATCTCTTTAATTGATCTCATTGTTTGATTGGGTATGTTTAAGGAAGATATGTATCTTTAGAATCTATAATATTGTGTTAAAAAGTTGTGAAATGTTGTTTCTCTGGTTATAATTATAATAAATCAATCCTGGAAGAAATAAAAATATTGATTCTAATCATAAATTATTTGTATTTTACCTTCTAAAAGTATTATTCGAATTATTCGTATTATCCGGATATATCCGGATATATCCGGATAGTGATTTAGAAATATCCGAAATATCCGGATACTAAATTGAGCGGATAATTGCATGCCCTACCTACGACCTATGAGCCAGTTAAATCCCAGCTGTAGTCAAGTAACTCAAGACACAGACAACGAATTCCAGACAAGCTCATTCTACTCTCTCCTGTTACCACTGCGGTAGAAACTATCACGTTTTTTACACAACCCCGAAAACGTACTACCCAAATGACGCGTGGAGGTGGATAGCTGTCTCTGTACGACCCAGCTTCTAGAAAATGTATTTACGTAATAATGTGGCGAAGAGTAGGTATTAAGTGTTGCTAAATTCCTTTTTGGCCGGAAATTTGGCAATACTGTTAGTTTTCTGTTGTTTGGGTGATGGTACATGGATCATCATCTAAAAACATATTATCCCGCAAGTCATTTAATGTATCATGGTATCAACTCTATATCTATAGATCAATCAGTAAATTGCAAATAAAAATTCCTCTAGCAATCATATGCTCTCGATATTTTCCTCCACGTATCAAGTAAATAATGGAACGTGTGCGTTGGAGCCTTAAATAAGGCATGTCAGAATGTCATACGTCATAACACCTTTGCCCTCTCGGATCAACGGGCGTTCAACCATAATAAACCGATGTTCAGTCAACCGAAATAGAACATGAATTTTACTCCGTCGCCCGTCGGTGTATTTTTAGAGAAATAATGTTAAATAAGGTTCATTTATTGACCCCACAGCCTAGTTGGTAGTGTCGTTGGTGCCTGCGAAGCAAGGGGTTTAAGGTGCGGTGTTAACCCAATATTCACAAAACTGGGTTTCTTTGACGCTCGAGTACGAGGAAACCCAATGAAAATATCCCACGCAAAAAATACAGAGCATAGAAAAAGGTCCAAAGAAAAATGTTAACCGAATAGAATATTAAATAATATTTAATATTTCCAATAAAAAATGCTAATCACAATATTAATGTATACTATGTATTCAATTTACATGACGTGTAATAATAAGTATTTTAATTATTTTCTATATTTATCCATGCCGCCATGTCGTTGTTCATACTGCCTGAAGGTTGACTGAGAGAGAATGCTTTTTGCATTAAGTCCGCCTTTGTCATCTGTAATTTTGTATGGGGCATAAAGTTTTATGTAAATAAATATATAATAAATTTTAGCGTCCAAATTCTCTGTATTTTCAGCGGCAACATTTTTTTTAAGAATATAATTTTTTTAAATGTTAACCGGACAAATATTGAATTTAGTGCATATAATCTGAATTATCTAAGAAAAACCCGCAAATTAAATGTTTATTCGCAGCCTAGTTACATCGTTAACAAAAATATGCTTTGCAATTTTTAACCCTATTGTCCCTATTCAAGGTAACAAATGTAACATTAGATTAGCGCATATATGCAGTTGTGTGAGTGAAATCAACGCTTTTAAATAGTAGTCATTCCGCGCCTAAGCCTAAGAACTCACGGAGCGATTTTCTCCCGCGCCCGCCGCGGTAGCGGGCCCGTAGCTCCTGTAGAATGCCGATATGTATGTAAAAACGAGCGGCATATTTCACGACGCGGTTTACGCCCGCGGCGGGCGCGGTTTAGCCTAAGAACTCACGGAGCGATTTTCTCCCGCGCCCGCCGCGGTAGCGGGCCCGCAGCTCCTGTAGAATGCAGATATGTATGTAAAAACGAGCGGCATATTTCACGACGCGGTTTACGCCCGCGGCGGGCGCGGTTTACTCGCGGCGCCCGCTGCACCGGCGGGCAACTTCTAAAATCGGGCAGGTCGCGGTCAGCCGCAGCGTCGGCGGGTTGCTCCCGCACGCTCTGCGGTTGGTTGGCGGGCGATCGCGGTGGGCACCGGGGGGGAGTGGGGATAGAGATCGTAAATACAGCCCGTCTTGCGATATTCGCCCGCCAGGTTTGCGGGCGATAATCGCAACCGCGGCGGCTGCGCTACCGCACAAAACTTCGGTCTCGTGAGTTTTGAAACTTTTTAAAATTTCCGCCACCGCAGCGGGCGCGGGTGAAAATCGCTCCGTGAGTTCTTAGCCTTAAGGTTCAATATCTCGCCGCGCACACGTGACACGTGAGAGATAAATATTTTTCTAGTCGTAGGTGTTACATAGACTGGAACTGACAGACGATTTCTTCTCCTCTATGACAAAGCACCTTTCCGAAAAGCTGGTAGATTAAAAAATGACGTGCATAAGTGTATCAGTGATACCTATATGAATAAAAGATTTTGATTTGATTTGAGGCTTTCGATAAAAAACCGCATCAAAATCAAATAGTCATACAGACAGACACGTCAAACTTATAATACCCCATAAACTTGTAATAAAAAAAAATAAAAAAAATTAAGTAATAAACTTATAATTAATTAAACTTGTAATTGGTTTAAGGATGGATGGATCTTGAGGACGTGTAATAATGACTTACTTGCCCAGTGCACAAATCATGAATCAATCGAAGCTATTAAGGATAATCATGTTATCTACCACAATAAACTCTAAACGTAATTTACGAGGCGGTTTTCCTTAAATTTATATTTTAAAATGGATGGACTGATAAGAAATTCCTGTAATTACTGCAACTAAAGCTACTTATTCATAATACTTTAATCATATTTTTAAGTACCGGTTTGAAGTATCGTGTACAGTATAGTAGGTACCTACTGATATACTGTATGTACATATGTAGGTAGGTATAATTAGACCATTAGTAGTCTCTCTTCGTAGTTAAATGAGATCTCCGATTAAAACGGTAAACGAAGTACCTACCTACATACATTACTTACAAATAAGGAGTTTCTTGTGACAGATAGGTAGTCGCCAGACTTCGCCTGACTTAAATATTATAATGACTAATTTTAATTTATATTACACAAAAACCGTAAAATGCATGTAAAATTGAGTGCCGTAGTAGCTCTCAATCTTAAAGTTCCAAAAGGCAATCCATCATTCCAAGTTACGTTCGTTCTAAATAACCAATATACTTAAAAGCCTACAACGCATACCTAAGAGTTATTAAAAATACCGCTTCTATGGGTAAATTATTACGTTTTCTGTGAGATAACAAACATGGCTATAATACAATATATCGTCGTTGCGACTTTAAGACCTCTTATGTGTTATGTGCCACTTTTGGCAAAATCATTCTTTTACGTCAAATGATTCTACATTTTGAAGCACAATCGAATTCAAAAACTCTCATGTGTGTACGACGTTTCCATCGTAATTTATTCACCAAATTCAAAATCGCATACCTTACATGAAGGAATGAAAGGCAGATAACGTCGTTCGAATATGACGTAAGCCTACCAAGAATAATACAAAATAAAAAACTAATACAATCTCGTGTCACTACTAAAGAAAGCGTCAAATTGCATGAACATCGCAATTGTCAAAATTTATTAAATAATTTTATCAGTTATAATGCCGTCTTGCATTTTTAAACAATTTAAAAGTAGTTCGCAAAATCAAAGAAAAGAAGATGGAATATCTTTTCACAGGTATCTGTTCATTATTTTATTATTTATTTATAATATTATTTTTGCGGTTTGCTCGGAACACAAAACCTCGACAATTATTCATTTGTATACCAGCTTTATGTGAAAATCGGTTACCCTAAATTTGGGGAAATATGCATGAGCTATTTGAGCACTGGTCGATTTATAAATGTATGTCGAAATAAATATATTTAAAAAGTAAATATTTGTATTTATTTAAACCTTAAAAATCAAGAAATACAGCCAATGCATAAACACCTATCGCTGGGATATTATAACCGGGTTAATTGAAAATGTCACGTTTGCCCACGATAAAATGCATGATTGAAAGAAAATATTATATTACATTTCAGTTTCTGTTTTTAGTTTAGCCTACTCACTAAAATGATTTCAATTATAATTTTGCAGATTGCCGACAGCTGCTATTACAAGAGAAAAAAAATGCACTTTGCCTCGTCTTTTATTATGCGTACCACAAAGGAATGGAATTAATTGTCCGCGTGGGTGTTCCCGTCAGATTATAATGTGGGTGTCTTCAAGTCAAGAGTGAATAGGCTTCTACTAAGTTAGTGTGATTTACTATCCACGACTTCATTACCGCTTACCATCTCAGGTGGTTCTGTGGTCAAACACTAACTTATTCTGCATAAAAAAGTCCATAGGTTAATTAAGACAATTAAATATATTTAAGTATTATTTTATATTAAAAGAACATTTACATATATTTTGATAAGTGTACTTTTTGATAACTAGTGATGAAATTAAAATCAATTATGATTATCACATTAATTTATTACAACGTAAATTTTTATCTGGTTTTCTATGCATTTGTTCCTCCTATCTCAGGAACGGCTTAATAAAAGATTCGGTTTTCACTGACGTATTGTAATGAGTTTGGGTTAACATTTAGTGTTTGTTTTATTTGAATCGGTTTACAAATAAAAAAATCACGACAATTTAAAGAATACCATCCCTACTTTTATCGACTGTGGGCTTACCGAAGCGAAGCAAGGGCGTTCACTAGACTAGTAATAAATAATTTGCCAATTTAATTGTGCATAATGTGTTAAGTTGGAAATATGTCAAACAACATTTACAAAATTGCGGGAGTTTGTGACTTTTCATTTGGCATCCTCACACACACAAAGAATTACGTGTCCATACGGTGCCACTGCTAGTTGACATTAAGGTTGTCACGCACACATAGCGAAAAAGTGACTTCACGTCATTCGTTACATTTCTTTGCGAATGTTCCATCTGCCTTTTATTTCCTTCATCTGAGTCGCATACATGCTTCTTGCTAAATAAAACTTTATCGATTTTTATCGATTCCCTCAAAAACCTGATTTTTTACACATAAGAGGTCTTGAAGTCGCAACGACGATATGTGGCAGTTATTCTCGCTAAACTATAGTAGGATCGATTTGCAGCCGATACAAATATAAACAAACCATTAAAATCGTTTTCTAGGGTTTTTCACCAACTGACATGAATTTGTGTACCAAATGCGTTTTATTCAGAAAAACTACTCATTAAGGTATTTGTGAATTCTTAAATAAATACATATTGATCGATATCGATATCAATAAAATTATAAACTCCAAGTAAATGTGGAAATTAACAAAATTAGATAACACTGTCATCATTCGAACACTTTGCAATGACAACCTTATTTCCAAGAAGCGATCTGAAACCTTTAACATAATGTAATATAATGTAATTTAACATAATTTTACCTGAATGAGTAGGTAGTTTCTCTAAATAAAACGCATTTGATGTAGAAATTCATGTCAGTTGGTGAAAACCCTAGAAAACGATTTTAATAGTTTGTTTACATTTCTTTTGGCTGCAAATCAACCCTACTATAGGACAGCAGACCCTCAGGAGTTGTCTTAAAAATTTAAACTATGAATACATTATTTTTCTCAATAATTAATGCCTACATAAGTATATTACTTATGTAGGCATTAATTATATATTAATTATATTATACATAATTATATTTAATTATGTACATGGTATAATAGGTACATTTTTATCAATGATGTGTATACTATTTATCAAGTATTTATGTATGATGTAAGTTTGATGTTTATGTATGATTTAATGTATGTTACATTAAATTCCGTGACTTGAATCCTACGATGGAGTTCTGCGTGTGAAATATAAAAAGAAATAGAAAAGGAATGCAAAATTTGCAGACGAATTTGGGCTGAATTGCCGAAGATTTTGATATTCCACACTAATATCACGCAATTAAACAAGTCATATTCGATAAGTTACCCTAATGTAGGAGTACTAGTGCCTTCTTATCAATTATAATATCAATGACGTAATAGTACTTTTGAGTCCTAGAAAATGTATTGGAACCGAAGCCGTACTTTTTCAAATGACCCCCCGGACCACAGAAAAAGAGGGGGTTGCAACCCTCGATTTCTTCCCCTTGTGCACGATTTTTTGTACGGCGTTGCGGAATAATGGATTAGAAGCTGTATTGCAACAGTATGAAACTGATGCCGTACTGTATCAAATGACCAAATTTACCCTCGAAATTGTCACGAATTCAAAATCATTTACCGACTTTGTGGACCACCTTTTTTGTACGGCACTGCGCGCTTTCTTATTATTTTTCATGGCCCTATCGATGGTTAAAAATGCCGTACAGAATCAAATGACCAAAATTTACTCACCCTACTTGCACTTTTGAATTCTCACCAGCACTCAGTTGGACAGCTTACAAGTGACGGCATAGTGCTGAATCTTATTATTTTATGCTCTTATATCGTCCTATATACGTCACCTGGTGGTTCGTATGACCCATGATTTTTGTGCATGGGCCAGTAGTCTAGTAGGGTAGTTTGCTGTTTACTTAAATATTTATAAAGCATCGAAAGTAAAGTGAGAACTATTAAAACAACAGTGAAACTCCGCAACTGAGCAAAATAAGTGGAAATCGCAGGGAACGCTGCCACGTTTCTCTATTTCTTTTTTTCTTCGACTTGTTTCTTGCTTCCTTCCAATACACATAGTAGGTACATACCTACCTCGCCACTTCGATAGGATTTTTGTAAACTTCGAACTAGACTACATCTCTACGTTTTCGAAGAAACGTGAAAGGTTGAGCTTTTTGTTCCGTGTTTTAGATTAGATTTTCTTAGAACAAAGGTATTATTTATCTCGTAAGAAGCTTAACGTACAGTGTTCGTCTCTTTTACGTTTGCAGTCATAAAGTTTGAGAGCATTTTGCTCTCGCCGGCTTTAATTAGAAGTAATCGATTGAGACGACATTTGGGTATATCCAACAAACCTTGCCTGTAATTCTCATACAGTGTCGATGATGCAAAACCTGTTATATGTATTAGAAATTTGGTGGCAGCGAATACTTTAAGATATTATAATTATTATACTTACTCTTTACATGAATATTAAAAAATTCTGGAAATCTTCATAACGTGAAACAGGCTCAAAAATTTGGGCCATTTTAGGCAATGATCAAAAACACACGCAGTAAATTATACCGATTTAAGCTACTTAGAATTCGCTCGGCTTCTAGCAAACTGTTGCTGATCAATATCTTTAACAATAGGTGATGACGTCATATTAGATGCGAGCGGTGCGAATTCGACAACACTATTTTGTTTTGAGTCGCTCAATCTAACGTGCTACATATAGATATAGGATTGTAATGCTACATGGACAAGGAAATAATGGGTTTTTACGAAGTAAAGAAAGCTTTTCGGTCTGAGGCCAAAAGCGTTACTAATTTACTATGCTACTAGCTGCCCGGACAGACCTCGTTCTATGAAAAGTTTTTTTTTTATTTTGAGATGTAACCTATCTTATCTTTCAAGTTGGATCAAACTACACACGGTGTGCAAATTTGATTAAAATCGGTTAAGCAGTTTAGGAGTCCATCACGGACAAACAACGTGACACCTAATTTATATATATTAAGATAATGCTCCAGTGCGAGTTGGTGTTCAATTCAAAAGACGAAAAGTCAGGGCCAACATGGCATCATGTTACATGAGCAGCGCACGCAGGTGACATGGGCACGCGCGCGCGTGTCGACTTGATGCGCGGCGTGCGGGCGACGCATGGCATGGGTGTCCGTGACGGAAACCATCGCGTGGGCTTGTTTCTCCTACTTATTAACCACCATCGCTACTCGACGCGGTTGTCAGATCGGATGGAACAGCTTCACACATCATCACACGTCATTTGTATTAGGATGAAAAGTGTTATCAAAAATTTCTGGCCAGAATATAATTAATTAAAAATTGAATTAACCCAAAGCTTGCATTTTCTATAGTGCAACTCATTAGTACAATGTTTAATAAAAACTCATATTTCAATTTAAATCCAAATATGTTAATGTTATAATGGTGAACGCACATGTATCCAGACTATTATACATTCGGATGACAGATGCCGACGCATATGTCATCCGGATCCGGCTCTCATAATTATATTTTCATACAAATGCGATGCGTACGGTGCGGACAGTGCGGATAAATGTGCGTTCACCATAAAATGGCATTTCACCAATTACGTAAGTACCTACTCACCGTACAAACCCAAACAAGGATTTGCTAGCACGATGGCCGATGGTATACACTCCAATTACGACATTAACTAATTGAAGCGGAAAACAACTCAACGGGTTAGGGTCCCTTGCGAATTAATTTGATTTGTGTACAATAGATGAGTCCGTGGAATTATATTCGTTACTAGCTGACCCGGCGAACTTCGTATCGCCTAACAAACTATTTTTTTTTCTAAAATAAAAGTAGCATAAGTTACTCCTTGTTATATCAGCTATCTGCCAGTGAAACTCCCGTCAAAATCGGTCCAGCCATTTTCAGAGATTAGCCGGAACAAACAGACAGACAAAAATTGTAAAAAATGTTTTTTTGGTAGGTATTGTACCGTGTATACATCCAAATGCAATTAGTAAAAAGCGGTTATTTTAATATTACAAACAGACACTCCAATTTTATTTATTTGTAGGTACCTATAGATTAATTGTATATTGCCTAGTATGCTTGAAATGACTCAATTTGTTTGATTTATATTTTTTTTTAATAACGATTTTTTCCGCTGGACCAAACATGACTAAACCCGAAAGATCCCAATGCCGATCCATTTCAAAGATTTTAATTTGAATTTTAAATCGATTTTATACAAGAAGAAGCACGAAACGCTCATGAAATTTTTGCCACTTAGCTGTCACTCATTCGACTACGGAACGCGCCCGCTTTAACTTTGTTAGGGTTCTCGACTCGATCACTTAGGATCGACATAATCCCCGAGCTATGAGCGCTTCACAAACACATAAACGCCTAAGCCATCCTAGGGAAATACACAACCGGGATAGAATCTATCCCATTTTCTAATCCCAGCATAGTCTGAGTCTGTGTGCCAAGTTTCATCTTAGTTCGTAAGCTAGTTACATGATGGAAAGACAAACATCCAAACATCTTAACTTTCACAGTTATATCTCATATTAGTACGAACCGGAAAAAATATTTTGTCGTCCACAAATATATTTTCCGCAATCGGACGTCAACCTTAGTTACTTCCTGTAGTCCCAACTATTTATTTCCGCTAGGATTTCTAAACAAACGCATCGACACAAAAACAAAGACCCAGCGTGTTTAATATTTATGAAAATAACAAGCACACGTAAAATTGGTAGAATTGGCAAAATCTAAGATGAGTTTAGCTGTAAGTCATATGAAACTCTTTTCATTGAAACTCTTTTCATGCTCAAAATTTGCATAATATAATACTTCCTAAACTGAACGGAACTGGGTGCAAAGCTAATATTACCAGGTGTCTATGTCATTTATATACCCATTGATTTATGAACTTCATATTCACAGTACAACTACATACGACAACAATGTTTCGTATTGTTCAACTCGCTACAAAATCCTTAACTCATATAACATGCACAAAACTATAACACTGATCTAAAGTCTAGCGAGCTAGTTAGTCCCCACGGCTCAAAGGGTTTCCTGCCTTTGAGTGCGCAAAAGGATATAAAAGATAGGATATACTTGTTTTTCTAGACTTTGTAGCAAGACGCTGGGCAAATAACAATAACGTATCACTAGGGCTCTAGTAGAATATCTCCGTTGAAGTAACTATAGAACAAAATGTAAATAACAAGATTCGTCATCATATAGCATCGTTCGTCATTACGTCCATCGTCATACAAGTTCATAATATCAATCGTCATCGAAGTTGCATAATTATTCTCTTAATATCAATTGTCAATCAATTGTTGATATGATTGATATCAATTTTATTGTCATCGAAGATACCAACATAATTCCTGAAGCTTAATCGAGCTGACAGGATCAGTCCCATGTGACATGCCAGTTAAAAGCTAGGGTGTTACATAAAGTGTCCTTAAGGCAAGAAAATGTAGTAGATACAATCAAAGATTAATCTGTGATAATCAATTTGTATGCAAGGCAATGCTAAGACCGAAGACGTGTTATCAACGAAATATGCAAATATTGCGACAATATGGGCAGTTTACAACTGAACCATTGCAGAACAAATTACTTACACGGTGCGTTTACGTGCCCAGTTGAATGGAAAACGAAGCATTTTTATGTTAATAGCCAACAAGAGTACGAGTATCAGGTGGTCTCATATTCACAATCAACAAATGTATCAGAGCATAATTGTTTGAAAATGTAAATTCATGTTTTTCTTTTCATATTTTTCACAATGATTATGGTCGAATTTCGGCCGTTGGGAAAGCACTCGTTTTCCTAATTACCTCGAAAAGTATAAGTTGTTATACATACGTGCATACGTGTATCCACACACGATGTTTATTTAATGTACAGTCCTACAGAGTCAACCTTTTTACGATTCAATAATCTATATATATAAAATTGAAAAGCGACACACCGCTGATTAAACAAAAAATCTCAGAAACTGCCGAACCGATTAAGATGAAATTTGGTAGGTAGATAGTTCCTGCTAAGGAGACGTCCACTAAGAACGGATTTTTGGAAATTCATCCCCTAAGGGGTACAAATAAGGGTTAGAAGTCACTTTCATACAAACCAACTTCGTCAGTTTTAGAGTTATAAATATGAAATTTTTTATGTTAGTTTATAGTAATAAACAAAACTTAACTTTAACACATTTTTTTGGAAAATCATCCCTTAAAGGGTTAATTTCTTCAATTTAACTTAGTACGCAACTTCGTCATTTTTGAAGTTAAAAACATGAAAATTTATATATTAGTTCAAAATTAGAAACAAAATTTAAGGGTTATGAGTTTTTTTGGAAAATCAACCCCTAAAGGGTCGAATAAGGTTGTTCAAGTTTGTATGGGAACTTCGTCAGTTTTGAAGTTAGAAGGGTGAAAATTTATATATAAGCTTATAGTTAGACACAAAAAATAACTGTATCACTGTTTTCTCGAAATTCATCCCCTAAAAATAGGGGTTGGAAGTCTTTTACATATAAATCAGCTTCGTCAGTTTTAGAGTTATAAGTATGAATTTTTTTATGTATGTTTATAGTAATAAACAAAAGTTAACTTCAACACATTTTTTTGGAAAATCATCCCTTAAAGGGTTAATTTCTTCAATTTAACTTAGTACGCAACTTCGTCATTTTTGAAGTTAAAAACATGAAAATTTATATATTAGTTCAAAATTAGAAACAAAATTTAAGGGTTATGTGTTTTTTTGGAAAATCAACCCCTAAGGGTTGTGCAAGTAGTATGGCAACTTCGTCAGTTTTAAAGTAAGAAGGGTGAAAATTTGTATATAAGTTTATTGTTGGACACAAGGTTATGTGTTTTTTTGGAAAATCAACCCCTAAAAGGTTGAATAAGGTTGTGCAATTAGGTAGTATGGCAACTTAAGTTGTTCCTTATACATTGGATCACGTTTCTAAAAACTTTTTGTCCCGATAAAATTTATAGTTTTCCCCGGAAACAAGATGAAACTTAGTATGGAATATTTTAAAAATATCAATGATTTGCTTTAAATTTGCAACAAACGTTCCTCATTAAATTCATGGAATACATGTTTTCGAGTTCATGGAATACTGAAAAAGAAAAACTAATTAATGTCAATGTTGTTTATTTTTCATAATCCGTTCCCGGAGGAATGATTTGTGATTGTATCGTAGGTTTCCGTATATAAATTCCTAAATATTAGTACTTCAACATAAATTAACCTGTTTTTAAATTTTCTTCTGCAAGGGGTACAAATATGATAAGCATAATTTCCGCATGCGAAGCTGCGGGTAACAGCTAGTTACTAGATAAAAGCAATAATAGCCTAGCGGTTAGAACGTTGGTCTCCCGAACGAAGGGGCCCAAATCCTGGCACACACCTCTAATTTTCAAATATTATGTGCGTATTAGAAGTTAATTATTATTTGCTTCGGAAAACATCGTTTCGCATTTATAATATGTATTAGTAGAATTGTATAAATAGGCTTTAAAAGTCTATCGATATTATTGCAGTAGATTTTTCCGACTAAGCTTGTCTTTAATGCGACATCTGTTTGGTGAAACCAATGTCAACCGCTAGTCGAATAAAAATCAGTTTACATCATCACGCGCCTGAGGTCCTTGCTCCAGCGATGGACACCACGCCAATCCTCAACATTTTAGTACATAATCGTCATCGCTTAATTTATTTTACAGTAAAATCTATAAATTCTTACTCATTTTATTAATATAGACCCAAAAAATTCTTTTCATATTACAAGATTTGGTAATAAAGTATCGGAGTATAAATTCTTATCGGAGACATAGCTTCGTCATTAGTTACATATATCTGTACATGCAACTTTTGTTTATTCCAAAAATTTAGAGTCAGTAAACTTCAAGAAAACATTATTGCAAACACGGACCTCAAAAAAGGCGGACGTAACCTCGTCTAATCGAGAGTGAAGCATAGCAATGGCCGCCCGCTTACAATGTGTGCGTAATTTTTGATTCGCGATTGACGCAGTATGGTGTCAATGTGTGGGTGTGTGTACTTGTACGAATAGAGAGTTGGTATTACTATGGGTGCTTCACTGAATTTGTTGTTGGGATTACGTCCGTCTTTTTTTAGGTCCGTGATTGCAAAGTTATTTTATGCTACAAGTACCCTTTTTATCTTGCCCTTCGATAGACGTTTTCCAAGTAAGTATATAAAAAATGACAGTCATCCCCCACGTACCGTCTTACCATTACATGGTCCTTTCAAAGGACACAAAAGTTGTGACTTGGGGATATTTTCAGGACGATGAACGGGTCTGAATGGCCCTGCAATTACAGCCACGGTCTTAGTAATCTGTGGCCGCGGGCGTGGGATGTTAAGCCGTCTTACACTGGCTAGCTGGAAGTATGTAGGAAAAGTAGGAAAACTATTATTATTGTTTTAGGGTTCCATGCATTTAAAAAATCCTTTTTTATTTTTTGCGTTTTCTGAAAATTTATTACAGAAAAATTCAAAATTTAACTTGTAAGTTTAACAAGTACATTTTTTACCTATAATTACCAAAACTAAAAAATGTGTGTTTTTATGAAACCACCATGCAAGTGAAACTTTTTTTCGGTTTGTATTTAACCAAAAAATTTTTAGAAAATTATTCTATTTAGTGTATTGAAATTGCGTTTTTAATCTTAACTTAATTATTTAAAAATGGGAATGATAATGGAAAATCTATAATAGAGAAAATGTTCAATTATAAAAAAAAATCAATTTGCGTATTAGAGTACGGAATATATATTATGTAGATACGTATACATAAATTAATACAATCATTTTGATGATAGACGGATATTAAAAACTAAGAGCAATATTTACTTAAATCATTGAATCTCCATTATTATTCTTACTCCAGGGCCGGCTGTAATGCGACATGCGATAGATACGACGAAAAATTTTAGGGCGATAGAATAAAAGTTTCACTTTAAAATTTAAAAAATCCCCGACAGTTTTATTTTCAACAAACGTAGCTAAAAACCATCCCGATCACGTCAGCTTTCAAACAAAGAAACCAATCGGTCCATTCGTACAATGTATAGAAATTGTAGATGTATAAGGTTTACTAGATACAGTAATATTCTTGCGTTGTAGTTCGGGTGTATGGAAGACTATATAAAAATTAAAAGATGTATTTAGGTAAATCAAACTGATATATTGTACTTTTCACAATAAGTAACTTACTCCTAAATACATTGTATAATCATAATAAACCATCGCGAGTATAGCACAGTGTGCTCCGCACGCGGAATCGGGACGACTGACTTGTGAGAGCAGCGGGCCTATTATGAACTTTAAGGAAATCTTACAAGTTCTATGCAGTCCTTATACCATGCTGGCTATGTTTCGTATTATGAACTAACAAAATTTGAATAGCTTCTGGATGGATAGCTCTGCATAGTTTGTCTTTGGCTGACTTGTGTCATCTAGTGCTTAGTTCAAAAACTTTTATCGGTAAGTCTCGCAAAGATTACGGTTTCTTATTATTTATGTATTGTAAGCTGTAAAATGACATGCAATTAATGTTTCGTATTAAAAATGATATAAAAAAGTTAAAATACAGGAATTTCTGCTAAAGAATTAAGAAATAAATATTAGTTTTTTTACAAGTGAAATTAATTTTTTGAACGATTACGTCACAAATGTCCTTTGACATTTACAGAACTATCACTGACATCTGACGTCAAAACTCAGTGTCTAAACAAAAACTTTGCTGTCATTAAACACCACCTAAACATTGTTGCCACTTGACAAATTTCATCACACATTATCGAGAAAAAAATGTATTCTGACTGCAAACGGATAATAATATTGTAGTGAGCTTGAATTAACATTTTAGTGGTGTTTGTTTTATATTTTCATTGGTTCACAAATAAAAATGTTGTATCAATTTAAAAATACTGTCGATACTTTATCGAGTTTGAGTTTACCGAAAGTTGCGAGTTTTAAAATTAAGATTTGATTTTTTTTTTTATTTGACGGAGTTTTTAACAGAACTATTTAGATTTGACGGAATCGATAACTATAAAATATATCGTTGAATCATCCACCTTATCAAATTGACATTTAAAGTAGTGATAAAGTTTTTGACCAAAAAGAAATAGTATTGTGACAAACAGATTCTGATATTTCTGATGTGAATCACTGATACAAAAAGATTTTGAAACATGAGTATTTTATAAGGATCAAGAATTATTGGCTATTATTATTACTACGGCCAAAATCATGGATATATTACTCTATCTGGATCACTGACTTTGTAGAGGTGCCTGAAGATCGATGATGTCATAACGAAATTACCCTTTATGTTTTTTTTATTTTTGTATTGTGTCCATGTTATCTATGGTCCCAGAATATATCATTCGATTGTAATTTTTTATAATGATCTAAAAACATCTAAGATGAATAATATAAATTATTATAATAAAGATGTACCGTAATTGTGTACCTTAAATTTCAATTTACTCTTACAATACAATAATTTAAATTCGGTTATTTTGAAGAAATTTTAATAAAATGTTATAAATTTATAAAATCAATTTCATTATTATAATTTTTACCAACAGAAAAATTACCAATAGAGAACATTTTGAAGAACCATATCAAAATAGGACATAATTTTTCTAAGTGTGGACACCCTACAATTATGAAGGACAACCTCAATCCGGCCTGTGATTGGTCGAATGGTCATTCCGATATGACGTCATCGGACTTCAGGTACTTCTACAAAATCAGTGATCCAGATAGAGATCATATCCATGGCCAAAATAGTTTACAAAGTGACATTATTTTCTGTCAAAATCGTTCCGGTGGATTAGTGATTTCCACAGACATATAACTTCTGTTTATATGTATGTGGTGATTTCATCATATTATAATTGGATGCCAAGGATATTGTATATCTGGATAGCAAACTTCGAAGATGTACCTAAAGACGGATGACGTTACATAGGATGAACATTTTTCTATGGTGTCCGTGTTATCTTTAGGCATCCATAGAACATTATAGTATTATCTTTATGTAATTAGATTGTGTTCAAATTATTTTGGTTTTGAACTCAAATATGTCAGAAAGTATACCACTTACGCCATTGTATCACTGAATACTTTTTGATTACAATCATTTATCCTATCGATTGACACATGTTTCATCACTGGCCGCCGAATCGAGGTTTTTTCAAAATGGCGGACTTGTAGGTATGCCAGGCTCCATACAAAAATGTTGGAAGCCCTTTAAAATACGGTGTTAATAATTTACTTCTTGTTTCTTCATTCATTGCCAGCTAATAATTTTTATTAATAAATAAATATATCGATATTCCGATTACAATATCGATATATTTTGTAAGATCATAAATAGGTAAGTACTCTCTTCTTCCAGATTGCAGATTAATCTGATATATTATATTTAATCAGTAGTTATACTATAATATTCTTGCTGGACGCCAATCTTCGAAGAGTTCTTAAGAGTGTTTTAAGAAGACGGATGACGTAACATTGGATCAGGGATGATCATTTTTCTATGGTGTCCATGTTATTTATAGCCCCAGATTTAATATCATTTGATTGTGTTCAAAGAAATATACCGTAATAATTATTAATATTAATGTTACTTTTCATTAATACCACAAAAATAATCATTTAAATTTTTTTCGAAAAAAGTTTTCGTTTTAATATGTATAAAGTTAACCTATAGAGGTACCTCTTCAAAGATTGGCATCCAGTTACGGTATAAAGTTCTTTGACGGAATATACTGGCAAACTTGAACGAAATTTTGAAATTACAGCTGGCAACACTGTTATCACTATCTAAATAAAATTAACCTTAAAATTTCCAAAAGTTCTTTCTTTTCAACTTTACGTACCGCATTTTGCTTTGGTACTCGTTTAATGATGTTCTTTACTTACTCAGTTAATTCAAATGGCGTAGTTGCCTTTAGTTTTTGTTTTAACAAATCGTAATAACCTAATAAACATTAAATTTTGTTTTAGTGATTGTGGATGGATATTCCCGGCGTCATTGTGTAACTTACTGCCCCAACCTCTTCAAATGCAATGAATCAAATTACCCAAGATCAGTCAAGATAACCTAGGTGGAACCTAGTACCATATATGATTGCTTCGCTTCAACATATCTGATGGCAGATAATTAAGACCGGCTCTCTGCCAGTACCGGCCTCCGCAGTAGCCGTGGACCTTCCAAAGGTGGAACCTAGTAGACGACACAAGACGTAATAAAGAAATTTGAGAGCGGATGCTCTTTGATGCTATTGAAAGCACAGAAGAAAACATATAAAAGAACTTAATAAGTATTGGAAGGTCAGTATAAACAGAAAAAAAATGTTATAGTTTTACAGTATATTTATTTGTCTATAAGCAGGATACAACAAGTGATTTTGCTTAATATTATCACTAAATTATTTTATTAGTGATCGAAGCTGGTTCAGACAGATTTTGCTTCTGAAGTATCCGGAGCTGGGTTGGTTGAAAAAGTTAGGAGATTTCTTCTCAGCACATACCCAAATTACCTGAAATTAAATGAATAAGTTCTTCTAATTAAGTCTCCATTACTGACCTAAAATTTTTGTTGTTTCAGGTCAATTTCTCACTTTGATAAATAATTGATGAAACTATAATAATTGATCTCATGTTGTGATATTTTTTAATAATGGTGGAATGTGTTTCATTTTGCAATAAATATTCTACTCATTAACAAATTTGATTTGTTTTATCTGTGATTGTATTTATATTGAGTTCATGTGTGATTTTTTATTCCATATTCTAGTTAATATTTTTTTCTTATTAAAAGCAAATCCATTGTATGAAAAGTTCGATAATCTGCATCTGGCTGACAAGAGTACTTTACCCACTGATCTATAGTAGGTTAAAACGTTTTTTGATGGCAATGGTTATTTTATAATTAATTATTTGTTAAATTATTATAAAAAAATGCTTACACCCTCATACCCCCCACAGTAGGTTTTTACCTGTGTTGTGGGCGGCATGGACGACATATAAATAACATATCACAATCACACCCTTGACCCGAGTACAAATATTTATGTGTCACATAAATATCTGTCCCGGCCAGGAATCGAACCCGGGATTCATGCTTTGTAGGCATGATCGGTACCAACTAGACTACAGGGTTGTCGTATTGTTTGCTATCTTAAGTCAATTTCTTTAAAAATGTATGATGTTGATTACAACTTTATATTAAATTTGAAAGGAGAAGGTCCTGTGTTTTTTTAATAACTCACCAATTACACATTCAATGACTGGTATTGCTTTCTTATTCTGTTTGTAATACTATTTCTTCAGAGTCAGTAGACATACATTGAGACTTGGTCACCCAGCATTCCAAAACGAAAGAAAAACCTAAAATAAATATATTATGTTAAAATTGTTTTTATAAGTAAATTTAATAGTTACGGCTTTTATTCTCCTCCATGACAAAGCACCTTACCGAAAGGCTGGTAGATTAAAAAATATATGAATAAAGACTTTGATTTGATTTGAATATTTCTGTAACTCGGACTAAAACATTTCAGTAATATGATGTTTCCACCTCACAATTGTTTTGGAAAGTGGTTTATTTTCTTTTGGATTTCCGGCAGATTTAATAATTCTGTTATTTATCTTATTAAGCCCCAGACGGCTGGCTATGACTCTGAATGTGAGCTAATGTCGCCAGTGACATGTTGGTATGATCTTGTGGCATAAATAGATAACCTGTTTAAAGGCACAGACATAAGTGTTTAAAGGTTCACATGAATGAGTATGTTCAAAAAATAAAAGGTTGAGCTTTGAATGCTAAAGAATATAACACGGAGCACCTACAGTAATAGTTATTTTAAATCACTGACGAAAATTTTTACTGCAGCAGCGCGATGGAACACAAGGTAGGTAAATCTATACTCTATTACATTACAAATAAATAAAATTGGAGTGTCTGTTTGTAATATTAAAATAACCGCTTTTTACTAAGTGCAATTAGATGTATACGAGGTACACATCCCAAAACAACATTTTTTACAATTTTTGTCTGTCTGTCCGTCTGTTTGTTCCGGCTAATCTCTGAAACAGCTGGACCGATTTTGACGGGACTTTCACTGGCAGTTAGCTTATGTAACAAGGAGTAAAGCTACGGACAGACGTGCTCAAAAAAAAGCATGCTTATAAGCATGCTCAAATGTAGCATGCTCTGCATCTGTTCATATTTGCTAACAATAAGCATGCTTGTTTTAAGCATACTCATAAATAAGCATGCTCAAAGCAAACGTACGGACAGACGTGCTATTTGGCACCAGGCTCTCGGCCAAAATGAATGTACAAAGATATGTTTTTTTAATAAAAAAAATTACCAGCAATGTTAATTTTTGAGCAATGAGAATATTTTTGCTTTCAAAAATACATTATTGTATGAAAGTAAAATTCACAAATTTAATTTAAAATAAAGGCTAATAGTAAAAATTTTCATTTTAACAAAATATAGTTATTGTTCTCGAATTTAAAAAAAAGAAGAATTTGGGTTACACAGACAGACATTCGTAACTTCGATAATATGAAACAAATAGCAAAGTTTTTTTCTTCTCCCCATCGCGACATGGTTTATTTCGTAAAATTGATGCAATGCAGCAACTGTAGTCTGTCACGGATCGTGATCGAATAGATAATAGCATGCTTATAAGCAAGCCTGTTCAGACGTGCTCGGAGCACACCCCCTTCTACCCGCGCCTCAGGTAGCATGCTCGAAAATCAAACGTCGGTTGATTTTTGAGCACGCTCTAAATAAGCATTGCTCATTACTAGCAATGTTGTACACACGTGCTACTAATGAGCACTTGCTTAATAAAAGCATGCTTTCGTGCTAGTAATGAGCACGTCTGTCCGTAGCTTAACTTAGGCTACTTTTATTTTATCTATACATCTATACAAATAAATAAAATTGGAGTGTCTGTTTGTAATATTAAAATAACCGCTTTTTACTAAGTGCATTTGGATGTATGCACGGTACACATACCAAAACAACATTTTTTACAATTTTTGTTTGTCTGTCTGTCTGTTTGTTCCGGCTAATCTCTGAAACGGCTGGACCGATTTTGACGGGACTTTCACTGGCAGATAGGTGATAACAAGGAGTAACTTAGGCTACTTTTATTTTATCTATACATCTATACAAATAAATAAAATTGGAGTGTCTGTTTGTAATATTAAAATAACCGCTTTTTACTAAGTGCATTTGGATGTATATACGGTACATACACCAAAACAACATTTTTCACAATTTTTGTCTGTCTGTCTGTCTGTTTGTTCCGGCTAATCTCTAAAACGGCTGGACCGATTTTGACGGGACTTTCACTGGCAGATAGCTGATGTAACAAGGAGTAACTTAGGCTACTTTTATTTTATCTATACATCTATACAAATAATCTATACAAATAAATAAAATTGGAGTGTCTGTTTGTAATATTAAAATAACCGCTTTTTACTAAGTGCATTTAGATGTATGCACGGTACACATACCAAAACAACATTTTTTACAATTTTTGTTTGTCTGTCTGTTTGTTCCGGCTAATCTCTGAAACGGCTGGACCGATTTTGACGGGACTTTCACTGGCAGTTAGCTGATGTAACAAGTAGTAACTTAGGCTACTTTTATTTTATCTATACATCTATACAAATAATCTTCTATACAAATATATAAAATTGGAGTGTCTGTTTGTAATATTAAAATAACCGCTTTTTACGAGGTGCATTTAGATATATGCACGGTACACATACCAAAACAACATTTTTTACAATTTTTGTCTGTCTGTCTGTCTGTTTGTTCCGGCTAATCTCTGAAACGGCTGGACCGATTTTGACGGGACTTTCACTGGCAGATAGGTGATGTAACAAGGAGTAACTTAGGCTACTTTTATTTTATCTATACATCTATACAAATAAATAAAATTGGAGTGTCTGTTTGTAATATTAAAATAACCGCTTTTTACTAAGTGCATTTGGATGTATATACGGTACATACACCAAAACAACATTTTTCACAATTTTTGTCTGTCTATTTGTCTGTTTGTTCCGGCTAATCTCTGAAACGGCTGGACCTATTTTGACGGGACTTTCACTGGCAAATAGCTGATGTAACAAGGAGTAACATAGGCTACTTTTATTTTAGAAAAAAAAAATAGTTAAAAAATAGGATCAATGAAAAATGTAATAATATTAAATACCACGCGGACGAAGTCGCGGGTAACAGCTAGTAATAGAAATAAAAAACGTACCTTTGTCTCCACTGTTAAATCAGTGGATTTAGAGGAATTCCGCATATGAGGCTTTAGTTTTTAACGCATTTGGTAAGACGGTATCTTTGGACGACATCCGCATCGCTGTTATCCCTATTTTTTTTTCAGCCTTTTCTTCCGCTTTTCTTGAGCTGCATAGGCCTTCGTGAATACGAAAATTAATTAGTAAGTGATAATTTTATAACCAACACCATTTCCAGAGGATCGCTCGTTTTTGTAATTTGGAATCTTTGAATCCTTCTTATTTTTTTTCGCCTGCTGCATCAGCCTCCGTAAATTAAAAGCTAACCAATAGGCGAGACCAATGAACTAATATTCGTTCACTGGGCGAGACATTACCTACAATCAAAAAACAAAATAACCACTACTATACGAAGTTTTAATATAAATTAGAAACACTTGCAAACAATCCTTAATCCAGTGTCAAAAAGTGTCCCTCGAGTAACTTTTATTGAATAGTAATTTTTGACATAAGAAACCGGCTCCGAAGTGTCAAAAGGGAGTTCATAATACGGTATTTCTAGCCAGAAGACAATAACCAGGCACCGAAGGGTCACGTGACCGCTGGCTGAATGGGAATAAGAGTTCGTAATACGAATTTGCAATGCAATCAAATTTAGGCCGTAAAATGCCTGGAATTAAGAGTTCATAATAGACCCGCAGGTAGGGGTTGCTTAAAGCCCCAAACGCCACTTCACATATTTCAGTCGGCACCTAATAAATTAAAGTGGCATGTCACCACAAATGTAAAGGCTGTTTTTGTCTCTCCGACGCGTTGTCTGCGAAGAAAGGGACAAGAAAACCAAAAAGGTATGCTGGGTTTTATCTGGTTCATACCGAGCCTAAAGGACACCAGGAGGGACCAATCCCATAGCCTCGAACGTATCACACCATCAGGGGAGGTTGGCTTGGATTGATTTCAAGATGGAATGGAGCACGTTATATATACCATTTGAAATCAGGGCAAGGGACAATAGTACCAATTCCCAAAGGCTATTATGACCATACTTAATCTAATAGCCATTGTGTTACACTACTTATACATCTAAACAATAAGGTACATAATTGCTTACGACTTCTTAATTTTCCATAACTCGCGCAGTAGGCAGGTAAATGAAAGTCTTATTACATTATTTAGTGTAGGTAAACACAGTTTGGGTTAGGAACAAGATATGAGGCAAAAACACACTTTATCACTTATTCAATTCTATTCATCATCCATAAACATCAGAGTTAGATTCAACTAGACATGTTGCCTTAGTTCCTATTATTTACTTATATGTACAAATAAGACGTAATCAAATACAAATAGCCTTTTCGTGCTTCCTTCATTTCGCAGCTTGTTTGTATTATGTATTACACAATATTTATGTATGGTATGATAATGTTTGTGTATTTTATAATGGTATTGTTCGCATGAATTAGTATTGGAAACATTTAAACTACGTATGACTTAAAACTTGACTAATTTAATAAAAATAGAGGGAATAAAATTGAGTAATTAAATAATGGTAATAAAATCGGGTGTCAAGCATAGTCTTCCAACAACAATTATATAACGAAATTAAAAAGAAAACACAGCGAGGTAACATATCCATCAGCTTACAACTACTGAACCACACGTTGCGCGTGCCTGACACGCACTTAGCTCGAATATACTACCAGTAGAAAGAAAGGAATTGGAAAGAAAGTATTTGAAAAGATGAAAGATTTGTAAAACATCTTATGAATAATTCTTAACAAAAATAACCGACTTCAAAATTAGGGATAACTTAAAATCTACTAGTTATATCTCGCTCAAATTTAAGTGGGACCACATGACCAGTACCAGCTTTCAATTAAAAAAGAATCATCAAAATCGGTTCACCCTGTCGAAAGTTCTGCGGTAACAAACATAAAAAATACAGTCGAATTATTTTTTTAAGTCGGTTAAAAATGGACATGGACATCTCACGACATCTCAACCACGGGGGAGTGCTTGTGTCTGTGTTCCGTGGGGGAGTGAGGTTCTAGAAATTGCTAAAAATGCCTCACGTAATTAATGGACGTCCCCTTAGATGCGGTAACTTAATTTCTGAATGTAACTGGTTTTTAAAAGTTTCAAAAGAGTTAATAATTAATACTGCTGTTTAAATTTACTCATTGAAGACAAAAATAGTTGAGTAACATAAGTGAACAGCACATTACAGCCATTTGCAGCAACCGACTGATTATACTGATTGTTCGGCCATCAATTGATGAGCACGTCTGAGCCGACGTAATTACCCCACCAATTACTGTTCATAGAATAATGCGTATCGCACACGTCTACAATTTACAGTTAATAGCATATAAGTTCATTGAAATATGGGGTAATTATGAATTTTATTATGGTAGACGTAGTTATAATACACCAGTACACAGATTGAAGAGTTAGGTAGTTATTTATACAAAACGTTTGATAATGTTTTTTTTTAATCTGAATTTGTATAATCACAAGCTTTTTTAACCCCCGACAAAAAAGAGGGGTGTTATAAATTTGACGTGGCTGTGTATCTGTATGTCTGTTTGTGGCATCGTAGCTCCCAAACGGATGAACCGATTTTGATCTAGTTTTTTTGTATGAAAGGTGACTTAATCGAGAGCGTTCTGAGCTATGATTAGTATAAATCAAACTGTCGGAGGTTTTTAAATTTTAATTCAAGATTATGCTAATTCCATTTCATTAAAAATACGCAAAGTAGCAGCTAAACGGATTAAGAATTTCGACGTTTTTCTCTTTTCTGGCGATACTAACTTAAGAGTAACTAGTCCTCTTTAGTACCGCCGGGTCTTATTATCGTCGTTGCGACTTTAAGACCTCTTATGTGTTATGTACTACTTTTTTTGTCAAAATCACTTTTTTACGTCAAATGATTTTACATTTTGAAGCACTGTCGAATTCAAAAACTCCCATGCGTGTACGACGTTTCCATCGTGATTTATTCACCAAATTCAAAATCACCCATGTGCCTGCTAAGCAAAACGTTATCGATTTTTATCGATTCCCTCAAAAAGCTGATTTTTTACACACAAGAGGTCTTAAAGTCGCAACGACTTTATGTTACGCCATTTTGTTAATTTTTGTTCACATTTTGTTGTTACAGCGCAGACGACCGTAAAATTTTGGTGTCAAATTCAATCTTTTGTTTTGGCAATCTGAACAAAGCGTGTTTAAATTTTACGCTACACTGAAATATTGAAAAGGATCGCTACAACAGGATAGCATGAAGGTTGTTGTATTGTGTGACAGAGCGTCAGAAACATGTGCAGCGAATGGAAAATGTGTTAATCAAAACTTGTTGTCCCTCACGCGTCACTTCATGCGAAAATCAACAGTTCTATACGATGAAGAGTATAATGTATGATACACCGATAAAATAGTAACATTAATCATAAAATTATGTAGATACATAAAAATGATAACATTTACACAATAACCTTTTTCTATCGGTCACTCGTGATATAATCCATAGGGCTATTTTTATGGACGTTCCTTATTAAAAAAAAAACTTTCAAGCTCCATCATAACTTTATACTGCCATCCATGAATAGGAACAAAGCTAGCTCATTCACATCCGCACTAGGATTCCGCTTTGCCCCGGGCTGGGAAACTAAATTCCTTCAGAGGGTTCGGTCACATGCTTTGAGCCTCGCTGCTAACTTAACCCAATTTATGCACACGTTATTTACTTTAAGCTAAGGCACTCTGTTAAGAATAAAATATCGTGTTCACAGTACCTAAATGGAGGCTATACACGATCAAGTATACCTACTTGTCAAGTTTGCAGTGGACTTAACGCGGCATCCAGTATAGTTGATCGTGTATGGCCACGGTATAGCTATCTGGCCATATAGCTATCTCATGCACACTGGATGCCGCGTCAAGTCAAACTGCAAAGACAACTCAAACTGCAAACTTGACAAGTACACTTGATTATGTATGATCCTCCATGACACTGAAATTCGAGGGCTGTAACAATGAGTAGCATAGAGTAAGAGATGGCTCTACTTTTTCCGTGTACCAAGTGTTATTATTTTTTAAAGTCCTCTATACATACAGCCAAGGTTACCACCAACAAGGCTAAATGTAAATCTAGATACATTTCTAGAAAATGTACCTAAAGCTCTGAAGGTTTATCTTTTATGAAAATAAGTTAGATAAGTACGTTAATACAGAATGAAAAGGGTCGTATATCGCAGGAAGGAATAAATAAATGGCCTACAGGAACCGGCAGTTACACGGTTATTACATAAATGGTATTTTTTATTATTATATAAGTAACTTAACCCTGTTGTTTTGTAGTGCCTGTATTTGTCACTAAAACACGTCAAATTAAGTTTTGTTTTTTTACTATTTTCCTTTAGCTTTTAAACAATTTTTCAATTAACATAGTCCCAAAACAAATCTAAAATCCGAATTTATAATGATATTTTTATTTCTTCATTTATTCCAGCTACTTGACGAAATATAGGATACAATTGGGTACTTGTTTACACGAAACTATTGTTAATTACTATATAATATACAATAATATATCAAAATTAGCTGATACAAAAAAAAATAAAACATGTTTAAATCGAATTTAAAAAAACTATACAATAATATAATATGTGTGATTCAAATTCCTGTAGAATATCAAAAGTTCAGAGGATTGTGAAGAAAAACCCGTTGAGTGACAAGGAAATGGCATGAACAACAAAGGCGTTAGCGTTGCACGAGAAACACCCGAGATTGTCCGGCAACGACAAATGAAACAGGCATTTCCCACGTTTTTCCTAGAATTTCACAAGCAAAATATTTATTAATCGCAGCGCTCAAGTTATACGTTTATATCAATTGAGGGATCGGCCTGTATTGTAAATTCTTTTAGCACGTATCTATACTTAATATTATAAAGCTGAAGAGTTTGGTTGAACGCGCTAATCTCAGGAACTACTGGTTCGAATTGAAACTTCTTTTTGTGTTTGATAGTCCGTTAATCGAGGAAGGCAGATTAACGCGGGTGAAACCGCGGGACACAGCTAGTTAGATATGTATAAAGGCTTAAAAACTAGTGTAATTTAATTTAAACAGAATAAAGGACTTCAAATCAGATCAATCATAGACCGAATAAGAAGTTACGGGCGCGTGGTCGGTATTAGGATAGATGAATGTCAGCGTCCACCGATCCGGGAAGGTAGCTTGAAATCACCAGAAATTACAGATAACCTAAAGGACGCAAAGTGTAGGGGACCTACGAGGAAACGTGTTCAAATCGTTCAATTAAAATACAACAACTGTTATCCAATTAAAATATTTATACATAATTGAACTAGATTCCGCCCGCGGAACAATGGTTTCACAGACATATAAATATCCAAATCATCTCACGGGAACGTACAACTGGGATAAAGTCTACCCTAGTTTTTAAGCCATGGTTTATCTGTGTGCCAAGTTTCACCTTAATTCGTACAAACATCCAAACATCTTTACAGACTTTGGCAGTTATAATATTAGTAGGATAGTTGTCCATAGGTTCTATCCACATTGATCGAACTTACATGGTTCTCAAGATACTTTTTGCACACTTTTTGCGCTATGTGGAATGAGCTTCCTTCTGAGCTTCTTCTGACTAGAGCGCTATGACATGGGGTTCTATTATTATTTTAAGAGATGAATTATGAAATTTATTATTTATTTCTTTTTCTTCTCTCTTTCTTGGCCGGCAACGCATCAGTGATGCCTTTGGGTTCGCTGATGTCCATGGGAAACGAGAACATCTTACCCACAGGTGGATCGTCAGCTCGTATGTCGGTCATTTCCATAAAAAAAGAAAACTGCAAATACAGTTTAGTAAACACCTTCAATAAAAACGCTTCGTGAAAAGAACTGACTCAAACCTCACGTCCGATACATTTCATATTAGCGTAAATATCAATTGGGAACAAGGCTATTCATATTTTCAGCTTCAAAAGGTTTCACCTCTACGCTTAAATGTAATTAGTAAAAGTACGTACCGCATCGAATTTTCGACAACGCAACAGCTGTTATGATGCAAACTATGCAAAACTTAACGCAATCGACAGAATCAATTGACTTTTGACCAAACCATAAGAAATCAATCACTAATTGCTATTAAATGGTTTCGATAAGTGTTTGCTTAAATAAATAATGGCGATAAATAAACAAGTAAGTAAGTAGGTACATACTCGTACTCTAGCTTCAGGATTTCCTATTGTATGGACTTAACACTATAAGACAAGATATTTATTTAGCCGCGTAAATGTGTGCTAAACCAACTGAACCACCATGACTTGACAAATACTGGAAACTTGCCATAAACACAATAATACGTGGGTTATACTTATAATCGTAACCCAGGAATGACCTGTGAAAATCATCAAAAACATGCGAGAAACAAGAAATTATGTAGTATACCGAAGAATATAAGTTCTAACATTTAAATTAAATGTGTAACTTATAATCCCATGTATAACACTGTGACCACAATAGGTAAAATTTCCTTTTGAGTTACATCATATGACACAAGACAAGTGTGAACCAACACAATTATAAATATTTGTACCGAGCTCTCACACATAGGTGTGTACCAGTACTACCAGTGTTATGACGTGTGACTGATCGGGAAAAATATTTACACTTGAGCAACACTAAACAATTTCTAGAACATCTCTAATATGTCACATAATGATGATTATAGAATCGTTTCTTATACAGTTATTCTTTTCATTTTTTACAATGTCATTGAATTTTATTACTTGCAGCGTAATTTAATGTCCTCGTGTAAAAAACTACTTACATTCTTAAGTAAATCTATATCGTAGACGACGACGTGTGTATATGTACTGTGTATGTGTACGTACATTGATAAGATATCATTGAATTTGAGATTCGCTATGTTTATAGCGAATGTCAAATTAACAAGGTTTCTTGCTAAGATATCCTACATTACATATTTGTTCACGTTTCAATAACAAAACTTAAAGTATACAAGGTTTCGGTAAGAACAATTCTACATACATTTCTTTTTAGGGAAAAATAATTATGATCAAACGAAAAATAACAAAAAACCAGTTCTCAAATCCCGGCGCTCTCGTAAAGATGATCATTTCAACGTCACTTAATAGTTGTTAATAAAATACGTAGAAACGAAAACACAAAAATATGTAATTTTGAGCCCCACACCGGAAGTCTTTTTCTGCTTACAAGAAATATCTTCTATATTTCAATAAATAAAAGTGAAAATCATTTGAACCAAGGTCTGGATTGACGGAAGATGGCAGATTCCCATCTTTGGCGACTGTCTATTGTACAGTAACGTAAATATCCATAACATAGTCGACCGCTATCCCAACGCGCAGTGGCCTATAAACTGATCAGTCTCGATTGATACTCGTTGATTGTGGCGATGTTTTGACGATGCCCAAGCTATTACTCATACCACTGTTGGTTCACGTAGTAACTACGCTATCATAACGATTCATCGTAGACTGAAAAATGAAGACGACTGATTAGCGAGGTTAGGTTTTTATTATTTTCAAGGCACTTGCGAAGTTGTGTTTATATTTATAAATCTAAGTAACCAAAAAATAGCTACGTGGTGACAAAACAGAATTTAGTTCAGTTTCTTTGAAAGCATGACGCACAATGTTCTATATATAATATTATTTTATTGTATGAATGCATAGGAATGTTACAATTAGTCTATTTTATGCCCCTTTCTGTTATAAGCTTTGATTAAACTTGTTCGTTAGTTTCTGAGCATAATACTCGTAATATAATAATTATGTAGATATGGGTCCAATCTTGCAACATTTGAAATATTTTATCTAATCCAAAGGACATGAAATTTCACATATTAATTTGGTTCTGATGCCCAATGATGATAATGTATGATAATAGTGATCTGATACTACGCTGAGAGTTTGCTCTAGCAAGGATAAAATCCTCAACGCTCAACAATACAAACACAAAATTTTAAAAACTCTTTTTGACGTGACAACGTCTATTAAAACGATAAACGCCGGGTGCACGCACGAAAAAGCATGACTCACTGTCACGTTCCGTGACGTCATGTCACGTTCCGCGAGCGAGAGCGCGGAACAAGCGATAGAGAGGCACGATCGGGCAATCATTTCATCAATGTTTTGTCATGACGTTGTCACGTTAAACTACCGTCCGTAAACCAACTTTACAGGCAACCATTTTTTAAATCTTAATTATTTAATTTATTTACTTTATAATACCATCGATTCTATGGTATTATGTCTACATAACTATCTCTCTTCTCCAAATCATCTCAATGAATGCAATAAAACTCCCCAAGCTTATTGGATCTTGAAAAAAACTCAATTTGTTAAGAGGGTTTGTTAATTTTCCGATTGACTGGCGACGTTCATTGCCGTGGATTGTGCTTCTAAATGAAAATCGGTCAAGTATAGACCCATCGATTTGTTTCCTACAACGAACGAACGAACAGCCATTAAACATTTATCCTAGACTAGCTGTTGCCCGCAGCTTCGCATGCGGAATTTATGCTTATCATATTTGTACCCCTTGCAGATAAAAATTTAACAACAGGTTAATTTATATTGAAGTACTTATATTTAGGAATTTATATACTGAAACCTACGTACGATACAATCGCAAATCATTCCTCCGGGAACGGATTTTGAAAAATAAACAACATTAACATTAATTTGTTTTTTTCTTTTTCATGAAAAATTTTGAAAAACTCGAAAACAATAAGTATTCCATCAATTAAATAAAGAACGTTTGTTTCAAATTTAAAGCAAGACGTTGGTATTTTAAAAATATTCCTACAGTCCTAGTAAATTTCATCGCGACGAAAACTTTTTTAAAACGTGATCCAAAGTATAAGGAACAACTTAACTAATTTCCGTCGAAATCAGTTCAAGGGTTTTCATGTGATGCCCGGACAGACAAACAGACAATAATACCCCTGTCCTTTTCTCTCCCTCTCCCGCTCCCTGTCCCTCTCCCTCTCCCTATCCCGCTCCCGGGCCCTATCCCGCTTCCTGTCCCTCTCCCTCTCCCTCTCCCTCTCCCTCTCCCGCGCCCTGTCCCTCTCTCTCTCCCGCTCTCGGGCCCTCTCCCGCTTTCTGTCCCTCTCCCTCTCCTTCTCTCTCCCTCTCTGTCTCCCGCTCCCTGTCCCTCTCCCTCTCCCATTCCCGGTCCCTCTCTCGCTTCCTGTCCCTTTCACCTCCCGCTCCCGTCCATAAAGTCCTCTACACAAATTTGTTTCTCACTATAAGCTTACATATCAATTTTCATATTTCTGAGTTTGAAATTGACAAAGTCCTGGAAAAACTTGCAACCTCTTTATTTACCTCTTAGGGGATGAAATTCCAAAAAACCTGTTACAATTTACGTAGTTTCTTAAATATTTATAACCCCTTAGTATTACGCCTGTTTCTAACTATAAGCTTATATACAATTTTTCGCCCTTCTTACTTCAAAACCGACGAAGTTGCCATACTAACTTGCATAAGCTTATTCAACCCTTTGGGGGTTGATTTTCTTATTTTCTAATCTTGAACTAATATATAAATTTTCAAGTTTTTTACTTCAAAACTGACGAAGTTGTCATACTAACTTGCACTCCCTAATTAATTAACCCTTCAGGGGAGGATTTTCCAAAAAACACACTACTGATTCTTTCTAATCTTGAGCTAATATATATTTTTTTATGTTTTTAACTTCAAAAATGACGAAGTTGCGTAGTAAGTTCCATCCCCTAAATTAGCCCTTTAAGGGATGATTTTCAGCTAAATTTTAACTTTTGTTAATAACAATAAACTTATATAAAAATTTTCATATAAATAACTCTAAAACTGACGAAGTTGATTTGTATGTAAATGACTTCCACCCCCTATTTTCAGGGGATGAATTTCGAGAAAACAGTGGTACAGTTATTTTTTGTGTCTAATTATAAGCTTATATACAAATTTTCACCCTTCTTATTTCAAAATTGACGAAGTTACCATACTTAATTGCGCCGTCTTAATTAACCCTTTAGGGGATGATTTTCCAAAAAAAAACTTACAAACTTTGTTTCTAAACTATAGCTAATATGTAAATTTTCATGTTTTTAACTTCAAAAATGACGAAGGTGCCTACTAAGTACCATCCATTAAATTAACCCTTTAAGGGATGATTTTCCAAAAAAATATGTTAAACTTAATTTTTGTTTATTACTATAAACTTACATAAAAAAATTCATGTTTACAACTCTAAAACTGACGAAGTTGGTTTGTATGAAAATGGCCTCCAACCCCTATTTGTAGGGGATGAATTTCGAGAAAACAGTGATACAGATATTTTTTGTGTCTAACTATAAGCTTATATACAAATTTTCACCCTTCTTATTTCAAAACTGACGAAGTTGCCATACTAATTTGAGCAGTCTTAATTAACCCTTTAGGGGTTGATTTTCCAAAAAAACATATAACCTTTAAATTCTGCTTCTAATCTTGAACTAATATATACACTTTCATGTTTTTAACTTCAGAAATGACGAAGTAGCGTACTAAGGTCCATCCAAGAAATTAACCCTTTAAGGGATGATTTTCCAAAAAAATGTGTTAAAGTTAACTTTCGATCATTACTATAAACCTACATAAAAAAATTCAAATTTATAAATCTAAAACTAACAAAGTTGGTTTGTATGAAAGTGACTTCTAACCCTTATTTGTACCCCTTAGGGGATGAATTTCCAAAAATCCGTTCTTAGTGGACGTCTCCTTAGCATAAACTATCTCCCTGCCAAATTTCATCTTAATCGGTTCGGCAGTTTCTGAGATTTCTTGTTTAATCAGCGGTGTGTCGCTTTTCAATTTTATATATATAGATAAGGTAGAAACGCAGATTCTACAGGCGTTCTTAAACTGAATTGCAGGTGTAGCTTGCTTGGCACGACAAAATTTACTTTGTCGTTGTTACGAAATAGCAGGTGTGTAATTGGCATTGTAAAAAGCGCAGTCACGAAACTCACGAATCACGATTTTTGTATTTTATACCGATTTTCACACTCTCGTCGTGAACTAGTCCTTGTGACTAAGTGGAAGTATCCATATAAAATACAAAAATTGTGAGTACGCGTTTTTAAACATTATTTTTAATAACATGGCCGCACTACTACAAAATTACTATTTCATTTGCATACCTTTTATTAACAGCCACGCCTTTAGTTTCCCAACACGCTATGAGTAGTCGAGCTCAAAATCACCAATTAAAATTGTTGAAAGCTTTCAACCGCAGGGTTGTCAACACCAATAAAATTTACCATGATACGGGTACACACAATACGTATTCAGTACCCTATCAGCATTGACTTATAATTATGTATAGTACTGAGTAAGGAAAGGGCCAACGCAAGCTCAAAACGTGGCCCTAAAATATGGCCGTAAACCAATGCACAGTACATATTTATTCCACGCGACGACGATAATCTCACGTAGTTCTTAAAAAATAGAGAGCGAGAAATGAAGTGCTACCTTTTGCTTGTCTGAAAAATTATAAAATGTTCCGACAGACCTATGTATCATTTTGAAATAAATGCCCATCATTGCTTATGCACAATCCACGCGTTAAGTTACAAATCAAAAGCAATTTTAATTATAACTAATACGTAAGTTTCTCAAAGACATTTTAATAAAATTACCTAGCCATATCTTTTATTACACTTTTTTAGAACTCTTAGAAAGTGAAGATATTCCCCAACATATACAAATGAGCATTCTTGTTAAACCTCTCAAATATATACACATACATGCTATAAGTTATGCCACAGCCACATAGAAATGCAAACACAACGAGCAATTTGTGCTTATGTCCCGCCATATTGAATTCAGTAATTGCTGTAACAATCTGGAATAGTTTGAGAGGTTCTTGACAAGTGGATTCTTGTAAACTGGCAAATGGATGTCTTGAAATGGATTTCTTGGCCACTTGCTGTTTTGGATAGGATAGATAGGATTCTGGAAAAGAAGAGGATAGGTTAGATGTTATTAAAGTCGGTTACATTTATATGTAAATAGCCGAGGAACGAGCAGACCAGCTTCTGGTCTGGAGCAGATGGTCTTCGTTGCCCATAAATGGACATTACATTAGCAACATCTTAGGCATCACCGATATTACGTCGTTAGCATGAGCAGAAGCGAAATACAAGAGATTAAAATATCATTAACTCAAAAAAATTTATCAGTTAAACCACCAAACGTGTAAAAAATGTTTTAAAAGTACGCCTTTTCAAAAGTCTCATTACGCTATTGCTTCTGTAGTCCTTTTCGTGATTAGAATCGGAAGAAGTAGCAAAAGACAAAGAATATCATAATCTGCAAAATATCTAATTTACGATACATATAAATAAGTTTGCGTATTACTGCCCCGTATTTAACACGTAAGAGCCGGTCCACACCGCACGTTGCGTCAGCGTTGCGTCGACGTAGCGCTATCGCTGCGTCGTTTTACATACTAATAATTTTTAGTCAGCCATATCTTTTATTACACTTTTTTATAATTAGTAATAATCAAAGTGTACACACGGTGCGCTGCGTCGACGACTGAACTGCAGCCCTCGAGACAAAGCGGGCGGGAGTGTACTCATAGTGACGCCGCGCCGCCGGAATGGCAGCGCTGTTTTTATTTATACGTTAATAGCTTCGAGCAGTAATCGAAGGTTGATAGGGATATGATACAAAATGCTCGCCGCAACTGTGCGTCGCCGGTGCAACGACGCGGCGACGGAACGTTACGACTGCGGCGTAGTAACGATGCGATGGCGCAGCGCCGGTGTGGTCGGCTATGCGTCAAAATATTTGCGTTGCGACGACGTAACGCAACGCGCCGTGTGGACTCGCACTTACAGCATTATCGCTCATATTAAAAACGTCGCATATTATAACCGTTATTAAAATTAAAGTGTACGTCAAATTAAGGTAGGAACTCGTTAGGCAAAATTTATAACCGAGCATTAAATTAACATATTTAGTAAAACACGCCTCGTAATTCGCACGCTACTGACAAACAGTATTTAATACCAAATCGGATTTACGTAAATAGTTGTGAAACAGCACGGTATCCGAATATCCGAGAACAATATTCCAGAGCTTATGTTCAGAGTAAATTGTTTGGTTGAAACATACCATTAATAAATTAGATTTACTTCGCTTTGACAAATAATATCCCACGAACTCTCCGCAATTGAATTGTTACAGGCCCTAATATCGAACGCAATAAATTGTTTGGAACTATTGAGCTGTTAGAGATAGAGATATTTTAATATTCGCATACCGTTTTAGGCTTCAATTAGATGTGCTAGATACCTTAAGCTTACTTTAATCAATTCGAATCACCCAAAAAAATGTTCAACGAAACGGTTACTACACAAATTTTGCTGTAAAATTATAGTAGTCACACTAAAATCATTAAATGAAACGTTTCGAAACTTACAAGTGGCATAAACAACTTAACATTTTCTTTAACTTGTACATTTTCTTTTTCTTGGTTCGGATCTTCTCCCATATGTGGGATGAAAGCCATAGTCTACCACGTTGGCCAACGCGTACTGGCAGACTTCACAAACATTTGCGGACACAGCGGACACTACGGTGAACTCAGATGTGATGGTTGCAAGATTATTAATTTTTTATACTGTCATAATAACTTTGGAAATCGTTTTTACCATTCAAACACATCATCATCAATTGATCCTTTATAGCTATATAACGGTAAACAGACAATATAACTTTTACACTATCAAGTGTACATACACTTCATCATTACTAATTAATTTAAGCTTTAATACTAATTAATTAGACGCCCAAATAGATGGTACCTAAACTTGGCACAGCTTTGATGTCACGGCCCAGCGTCCGAAAATTACACATTTTAATTAATTTTAAAGTTTAGACCGTCTACGCGGTATGTAGTTTTCGTTTTCGGACAAATTTTGCGAATTTTTTTGTCAATACAAATTTAATTGCGTTTTATTTTTATGTTATTAGCTGATTCAAATTATAGACTAATGGTCCGAGTTCGAATTCCGCATAAAAAAAAGCAAAGCAACAACCCATAATTGTCCCACTGCTGGGCTCAGGGTCTCCTCTCACAATGTGAGGGGTACAGGCCATAGTCTACCACGCTGGCCAAGTGCGGATTGGTAGACTTCACACACCTTTTGAGAACTTTATGGAGAACTCTCCGGTGTGCAGGTTTCCTCACGATGTTTTCCTTCACCGAAGCAAGTGATAATTAACTTGTAATACGCACATAATATTTGAAAATTAGAGGTGCGTGCCAGGATTTGAACTCGGGCCCCTTTGTTCGGGAGACCAACGTTCTAACCGCTAGGCTATCACTGCTTAACTCACTGCTGAATTCCGCATGCATCGCAATTTTTTCAAATTATGTATCTACGTCTTAGAAATTATAAGTTAATCAAACATTCCCGTAGCGTCTTGTAGATAGGTAAGGAAAGCACCACCAAGATTTCTCCATAATATTATGTGTATAAAGTAACGCCAAAAAGATCATCGATTCATTGTCGGCACAAAAATCAGCGCGAGACCATTATTACCTAAATCTATCCTAATATTATAAAGAGGAAAGATTTGTTTGTTTGCTTTGAATAGGCTCCGAAACTACTGAACCGATTTGAAAAATTCTTTCACTGTTGGGAAGCTACACTATCCCCGGGTGACATAGGCTATATTATATATTCAAAAAAATTAGGGATCCTTAATAAAACTCCAATAATGTAACCCTAGGTGTAAAAAAAATACCTAAAATATTGTTTTCATCGCGTGCGCTGCGAAAACTATTGATGATAGAATAAAAGCCCAAGCAGGGTGATAAGCATAATTTCCGCGTGCGAAGCTGCGGGCAACAGCTAGTGTATTATAATTAAAGACGACGACCCTGTAGCCTAGTTGGTAGCGACCCTGTCTGCGACGCGAGGGGTCCCGAGCTCGATTCCCAGCCGTGGCAAATATTTATGTGACAGACAAATATTTTTACTCGGGTCATTGGTGTGATTGTGATGTGTTATATGTGTCGTCCATGCCACCAGCGACACAGGTAATAACCTACTGCGGGGGTTATGAGTTAGCGTTTATTACTTATTATTATTATTATCATTTCACTGAAATAATCTTTTAACGCAAACGGAAGTTTTTTATTACTAACTCTTTATTACATTCCATCACGAATAAGTTATGTAACGCAAAGCTTGTAACGATCCGGAATGCCAACATCAGTTTGATAATTAGTTTTACAGGCAGGCTACTACAAACGGAGAGCTATTAACATTGTCTGAAAAATGTGTAGACTTTTTAGTTAAACTACAATATTGGATGGACTTGTAATTTTACAGTATTAAATATTTGTAGATGAGTATAGCAATATGGTGAATACCAATACTAGCCCTATCATTGGTGAACGTTCACACGTTGCACAGTGACACTCGATTTACGAGTCAACTAGTCACCCCAAAAGTTTGTTCTAACTTGTCATGCGCTAGAAATTAAACTAGCTGCCCGGACAGACTTCGTTCTGTCAAAAGTTTTTCTTTTGAGATGTAAGCTATCCTATCTTTCAAGTTGGATCAAACTGCACACGGTGTGCAAATTTGATTAAAATCGGTTAAGTAGTTTAGGAGTCCATCGCGGACAAACAACGTGAGTCGTGACACGTAATTTATATAATATATTAAGATTAGTAATAATTTGTCACGTCTCATGTGTAGCTACGAGTCTTGAGGTCAACGTCAATCAGGTGGATCAGGCCAATGATGGGTCGAAATGGTTCATCCAATGTCACGTGATCAGTCTTCAGGTATCCCTTCCAAGCGTGGCCTCCAGATAAGCTTCTTGGTGTAAACCGTAAGCGACGATTAATTTAATACCACCTTTGCAGTATAGTACTTGTGATGAGACTAAGAACCACACTCGAACTAGTATAAATTTAAAAATAAAATAAAAAAACCGTCTGTCATCAAAACAGCTATCATGATATACCTTTTTGAAATCTTTATGATAAGCTCTTTAATTTGATATCCATATTGCATTATTCCGTTTATTTTAATTTTTTAATACTTCAAACAATGGCATCTCACAGCCACCATATTTGTTTTTTTAACTTCACTTATCTAAGAACACTTGGGTGATCAAGACGAATCTACCGATATCTTAATTATATAAATCCGTTCAGCGGTTTGTAAGATACGAGGTAATAAAGAATATTACATGCATACATACATACATACATAGATACGCGCGAAAAACATAACCCTTCCTTGGCAGTCGGGTAAAAACTGAAATGCAAAGTTGAATAATAATTTTATTCGGCCTTTACGTAAACACTGCATTGCGTCTAGGCCAGATACTGCTGCAGATCGATCTCATTATAATGAATAATCATTATGATAAAGAATCTGAAAAAATATTTTATATTTTATCCTCTGATCATTACGTTTCCTCCTTTAATTATGAAAAACTGATTTACACTAATAAAACCTGTCGAGTGCTTGCAGGGGCGGTTTTTGAATAGAGGCACATAGGCACTGCCTACCCTGGTCTCGAGGCCCAGGACCCAGTCGGAAATTCTTTACGCTTACAACATTACATTAGAATTACGTAGTAAAAGTATAGAATCCTCTTAAAATATCTAATATGTGAATATCATTACGTAATAACAACACACTATTAATGCAATACACAAATTGTATGCACTAAATAATAAAATTCATTTATAATGGATTATACACACAGCGCCACCATGCTGCGGTGCGGTAAAGGCAGGAACTAAACGTGCCTCTATGGGGATTTGGTAATAATAAGAATTATCTCTCGATATGCAAAGGAATTCTATCGAGCGCAACAGGCGGCGTCAGGCGCGCAATACAGGCACTGCCTAAGGTAAAATATTCTTCCAAACTTAGCCTTGAATAAAAGTTTTACAATTTATATTATATAAAAACAATTTGAAATTTTAAGTTCATTAATATTGTATGGATTTTCTTTAAAATTGAATGAAAATTATTGTATATAATATTGTAAATATGGAGTCTTGTGATGTTAGTAAAGGCTCCGTGTGTTTAGTTAATTTACGTGATACATTTTCAAAAGAGTCTTATGAAATTATGATGATAAAATGAAAATTATGAGTAAAGGCGTGTACCAAAATTAGACTTAATTATTAGACTGAAGGCAACTTTGGATATCCTATAATTGACTTGTCTTCTATCAATCAATTACTGGATATTTGACGTGGTCAGACGAATACAACACGGCGATCAAGACGGCCAATGCAGGTGAAATTATCAAATTATATTTTAGTTAGTTCCATGGGTTTACTAACTAAACAAATGTTATACGTTTAGTGATGTATTATTACTGTAGCATTAGATTCATATGACGCAAAATCATTCACACATTCATTTATTCACATCTCGAGTAGGTACTCAACCCATTAGGTGTTCTACGCGATGTTCAGTCTCGTTCACCGATACCTAAGTCCGTCAGATAAGCTGCGGCGGGTGGTGTTAGGTAACTTACTGATGATGACAACAATTCCGCGATTGGGCGCGATCGTCTTAGTAGCGCTTGAGACCATTGTTGATATTCTTTTGAATTATTTTTTGAACTTTTTTTTATTTTTTTTGTGCCTACCTTCTAACCAAGACCTGTGCCCGCCACTGAGTGCTTGCAAAGAGCACGGCAGACAAATTATAATTAGATACATATTTATCAATAAAAAGATAAGATTATGTAATATTATAAATTATTTATAGATTCGATTATGATCACGAGTGGAGAATGCAATAAGTCTGCTGATTGTAACTATTTTTAGAATAAAGTGTTACCTTAGTAATAGTTAGTAGGTACCTAATAGGTAATAAGTATTATTATTAAATATAATTATAGCTTTGTTAACTTTTTAAATAATTCATAGGAAAACTGTTGAATAATAAGTGTAAGTATAATAAACGAGTAACGAAATGAGTTCGGTTTTCTTATTTCTTTACACCTTGGATTACATTATTGGAGTTTTATTAAGGATCCCTAATTGTTTTGAAAATGTAATAATAAAGCTTATGTCACCTGGGGATAGTGTAGCTTCCCAGCAGTGAAAGAATTTTTCAAATCGGTTCAGTAGTTTCGGAGCCTATTCAAAGCAAACAATAAAATCTTTCCTTTTTTTTTAGGTATTAGTATAGATTAATATATATGTAGAATAGTGGCATTATACCTAACCATCTCATTTGTACTTAAACGTACAGTGTTGACTGAACAATACAAGGTCAAGTAATTACCTACCTAATTATGTTTCCATTCATTTAGTCGTAAATTACTTGGCAAGCAGTTACTTAGTCCTATTATAATATATTTTCACGTAAACTACTATTTTCTGCGGAAATTTACTTACAATTAGTGAAATATTAGGTAAGTACATACATACCTATAATAGCGTAGGAATATTTTTTACATTATAATAACAGTGTTTATTTAACTATTATAAAGGCGCTTTACACGAGTCATTCATTTAGCCGACTGATTACATAAAAACATTCTAATTTGCATCTACAATCGTTCTATTTAATAATGACTTAACGCGTGGTCATTTTACTTGTCTGTCAACAAAGAGTTTAGTCCGACACCTCAATAGGGTACATCCTTGTGACACCGTTTATGTACTACGTATTTGTAAAGGTCAAATCAATGTCTAAGATATCATTCCAATCTGAATAACGTTAAGATTCCACGAGTTCAGACACGTCAATAACAAATACCAGCTAAGAACGAGTCGGACTCGCGCACCAAGGGTTCCGTACAAACTTGCTAGAACAGAACAATGAACTTTGCTCTTAGATGTATAAACTAGATTTAGTAACAAACTTAACTTTGCTATTTGAATACTGTACTTCCCATACATCGACATAGGTCTCGATCAATTTACCAACTGCAAATAAGTATAAAAACCTTTTTTTTCTGATGAAACTAAAATTTTTCGGTTTCGGATTTTTTCCCTTACTTGTACTACTATATCTATAAGGTATTGCTTCTTGTCAAATTTCATGATTCTTGGTCAACGGAAAGTAACCAAAGGGTTTGATCCCCTTGTGGGAGGCTTGCTTGAGGTACGGAACCCTACAAATTACCCCAATATTAACAATACAATCTATACATCTATACAAATAAATGAAATTGGAGTATCTGTTTGTAATATTAAAATAACCGCTTTTTACTAAGTGCATTTGGATGTATGCACGGTACATATACTAAAACTACATTTTTCACAATTTTTGTCTGTCTGTCTGTCTGTGTGTTCCGGGTAATCTCTGAAATGGCTGGACCGATTTTGACGGGACTTTCACTGGCAGATAGCTGATGTAACAAGGAGTAATTTAGGCTACTTTTATTTTAGAAAAAAAAATTGTTTGTTAGGCGATACGAAGTTCGCCGGGTCAGCTAGTGTTAATATAAAAGATTTTTACCCTACTACACAACAGTTGTTGTTTTTCTAAATACCAACATGTAATAAAAAGAAGCAAGGGGTCCCGGGTTCCATTCCCGGCCGGGGCAGATATTTATGTGAGAGATAAATATTTTTACTCCGGTCATGGGTGTTATTGTGATGTGTTTTAAGTGTCGTCCATGCCACCCGCGACACAGGTAAAAACCTACTGCGGGGTATGAGTGTGTAAGCGTTAATGCGGAAGCGATACAACATACGAAAAGCTGCTGATAAGATAAAATTCATTAAAGTCTCATCAATTCGTTACTAGGTAATATTTTAACAATAATAGTAACTTAAGGTTAATATAAATCATTATATATGAGGTAGGTACGTTCATAAACTAAATAAACATTTAATTCCTCGAACAATAAAATCAACATGTCGACCGAATATGAAAATTCTGGCAAAATCTATTATTGTCTTGTAATAAAATAATGAAGAATGGAAAGATGAAAATATAATTTCGATTCTAAGAAAATATAGACCTACATACCTATTTATGATACATCTTAATGACTAATAAAAACTGATTCGCTATATTTATAACACGGTCGGACGTCCTGCAGGTGACTTGACTGGTAAAAATGATTTGTGAAGAAAACGTTTAAACGTCTAAATAAAGGTATGTCTTAATTTCAAACTTTATTGTGACAAATATCGGAAGAATAACTGACTAAAAAAGCGGCCAAGTGCGAGTCGGACTCGCCCATGAAGGGTTCCGTAGCAGCAAGTAACATAATATAAAAGTTCTTTTAGTTCGTTGTAACTTTGATCGATGTTTTTTGTGGTTTACGATTTATGACGTATTAAAAAAAACTACTTACTAGATCTCGTTCAAACCAATTTTCGTTGGAAGTTTGCATGGTAATGTACATCATATATTTTTTTTAGTTTTATGATTCTCTTATTTTAGAAGTTACAGGGGGGGGGGGGGACACACATTTTACCACTTTGGAAGTGTCTCTCGCGCAAACTATTCAGTTTAGAAAAAAATTATATTAGAAACCTCAATATCATTTTTGAAGACCTATCCATAGATACCCCACACGTATGGGTTTGATGAAAAAAACATTTTTGAGTTTCAGTTCTAAATATGGGGAACCCCCAAAATTTATTATTTTCTTTCTGTTTTTGTGTGAAAATCTTAATGCGGTTCACAGAATACATCTACTTACCAAGTTTCAACAGTATAGCTCTTATAGTTTCGGAAAAAAGTGGCTGTGACATACGGACGGACGGACAGACAGACAGACAGACATGACGAATCTATAAGGGTTCCGTTTTTTGCCATTCGGCTACGGAACCCTAAAAAAATCGAGAAGTCGAGTTTTACCTTACTGTACCTATAATCTAAATTTTACTAACAAAAAATAACCGACATCAATATTACTCAAAAAGTACTTATCAGATCTCGTTAAAATTTATGTGGGACCACATGACAAGCATCGGCTTTCGATTAAAAAAAGAATCATCAAAATCGGTTCACCCAGTCCAAAGTTAGGTAACACACATCAAAAAAAAATACAATCGATTGAGAACCTCCTCCTTTTTTTAAAGTCGGTTCATAACAAAACAGTGGGCGTTGGATAGTGCGGTGCACCAGCGCGGCAGCGTGGCAGCGTCCGATAAGACGATAACTCGCGAATTCCAGTTCACGGATTTAGTCAAGAACAATTAGGATAAAAGTGGAAAACACCTTGTTGCTTTTGAATGAAATACGTAATTTTATCCCGAGGTAGGTAGTGTGTAGGCTGAAGCAATGTAAAAGAAAAGCTGTTGAAGAAATGCTAAGAAAATCTACGTATCATTTTAAATGCAATGAGTACTCACGATTCGTATTTTATAATGCCGATATTTCGACCAAGTTACATGGAGCGTGGTCACGGTGAGACTTGAACTGAGTCGAAATATCGGTATGAATATGAATCGTGAGGTAAAAATGTTCAGTGTCTGATGAAATGAGTTTAAAATCTACGTATCGACGTAATCACGGCAAATATTTTATTGTATAGGGTATTTTATTAATGATTAGCGATTATCTAATGGGGATGCTAATTTATTGGTCTAGCAGCTGGCTAGACATGGAACCAATCATGCAGAAGAGACGTGGGAAATTAGCGCGAGGTGTGCTGTTTTTGCAAGACAACGCGCCAGTACACACCGCATGGAAGGCAGGGCCTCAAACACAAAGGATTTCCGAATATTAACCACCCACTTTTAATTCCGACCTGGCACTTAGATAGTTTCTTCTTATTTCAAAATTAAAAAGTAGTTACAGGAAGTAAGATGTAGCTGGCCAAGAACCATTGATTTTGTTTTCTTTTTTCATTTAAAAGCATTAAATGCAAATTTTGAAAACAATATTTATTGTCTGTCAATATTAATACTTTATTTATTTAGGGTGGTCTGACTTTAGATTTATTTTTAAAAATAATTTAATCTATCTTTTTCTTCATTGTGTAGCTATGCAGTATGCTTATCAGCAGTCAGTTATCAGCCACACTTTGTAAATAAATCAAAGCTCATCTGTCAACATTTATTCAATGCTAACATTGATTTAACATGGAATAGAGCTGCTCTGTGGTCAAAATTTTACTTTTTCAATGTGTCAAAGGGTTACTAACACTGACTTTTTTTATTTTCATTAATAATAATGTGTCATAATAAAAACATATTATAATACATCACAATAACCATGTTAACTGAACATAATATAGTAAGCGTTTTTATACACACAATGAGAGAAACTAATCGCTGTTTAATTATTACACATTACCTTATGCTTTATCAGTAAAAATAATGATAACAAAATGAAAACATATTTCTTAATATATATAACTTAAGTGTCACATTGCTTGTCCGCGATGGACTCCTAAACTACTTAACCAATTTTAATCAAATTTGCACACTATGTGCAGTTTGATCCAACTTGAAAGATAGGATAGCTTACAATGTTCCTTAACCCGTCGGTTACCAAGAACGTTCCAGAACGTCGTAACTCAAAGGTGCCGCGATCACGCGGATCCTAACGGGTTAAGGCACATGGAAGGTTTTAATAAATAAAAAAACTTTTGACAGAACAAAATCTGTCTGGGCAGCTAGTAATTTGAAGGTCAAATTATGTTACATTTAGTAAACAATGTACATCTATTGTGAACAAATATGGAAGGGCATATTAACAATATATAAAACGTAATAACTCCTCTGATAACTTGCCCATTCAAATATATAAAATCTGCTAAACTAATTAATTAACATTGGATTTGATTAATTATTTTAAACCATTCAAACTATAAAAGTGATAAGTAGTCAATTAATGATTTCCTCCTCGGATTAAATTATACATTTTCCTCATTCAAAACAACGAAAGTTATAGAAAGAAGACTAACGCCCCAACACAGAGTCACTAACGGTTACTTAAATTGCTCCTTAGTAAAGAATCACCATACAAAATCTGTACTAAGGAACAATTTAAGTAACCGTTAGTGACTCTGAGTTGAGGCGTTGAGGCGACAGTGTTTTGTTTTTTTCTGGCTAAAATAGATTTGTTTAGTATTAGTTTATACAGTATTTTTAAGTAACAAATCATTGGCAATTAAAAAATTTTTACCTGTGAAGTAAACATTAATTCAAGCTTTGTACTGACTTACACTTTTTATTTAGTTTGAAGTAATTTTAATCTTTCAGTCTTTCAAATTATTTATGGGTTGATGCTAGGTATACAGAAAAAGAGTTGTGTCTTAATCTTTAAAAGTATCCAAGCACCACATACATACATCACATAGAATGCAGATCTATTTGGACTTATTCACAGATATCCATAGCTTGTAGCTGACCAGCTTACACCAGACTGCCGGACAGACTTACTGCTTTTATAATAAAATAATTATTTTTATCGGTTATTTCATAATTGATGATTAAAACTTAATGAGTTATTTCATAACAACACAATCAGTGGAAAAAAATCACTAAAAATAGTTTTTTTTTTTTTTTTTCACGGCGAAATTTGTTTGGGACAATATTCATATTGAAAATAATAATACTGTATACGAACATGCTTCGAAAAATAACACCTTGCGGGGGATACGTTCTAATTAAAGAGAGATGCATCAGCGCTAAAGTTGTTGTTTACTAATACAGAACAGATGTTCTATAACCATCAAACCTTCGAAATTAATGTGTTACCTACCTGTTTTACCATCCGCTGATAGATTCCAAGTAACTTGCGCCAAAAACGGATACAAAATTTGCACACAAAAAACCAGTCAGTCTAGAAAAACGCACCACTATGTATTCAGACGTTTCACAATTTACATAACAATTCCGAAAGGTTGTCTTTAAGTAATTCACAAGTTACAGTAATTTATTACACAATGTGTTAAGAAAATAACGGTGAAAGTGCGAATTTTAAAATGTTGTGTACACGAACAATACGCTACCAAGAGCCTACTTCGGTAGACCGCAATGTTCTACTGAATGAAATGAAATGACGTGAGTCAAGTCACTGACTGACATTTCTGTTTGCTTGTGGATCTGACGTTTGTAGACAGCAACAGAGATTGCGGAACATGCAGTGTTGCAATATCATTTCAAAAAGTCCCAAACACTAATACTAGAGCTGTGGATGTTAAGAATTTGTGGAAGTTGATTAATATTTTAAAGTAATATCAAAGAGAAAGTGTTTTCGATATTCGATATTTTCCCCTAAAAAGTATAATAATTATAAATTTAGTTTAGACCTATACGGAACATTGACGTCACTTAATTCTATTCTGGTTACGATAATCTTTTCTAGCGATGCTAGGAAGCTAGGAATTCAGTTTCACTCTTTCAAGAATTAACTTTCGTTATGAGATTTTACATATATAAAATTCTGATAATTAAGGGAGAATTCATCAACTGGCAACACCTAAGCGCTTACGTTCCTTTTGAAGCAGAAAGTAAGTAAGCACAGAGCTTTTATAGAATGTTAATTCCTTAAATGTTATTGTTTTACACATGTGTAATACAAAACTTTAATAATGAGGATTATTCATGAAACTGAAACTCGTTACTAAAACCGCTCCATTTTCTTAACTTTGCTCTGATTTGAATTTTTTTCAATGATATACATAGATTTTCCATGTCTACAATTACTTAACAAAAAAAATATCTGATCCTCTATATTCACCCATCAAACTTTATGATTTTTGAATAACCGAATGTTAAAAAAATTATCACTCACGAATTCCCTGTAACAAATAATGTATATACCTAGGTATATTTTTAAGTTTATTTTTGTTTATTTTTCATGCTGACAGCCACGAAACACAATCACACAAGTAGCCCACTTGAGGCCACTCATTTATTTCTCCAACATTTTGTCTAATCTTTGAAGATTTCGTTAACTTAAATTGGATTAGAATTTTGTTTTTCGAGTAGGATTTATGTCAACGACAATGTGAGTGTAAAGAGGTCTTTCCGTGACGGAGACCAATTTGTATTCCAAACTCGACAGGCCCTCCTGTTTGTACTTGGCTGGCCCATCGTGTAGAAGCAGGTATCTGTAACAGAAAGGAAAATTGATAGGTCTCAGGCCGCGGCCGCTAGAAAAGAAAGACGTTTTACAGGTGACGTCCAATTCAATTCATACTTTTTTTGACTTTCAAACTTTTTGTTAAATAACATAACTACTATTAAAAAACGTATAAAATATTCCTGTACTTTAATAAAATACAACTAAATGTGTCTACTAGCAGATTATGAGTATTTAGCGACTACGATTTAGAATTTTATAGCCTAGTTAGTAGAGTTAGCAGAGTACCAGGTTCGATTCCAGGACAGAGTACTTATATTTGTTATCAAGTATTAGTTAATTGTTACTTTCATATTTTTAACTTTTAACTTGACATTGATGATCATATTAGGGTCACTACTGGATTGTCGGTACATTTGCAAGTTGTATCGTATGTAATATGTACATTAAAATATTATTATTAAATACTTAATTATTAAATACTTCGTGACTGAATTTTATTTAAACTGCCCAAACGTGAAACATCGTTGTAAATGAGAAGGATGTTCAGTTAGTAAACGATCCGAATTAGAAGCGTCCTTCACCCATCTTACCGCATAAAAAGTACTTTTTATCAAATATATGTAAAGAAAAGTATCGCGAGCCTTAGACCTATTGCGAGTGAGCGAGCAATATGCGTGTACGTATTAATTGACCCTTCCGTCTCACCCCTTATAACGTGAGCGGGACAACTGCAGCTAGGACTGATAATACCTATACAAAATTGATGAAATCGGCATTACGCATTATACTGTTTCCTCCACGAAATCTGAACGGATTTTGAAAATTTTTTCACGACAATATAAATAAAGATCTTGACTATGTCGGTATGTTTTGATTTTATTCTTAATTTGCGTTTTATTTGGTTTAATCGACGTCTGAAAACGACAATTTGTCGTTTTTGAAGCTTCGTAACTTCTATAGTAATTAATTTATTTAAAAAAACTAAACATACCGACATGGCAGACGTAGAGATGTATTGTTTTCCAAAAAATATTTGCTCTAATGTTAATATCCAGGGAGGAAACAGAAAAATACGTTTGTATGGGCCGAACGGTACTCCGATATCCTCTTAAGAAACGGCACATTCTACCCATGTTTTGACCTAATTACAACACATGGATTTGCGTCGGTCAAATAGTGTCAAGTTCAACGCTAGATGTCGTCAGTCGCGTGTTATAAACGAACTTACGAACCATAAAGACGTAAGTTGACAGACTGTGTGAGTCACCAAAATAAATCATGTCTTCGTGCATCAGACGCGTCGTCATGACTTTGGATAGGACTTTATCCTGTTAAAATGTTTACACCAATGATATTATAATGTAAGAAAGAGGTAGATATGCCACTAGCGCGCCGACGATGAAGAGCGTAAAAACAGGTAATTGACCGTTCTGCTAATAGTCGCTCTGTCAATACAAGATGATACGCACGCTTTTGTTTTTGTCAGAAGTGCTTGACATTTGACATACAGCGTTAAAATGCCTTCGTGTATTATACCAATGTGATTGATGTAGTGAAACAAATGATAAACGTGTGTGCGTTGTAGCACTTTTCGGAACAAATTTTTTGGATGATCTGTAAGTGTATAACGTATCTATATTTTTTAAATATCATTGATTTACACACAAAAGATTTCATAATTTATATTAGGTATAGCTAATCCACTGAGAGAATGCATTCCTGACATCTGTCCATATTTAAGTAGGTATGTGTATTTTTTCACAAGACAATTGTACCTACGCGGCCTGCCGAAGGCCCTAGAAGGTACTCTGGGTCGGGATACACGTTTTAAACGTTAGAATGTCCCGCCGATATATTAAAAATGTGTGGTTCGGGAACAGTCGAAGCCAAATACAGTTTTCGTACCTTGATGTTTTGGTCTTCCAGGAGACGCCTCTCCACTTCAGCCTCGAATCACTCGGAGGTAGTTTCAACGCCCGAGGTTACGCCGGCGCCGGTGCACACCACTCACACTAAAATTCTTGTTGGAATCGCAGCTATCACTTCGATTACCCTCCCACGGGATCCCGTGTACAACGATTACAATGATAGTCCAGGGAGGCACTAATATGACGTTATTTATAGACGAAATTAAACGATTTTCGAATCGAGACAAATCCGTAGGTTTAAGCGCGCGCCGCCGTTCATTTTCTTTCTCGAATGTTCTTTCTTCGGTAGTCTCCCATTGGTCCGATCTTCGGTCGTTATCGGGCGACCGAGTCTTGTCGATGGCTAGTCCGCGAACCACGATTAAATCGGCGGGAGTTTTGAATTTCGAATAAAATAATTTGCGCATAGCGAACATACCGCCCACCAAAATACCGCTGGTATTTTCCGGATTTAAAATGGATTTACTTAAATAGATAAATGTGATACGATCAAATAGATATAATACGGTATAGATAAAACGATATATAATACGTTAAATGGTGTATATGAGTACTTACTACTAACTAAAGGGTTACTGAACTTAAGTTACGATTCTATAGGCAGGGGACACAACTTTACAAGTGGCCGCTTGATAAGGTTGTTTTGTGTATAGATAGTGGCCACACGAACGATGCCGTCTAGGCCCGGATGTAACTCGGTTACTCTTCCTAAAGACCAGTGCAAAGGAGTTCGAATATCATCTTTAATGATTACTACGGAATTGACGGTTAACGGTTTTGACATTTTTGTCCATTTTGCTCGTTGTGTTAACGAATGTAGGTACTCATTCTTCCAGCGAACCCAGAAGCTTTGCACGAACGATTGGATAAGCTGCCAGCGGTTAAGCCGGTATAATTTGACGTTGGAATGATCTAAATCTGGCACAGAAGTCAACGGTTCCAGGGTCAAGAAGTGACCTGGGGTCAGAACGTTTAGATCATTAGGATCTGCGCTTAAAGAACACAGCGGTCTAGAATTTAACACTGCTTCAATTTGAACGAATAAAGTGCTAAGTTCTTCGAATGTTAATACTTGATTGCCTACGATACGATGTAAATGCGATTTTGCAGCTTTAATTTGTATCTCCCACACCCCACCAAAATGGGCAGCTGAGGGGGGGTTGAATTCAAATTTAATATTTAAAGTTTGCGACGCCGGCTCCAAGGAAGAGAGATAGTTGCGAGCGCCGACAAAGTTGGTGCCACAATCCGCGTGAATAACGTTACAACGACCACGTCTACCTACGAATCTGCGCAAAGCAGCAACAAAGGCTTCGGTAGAAAGCGACGATACCACCTCAAGATGAACCGCTTTTGTTGCTAAGCAGACGAAAAGACAAAGATATGCCTTATCCATCTTAGCTCCGCGATGAGACCCGGCTTTGATTCGAAATGGTCCGCCAAAATCAACACCGACCACCGAGAACGGTTTGACCTGGTTAACGCGATACGCTGGAAGATCTGCCATGTATGGTTGCAACGGTTTCGGATTGGTTCTGTAGCAACGAATGCATTTAGACAAACACTTGCGAATAGCGCGTTTTGCTGAGAAGACCCAAAAACGTTGAAGAATTAAGTAATGAGTTGTGTTTTGCCCTGTGTGACAATGTTGACGGTGAACCGACTCTATTAGCTTATGTGTAAAAGGATGATCACAAGGTAGTAACGCGGGATGCTTTTGTTCGTATTCGATACCAGCGTGTGAAAGCCGAACGCCCACCCTGAGGACACCCTCCTCATCTAAGAACGGATTCAGTTTTCTTAACGGTTTGGGTGACGACTGTTTCGATTTAAGCTGCTGAATCTCAACAGAAAATGATACGGATTGGACGTGTTTTACGATTGAAATTAACGATTGATAATTTTCAAGCTCATCAGGCATTAAGCCTCGATTATGATCACGCGAGTTTACAAGAAACCGACGCATGTACGATACGATACGAGTTATTTTGTCAAGCGACGAATAACGATTCAAAAGGTAATCGATTGGACTTAGTTGTTCAGTCAATGCAGGCTCAGCTACTAATGTGATAGACCGGCGTTCCTCAGCGCATAATATGGACTCTTCTGTAGCATCAGGATCAGGAACCTTTGAATGCTTTGGCCAACGATCTGGAGGTTGTGATAACCAGGACGGTCCTGACCACCACATTGTGTTGTGAAGTAAGTCATCTGGCAACTGTCCTCGTGAGCACACATCAGCAGGATTGTCAGCCGATACAACATGATGCCAGGAGTCAGCTGGAATAATATCTTGAATTAAACTAACCCGATTGGCCACAAACGTATGCCAACGTGACGAATGCGAGCGAAGCCATGAGAGAACGACCGTAGAGTCAGACCATAAATAAGTCGCATGAAGGGGTAACTGGTGATTATAAGTATCACGGACGAATTTCACAAGATTTGCGAGCACCACAGCGGCGCACAGCTCCAATCGCGGTAACGAAAGCTTCTTGAGGGGTGCAACTCGAGCCTTAGCACATAATGGCAGCACCTTGACAGAAGCGTCATTAAAAAGGATACGAATGTAAAGAATTGCCCCATACGCTAGCTCGGAACTATCACAGAAACCGTGGAGTTCGTAAGCATGTACACGTTGAGCTGTGAGACAACGCGGCACTCTCAAGTCCTGTAGAACCTGTAATTGATCACAAAAAGCCTTCCAAACGCAGGCTATGTCCTCAGGAGCATTTTCATCCCATGAAACACCCAATAGCCAAAGTTTTTGGAGAAGAATTTTAATTTTAATTGTTATAGGGCACAGGAAACCCAACGGGTCAAAAACTTTAGCAATCTCGCTCAAAATGTTGCGTTTGGTGCACGAACGATTCGATGGCTTTACGTCAAATAAAAACGTATCAGAAACTGGATCCCACTTGAGCCCCAGCACCTTGATCGTTGATGGTTGATCGTCAGAGAACGATTTAGGATCAAGAAGACATTCTTCTGAAGGAAGATCTGACAACAACCGCGGTTCGTTAGTTGCCCATTTCCTTAGTTCGAAATGACCAAGCTTAAACATTCCTACGATTTGTGATTTGGCTTCTATAGCCTCTTCTAGAGTAGCAAATCCCGCCGCAACGTCGTCGACGTAGATATTAGCCTTTAAAATTTGTTGAGCTAGAGGGAAGGTAGATCCTTCATCCTCTGCTAACTGCTTTACAGTTCTGCAAGCTAGATATGGTGCAGATGAGACACCATAAGTGACGGTATTTAATTTAAATTCCTGCAGACATTGATTAGGTCCAATTCTCCAAAATATTCGTTGATAATCGCGTTGATCATCAGCTATTAGAATTTGCCTATACATTTGACGAATATCAGCCATAAAGACAACTGCGTGTAAACGATAATGTAGAAGCACGGCAACGATATTATTTTGTAGCTTAGGGCCTGTTAACAGCGTATCATTTAACGACTTGCCTTGAGAATCTTTGGCAGATGCATCGAAGACGACGCGAAGTTTGGTTGTGGTACTATCGGGTTTTAAGATGCAATGATGCGGTATATAATATTTACCTTCGTTCATGTCTTTCGCATCAATTAATGTCATGTGACCGGATTCCATGTAGTCTTTCATGAACTCTGAGTACTGTCGGTGTAAGTCGGGATCGCGAGACATGCGACGCTCAATGGCATGAAACCGCCGAAGTGCGATGTCGCGAGAACCCTCAAATATCGGTTCAGTACTGTCCTTAAAAGGAAGTCTGACGATATACCTACCCGAAGAGTCACGACTGTATTCCGAGGTGTAACGCTGTTCGCATGTGATTTCATCTGGAGTGAGAGTTGAAGCTTGAGGAACGTTATCAATCTCCCAGAACCGCTGAACTAGAGAGCAGAGCTCACTGTCGGGTTTAGATGAGAAGTGAAGGAGCGAAGAGGTCACCAGAGACGTTCGACCTAATAATAACCAGCCGAAGACGGAGTTGAAAGCGACAGGTTGGTTGATAGTACCCTTTACGCGTTGACTTAAAAGTGAGTCCGCGAATACATCAGCGCCTAACAAAATATCAATGGGTCCTGGAATATCGAAGCCAGGGTCCGCTAACGGAAGCGATTTGATATGGGACCAACCCACGGTATTAAGTCTAGCTATAGGTTGATCACCGCATATAGTAGAAATAACGTGTAAGTTCACGTTAAACAAAATTTTGTTTTTAGATGCAATCGAACAATTTACTAAGCCGAATGTATTAGCCGCAACGCCTCCTAAGCCATTGATATTGGTTACGCATGGAATTGACTTAAAATTTAAGCATTGTGCTGCGTTCTTAGTAATAAAGTTGTTCTGACTGCCCGTATCGAACAATGCACGGAATGAGTGATATTGTCCGTTCGAATCTTCTACTTGAATTATTGCCGTGGCAAGTAACACAGTCGAATTAGGAGACGATTTAGAAACGCAAGTTAAGTTCGGATCTTTTGCTACCCAAGCGACTGACTGGGAGTCAGCGCCAGCAGTCTTACGATTGTTGACAGCCTCACCACCGCGATCCTTATGAAGTAACGTATGATGCTTATGTTTACACTTCAAGCAGCGAAATATAGATACGCAATCTTTTATTTGATGAGAGGACTTTAGACAGTTAAAACACCAACGATTTGTAAGTGCGATCGACGTACGTTCATCTACGGATTTGTTGAGAAACGATTTGCATTGCGAAATAGAATGATCATCGGAACAAAATGAACATTTAGAATTAGCTCTCTTGTTTAAATTACTTGAAACGTTTTCGACTTTATTTTGTTTATTTACCGGATTCGATTTCGCGGAATTATTATCGGATACTAGTGTGTGCAGTGCCATCGGGCGCTTAACAAACGTATTGGTTGAGGATTTAGGTATTTCCTTGAAAGACCGAGCCACCTTGCTGACATTAGTAAAATGGCTGTCGCGTATTTGTGCCTCGCACTTCGAATGCAAAAATTGTTTTAATTCAAAAAGGGTAGGACACTCCGTATAGCCACACTTCTCCTCAAATTCGCGACGCATTTTTGAATCTAATTTCGACAAAATATGATACACCATAACAAAGTCCCAATGCTCAACCGGTAGTTTTAATTTTCTCAGTATACTTAAGTTTTCATCAATAATGTCTAGTGTCTTACGAAACTCAGTCGCGTTTTGAAAATTAAAGTTAATATTTAAAATATCTCGCCAGCACGTGAATGCTAATTCGCGTTTATTTTGATAACGTGCGACTAAAGACGCATATGAATCCGCGTAGTGATCACTCGTGACCGGAAAGGTACGAACAAGCGATAACGCATCACCGTGCAAAGATGACACTAGATAATGAAATTTCTCAACATCTTTCAGTGACGGACAATCATGAATTAGCGCGTTAAAGGAATCAATAAATTCAGGCCAGAGTTTAATATCACCCGAAAATGTCGGCAATTGTATTTTAGGGAGTCGTATACGCGATGATGACGGTGTGCTGCTACATTGAGGAGAAGTCTCCGACGAATTTAAAGTTAGCTGTGTAAAACGACGACGAAGGGACATCACTTGAAAGTAGGTATCATCAAAACGAGTTCGAATTTCGTCATCGTCTGCTTTACCGTCCTTATCATCATCATGCTCGGATGAGCCTAACAGCTCGAGAATCGAAAAATGTGCAGACTCAAACTCGGCCGTCCATTTATCGAGCTGATCACAATACGAAAGGAATAGATCGATTTGGCTTTCGTCGTGGCGCGCTGAAACACCCACTTCGCAAGCCTTCAAAACACGATTCAACGCTATGGTCCGTTTTCTACGTAACATCGGTAAATGTTGAACAGTGTAACATTCGGATTCAGCATGTTTTGATTTTGATCGACTTAACTTATGTAAACCACGCTTTGTGTTAAAAGACATCGTTATGTATTGTGATTATACTAGCGTTACGGTCGTGTGTATAGTAATGTCTTTAGACGATAAACTATGCTAGCAAAACTGTTATTTTTATTAATAACAATAAAATGGGTCGTAGCCGATAAGGTTATGGACTACGATGCGTAGCACTGTAGCTTGATATGGCCTACGACCTGCTACGGCGTTAGACCCGTGACGATTTGATTTGAAGAACCTGTTTACAAAATAACTTGTTACGTTTTAGAATTTAGGATTGAATATAAGTTACGACAGCCGATGGATATATAAACACCGATAAATTAAAGGAATAGATTGTTTATATATGATCTGAAGCAACTATAATTCACCGTATAAAGAATACAAATAAATCAAGTTAATTCGTAAGCAGATTAGATGCAGCGGGCGCGCAATGATAATTATTGTACTGAGCCGCGGTGAACGGATAGGTATCGCTTATACCGTCGGCGCAGCTAGAACGTGTACGTGTGAGAGAGAGATAGACCGATCCCAACGAACAAATCGTTAACTTTTAAACCAACTCCGCCTAACACAACGAAATAGATACAAAATGGCGGAATACTTTTATGAAGTTATGAACTACTTGTAAAAATGTAATTATGCACGACACGTATGATGTATGTAGTTATAACACAATAAATAAATTATAAGTGGGTTAGATTATATGACATAGATAGTTAAATACTGTTAACGTTGTGAATTAAACAGAACTTTGTTAGATTTCGATACAAAAAAATACCAGCGATATTGTTTGTTGAACTACAACTCGAGTGCGGCCAAAGGACAGCTCCCGTTCCCGGGTTTCGGCACCAAAAAGGATGTACCTACGCGGCCTGCCGAAGGCCCTAGAAGGTACTCTGGGTCGGGATACACGTTTTAAACGTTAGAATGTCCCGCCGATATATTAGAAATGTGTGGTTCGGGAACAGTCGAAGCCAAATACAGTTTTCGTACCTTGATGTTTTGGTCTTCCAGGAGACGCCTCTCCACTTCAGCCTCGAATCACTCGGAGGTAGTTTCAACGCCCGAGGTTACGCCGGCGCCGGTGCACACCACTCACACTAAAATTCTTGTTGGAATCGCAGCTATCACTTCGATTACCCTCCCACGGGATCCCGTGTACAACGATTACAATGATAGTCCAGGGAGGCACTAATATGACGTTATTTATAGACGAAATTAAACGATTTTCGAATCGAGACAAATCCGTAGGTTTAAGCGCGCGCCGCCGTTCATTTTCTTTCTCGAATGTTCTTTCTTCGGTAGTCTCCCATTGGTCCGATCTTCGGTCGTTATCGGGCGACCGAGTCTTGTCGATGGCTAGTCCGCGAACCACGATTAAATCGGCGGGAGTTTTGAATTTCGAATAAAATAATTTGCGCATAGCGAACAACAATACTTCATTGTAAATGTCTACAACGGATTTTCATGAAATATACACATGTAAATATACAGTAGGGTACTTATTGTCCCGAAGAACCCGAGTATCCGGGACTATATTAGCAAAACCTGTCCACGCTTGGTTGTGGCAATAGTAACAACGCTTACCATAGTGACGAAAATATCCACTATGCTATCCCAGAATTATCATCTATCCGTGTCAGTACATTCGACATGGCCGGTAATAAAACGTATTAGTAATACATTAATCTCAATGCCTAGTTTGCATTGCGTTTATGGGCACGATAACAGTAGGTAATTTATGCGGTAAACTAGGTTGGTATGTTGCAACTTGCGACTATATATTTTGCTGTTATTAGGTAGGTACGTGTATATTCTAATCTAAGTAAAAACTCGCCCTAGCTTCGCTTTGAAAAACATACATAGTGTGTTAAAAAAATAACGGGAATTCTTGGAAAAAAATATTCATTTATTCGTTTACATTAGTGTTGTCACCTTCAAAATAGTCCCCACTACATATTATGCACTAGTGCCAGCGCTTGTTCCAATCCCCGAAATACTTTTCAAACTCGATTTTTGGAATAGCCCTTAGCTCTTTCGTCTTTCGGTGAGCGTTTTAATATCATCTATGCTTGAAAACGACAGCTTTCAGGTTCTCTTTATTTATGAAAATAGAAAAAAGTCAAAATAGAGCCATGTCTGGCGAGCTATTGAAGCTATTTTTGTCCAAAAGTTCACGAACAAGCAATCAAATGTGAGCAGGTGAAGAATTACCGTGGTGCAAAAGGCATGAATCAAATCATGAGATCATAAAAACACGTCTAACCTTAGCACAATGAATACAGCTGAAAATTTTATCATACGTATGAGGCATGTGTGTTAACATAATAAAAAACATATACGAGTACTTACATATGTACGCGCGTGAGAAGTTATACTTCTTTGGCATCATGAAATAAATATTTAACATTCATAATTTAATAATATTTAGTATTAATTATATTAAATAATGAAGAACTCTCCATAAAGTCAGTGCTGGATTTACGCCTAGGCCCGTGAGGCTCGGGCCTAGGGCGGCATGATTTTTGAGCGGTAAAATATGAGATTTATTTGTATCTAAAATATTTTTGTGGCTTATTTTAGCTTCAAATTTATACAATATTTTTAATGTTGAGTTTACCTTTTAATTTGTCACCCTTCGGAGCATAATTTACAAAACGCAAAATGAACACAAGTCGCAAAATGTACAATTCGCAAAATGTACAAAACGCAAAATGTACAAAACGCAAAATGTACACAACACGCAAAATGTACAAATCGCAAAATGTGCAACAAGGACTAAGGCCTCTTTCACGGCGATACGCAACTTAAGTTTTTGAAGGGCTTTTTTTTATGTTAGCAAATGTAAAACAGGTACCAACTCGAACGTTTATTGCCCGTGGTCCGATCGCCGAGTTCTTCTGGTTGATCCATGGGCAATTTTTTTTTGCCTGTGGTTCTATCAATCGGACCATCGTTATTTATAAAAATATAAAATTGTATTGGTACTAGACCGGATTGGTACTGGAAGAGTAGTACCAGTAGTAGTAGTAGTAGTATGTGCATGATCGTGATATGGACGTCCCTGTTGTGCCTATGCTAAATACCAAAGAGTGAATAAGACAGCCACATACTATGATTATACTGTCGCACCCTCGAAGACTTCTGGTCGCTTTGTATTAATCGAAAGGAACTTCGTTCCATCCGGGTGTCCCTTGACACCTCTCATTTTTTTAGTTAAGTAGGTATATATTCAATGATATTTCGATTAACCAATATAGAAGCAAGTTTGTTGTAAGTAAAATGTGTATAGTAGTAGTAGTATGTGCATGATCGTGATATGGACGTCCCTGTTGTGCCTATGCTAAATACCAAAGAGTGAATAAGACAGCCACATACTATGATTATACTGTCGCACCCTCGAAGACTTCTGGTCGCTTTGTATTAATCGAAAGGAACTTCGTTCCATCCGGGTGTCCCTTGACACCTCTCATTTTTTTTAGTTAAGTAGGTATATATTTAATGATATTTCGATTAACCAATATAGAAGCAAGTTTGTTGTAAGTAAAATGTGTATAAGGGAAAATATTTTGTGGAATAAATAAGAATTATTTTATCCCTAGTTTGTATTTTAATTGAAAAAATTCAGATCAATATTTTGTGTCATTTATGTGATCGATGTGAACGTGGGCTTTCTTGCACATTTTGCGATTTGTACATTTTGCGTGTTGTGTACATTTTGCGTTTTGTACATTTTGCGTTTTGTACATTTTGCGACTGTACATTTTGCGACTGTACATTTTGCGATTTGTGTTCATTTTGCGTTTTGTACATTATGCTCCGAAGGGATTTGTCGGTGCAATATGGATCCTTTTTAATCTATATTAGTTTGAAAACAATAATTTTCTGATTTTTCGCAAATTATTCATTTTTATAGCGGACAGTTAAAGATTATTTGCTATTTCTCAATAGCCTTTATGAATAAATTATAATTAAATTTAAAAAAGTATTCAACCTATAATCTGAGACTTACCACCTTGATAACTATACCTATAATTGTTCTCCCAGAAGGAGGTGAGATGGGATTTTGTTTCCAGTATGGCGGATTTTACCGTGACCTCGGGATAAATCTGACATGTCAGATTTTCAAGATGGCGTCAGAGTTGAGATTGATAACTTTTTTCTTTATGACTTATTACCCGATATTTCTGGAGATTTTCGTAATGTTTGGGGGAGAATTAGGAAAAATTAAAAAAAAATTGAAAACACAAGATGGCCGCTGAGATGTTTGAGTTTGAATTTTTTTGATTTTAGAGATGACTGCGGGGTCGCATCGGGGTGGTTTTTCCGCTTTTTTTCAATATTTTTTTTTGTGTTCGCTGGAGTGTATCCTTAATACACAAAGAAAAAAAAATTAATAATTTGGGGATTTTTTTTGACAAGATGGCGGACCCCGTGGTGGCCATTTTGAAAAATGTACGGAAAATGTCATTTCTTGAGTACATTTTTCTTCAGGTTGGCAACATTTGAGCAGACCCCTTTGTTTGGGGCGGTTGTGGGAATCGAGGCAAAGTGTTCCCAGGTTAAGATTTTTTTTTCAGTAAGTATAGTTAATATAGCAATACTGAAAGCAATCCTGTTAATCCAATCAATTTAAAACCAGCACGACAAACACTCGGACATCGCATTTATCACCATATCGTACACCATATTACGAGTAGGTAGGTACATGTAACATTGTACTTTACTCGTACACACGGATTACCGTTAAAAGGATTACCAGCAAGCGTTTCGGCGAGATTTTAATCACTTTTGAGTTTTAGGCTTTTCATTTCCCAAAGCCTCGGTTTAGCTAGACAAACATTTCAGCCCGAAGTAATACGATGAAATCGGTAGCCGCTCGCCTGGCAGGCCCGGCTCACTGGACCAAGAATTGACTTTCAGTGAATTGATCGCTGAATGTATCATTCTGGATTTGCAAAAGCTTTCTTTAATTAGGAACGTAAGGTGCATTTTCTGCATCAAATGTTTTTTCTGTTTTTGGCGGTTGTATTCTGAAACGGGACGATTGTATTCAGAAAAATATGGAGAGGACATTTACAAAACCACAATGTGATGAGTAGATATCATCTACTGTACCTAAATTGATCGTATTGGAGCATTATGGTAGAGTCAGAGGGTAGAGTATGATATGATGTGGACTCCTTAGTGCTTAGTATAAATGTTTAATTAGTTTTTACAATAACACAATTAATACCAAACCCTATATTTCCAATTACAAGGTGCGTTTTTAGTTATGTGTGCCTTTATCCTAATTCTGTCGTCTGCCAATGATTTCAAAGGAATTGATAGGCCTGTCAGAATATTTCACACAAAGTCTTCCTACAATCAAAAAGCAAAGAAAGCGCTATTTCTCTTTCTCTTACGAAATGAAATCAGCGTGAGATTTGGTCTAATAAGGACCGATTAACGTGCCACGGCCCTGAAGTAAATGTCTGCAGCAACCACGCTCGTATTTACCTATCCAAATGGACTGCGTTTTTACCATCAGGTGGCAGGTCTAATCGTTTCTCATCTATTACAATGAGCGAAATGTTACCTTAGTGGATTAGGCTCTGACGTAGGATGCGGTAACGACATGTACTTCGCTATCGTCCTACTGTACCGCGTCATATGGAGACCGGCGTGGCGCAGTCTAGAATCAATACATATTGAGTTAGATACCAAGATATTTTGAAATTGCTGCAATTTGTTTTGTATTGCGTATTTAGAAAAAACGCTACATGGGTAATATCTAAAGTGACCATTTTTCTGACCACTGAAAGCGGGACGTGCACTAAAAAAAAAGATCATCGAGCGCGTTCGTGTCAAAATGGGAGCGGAATTTTTTATACAATAATTACTGTTAGTAGGTAAAAAAGGTCGTCGGGCATCTATTTCTCTACAATCACTAGTATTTATAGCTTAAAAAAAGATCATCGGGCATAAATCTCAATCTCTCAATCAAAACGGGACGAAGCGGGACATTTGGTATAAAGCGGGACTTTTTTGATCTCGCGGGGGACAGCGGGACAGCTAGCCTCAAAGCGGGACAACCCCGCCCAAAGCGGGACGTATGGTCACCTAGAACATAGGCTTGTAAAAACGTAATCAAGTTACAATACATTTTTAATAATAAGAACTAAGAAAGTTCTTTCATCTAAGCCAGCATTGATGCTATTTTTGGCTTGAGACCTGCTTGGCTATTTGTCTGCTATTAGCAAAGATAATATAATATTTAAACATCTTTGGGGTGAACATCAGAAACGTGCATTTTTTTTCAATTTTGGTGGTGATATTTTTTCTTCAGTTTTCATGAAAAATGAGGACCTGGTATTTTTCTAATACGAAAGTGTAACAATTAGACTATACGGAAATATAGACAATATTGAAAAAAAAATGCACGTTTCTGATATTCACCCATTGGCTATTAGCCTATCATCCATCCTTATAAGGTTATTAAGGAATTAACTATTCTATATGACAAATAAAAACAACGACCTCCAGAACATGTCCTGGTCTTCGCCGCCCCACCCCCAATACAAGTTGGAGTATCCGTTGACTGTCTCATACTGGGCTGGAGTCATCGAGGTCACACCACCAAACATGTTGTGGTACATGGGCCTGAAGACAAACCCTGAAGTGTTGTAACTGAAAACAATCGATTAACTAATACTTACATAAGTACTCGACCATTTTGTAATCAAAGTCTTAACAAAAAAATAACCGACTTCAAATTAAAAAGATATTTATGTAAATTGTCTTTGAAGTAGTTTGAAATAATTTTAACCTTGCCAATTAGTTCTAACTTCCAAATCCAATGCATACAATACTATGATGATAGAAGATACATAAGAGATAGACAAAGATACATGGTCGATTTTTATTTAGGTCTAGTTTACAGTTTACATAACTTCCAATGCATACAAAACTATGATGATAGAGATACACAGGAGATAGACGAAGATACATGGTAGATTTTTATTATTTTATTTTATATTGAACGCAGTGACAACTTAACAAACATTTAAGTATGTAAGATAAATATTTTTTATGCTGAACAACATATTGATCTCACCTATAAACTTGTTGTACAACCGAAGCACACATATGCCTCGGCCACGAAGGGCAGGAGTACAGGATCCTCTCGTCCAGTGGGATGAGGTCCACGTCATGGAACACGATGCAGTGCCAAGAGCCGTACTTCTTCAGCTCTTCAAACCCCGCGTTGAACAAGCGACCTTTGTTAAACTTGTCGGTTCCTTATAAAAAAAGGTCTGTTAGACTCTTGTTGGATTGGAGATATCGCTGCCTGGATGACAATTGGACCGTATAAAAAATAGGCTTTTGGGTTTCAGAAAAGTGCATTCTACGCACAGCGTGAGCGCACTTCGTAAAAGCCTATTCACTTTTTTTTTAAGACATCCACGTCATAGGCGGGCGGGAGGGAACGCGAATACAGGCAAATTTTAATGCGGTGCACTGGCCGTGTGCATCACGAATAATATTAGTGTTTAAAAATTTACATAAATTACCTTTTTGTTCAACTAGAAATATTTTGTACTCCAGCTTTTGTTTCATGAGAAATGGGTGTATGTTGTACATAAACACTGATAAATTCTCTTCTCGATTCCTGTGAAAAAATAGGCAGGTACTAGAAATTATTAGAAATGTTTTCATATAAGTACATATTTAACACGTTCACTGCGGATCACCCACAATCGGCCCGATGCTGTACCAACACGCTGTGGGTACAGGAAAAATAGGTTCCTCCCGCCTGTGCGGGACCGGTTTCTTGGGAATTTTTACGAGTATGACAGAGACAAATATAGTTTTCGATTCGTGACTAACAATGTAGAAATATAGCAGTTTAATAAAGTGGGGGGCCTTTTTCGACCTCCACCGCACAGAACGTAAAAAAAGTTATCTCAGTGCGGGAGCGGGCCTGTTTTGGTGGATGACCGCCTGCGACCTGATCCCGCACTGTGGAGATGCGTACGCGTCGAGCCAGCAGTAGTGTTGTGCCTGCTACACGAGGAGCACGCGCTCGTGCTCGATATAATGACGAATCGCAATAAAAAATTGTTATTAATAGAAAAGTGCCAAAAGAAGATTTTTGAGTTTCATTTCTGCAAAATAATAATTGTGTTTGATTTTTTGCCATGAGGTGCATTAATTGCTCGTATGATATTGAGCGCATGGCACGTCACTCCATGTCTTCGCTAGCAAGAATCCATATTGGTAGAATGGATCACTGCAGTACAGGTATGGCATTTTCACATGATGACATTAGTTTGATATTTGGGGTGGGCACGTCACCAAGATCACATAGAAGCCCCTGCATCACTTTTAGATTTTATATTAATTACTGCTGATCTTGAATAGAGAACAAGTAGATGGGTACATCAGATAAAATCAGCCAATCCATCACCTTATTTGCCTTGTTTGATACTATAGTTTTATTTCCTCAATTTTTACATATGTGTACCTAAATGTATATGTATTTAAACAATAATATCAATATGCAGTTTTAGAATTAGAATAATATGTGAAGCAAACTTTATAATTTCCCATCAGATGGCGTTCATGTAGCTCGGCAGAGCATTCGCTTAACGTGTATGTATGTATATGGTACGACTGTACGAAGCTCGCACGGATCGAGACTAACTGCTCCGAAATCGGACGAATATGTAAGCAGCTGTTTGTGAGAAAGTATATAGGTGTATAGGTATCTATCATATCTTTATAATGCCACACTCACCGCAAGTGCGCCCCGTAAGTATAGGTAGATGTAGGTATATATGTATACATAGGTACACCTATACCTATGTACAACAGTGAATAGCAGTTGCTGGTGAATAGCTGTACGCGTAAAATTTAAAAAATAAATAATTATAATTGCATAAGTTGATAAAAAATGCTATGCAATAGCTTTACCGCGGCAGTCCCCGAGTGCCACACGTATTATTTTTAATCAGTATTTAGTCACCCCTGCAACGCTCGCTGTTCCTCAAATCAACAACCTGTCCGGTATAATTTTTTTATTTTTCATAACGTTTAATTTTTTTTTATGTTTACATAATTTGTTTTACATATTTTTCTAACACATATTAAAATTGTACTTGTTAAAATTTTATTAAAATATAATGACTCGATATTTTCTTTTCTTTCACTATCCCATCACTATAAAAATAACGCTACAGTGCGGTATCGGGCCTTATCGACCCGACATTTTCAATTGCTAATTACTCATTTTCTGTTTGGAGAATCCAGGGGCGAGGCCAATGCAAACACAAGTGATTCATGACGATTTTAAAAAGTATAAAAATTGTTATATACCATACTCCTCGACTAAGATATTGAGCTTTAATACCACTCAAAGGTGTCGGATCGAAATGGCCCGCCCCGCACAGTAAGAAAGTCAAGTGGGTGCCTTTTTGGACCGCCACCGCACCAGCTGAAAGTCACTGTTTTTAATGCCGCAGTCAAGGTGTTAATAACAGCAGCGATAGCCAGGATAAGTCGACTTAGAATTTTTCAAATTATGTGAATTATCTTAGAAAAACATTATCACTTGCTTCTAAAGAAGAACCTTGTGGGGAAACAGGAAACGTGCACACACGCAAACCTGATATTTTTCCATAAAATTCTCAAAGTTGTGTGAAGTGCACTAGCACACTTAGCGGGTATTCCATACGAATCCCCCATTGGCCATTTTGTGGGAAATTGAATTTTATTTTTCGATTTCCCTTCTAATAACAAAAAAAGAAATATTTATTTAATTTAATTCTGAGACGTTATCATCAAACTTATGTTAAGTACCTGTATGGGACCAGAATGCCCACTTTGTATCTTGATTGGCACCTGACTGGAGAATAGTATCCTCCCTTAGAGATCATTGGATATTGGTTCACTAGAAATACTTTCTTTTGAGGCCATCGTACGGAGAATTTACCTGGAATTTTGTTACCTCCATAATGTTTACAAATATTACATTGATATATGTTATCATAATCACTGGTATCTCTACATATTAATTGATGATTATGAGGAGATAATACTTAGTAGATAACAAAAGAAAATAAAAAACCGAGTTCAAATCCCGGAGGATGATAAAAAAACGATAACATAATCTCGGTGTTCATTAAAATTGTCTCGACATTTTTTGAGAACTGACTAATTGGAAATTGGAAGTATCTAATAATGCAATAATTTCTCTGTGTTGTTCTTGTTAATTTCAGAAATGGATAACCTAAATTGGATTAGATGCGAGTTTCACTGATAGGTATATTGTAGTGAGCTTCAGGTGACATTGCTTAAAGATAAGACACTCCTCGTATCAAAGTAAATATGTAATATGACATGGATGAGACGTTCTTGTAAGCTAATCTCAAGAGTTTAATGATAACTTACCTAGTTCAGATTTGTTCACGACACAGATCGGTAATTTGATAGATGGATCTCGAGTGGTCGCTTCTGGAACGGGTAAAAATTTGATAATTAAAGAAAAATACTTTTACGTTGGTAGGGTTCGTACTCCTTCACCAATTCGCGCTGGAGCAGTATGGTGGAGTATGCTCTAGACCTCCTCAAGACGAGAGACTCGTACAGTAGTGAGCTAATAATAGGTTCAAGCCACTTTCTTGCCCTGCCTTAGGTATAGGAAGAATTCCATGGCTTGTTCGCTCGTTTCACCTTCTCGGCTATTTATTGTACTTATAAAAAAAACCGGCCAAGTAGAGGTCTGGTCGGGCTACGCGCAGTGTTTTATAATATATTTATGTTGAAAATTGTAAATATAATCCAGTGTACAGATAAAACACGTCATGAACACTGGTAGAAATTCGTAATTAAATTGTGAATCTAGTTAAACAGCATGTAAAAATATAAATTTTCCATTTTCGGTCGGATTTCTTAGAAAAATCCTCATAATAAGTAAGGCCACTCTTGTGTTACCTTTTACAATAACAGGTAATAATTTATGTCAGAGAGTTCTTGTATTACCGTTCATATTATTATCAGCTGTATTAATTACAGTTCTATTCAAAACTGTTGAATCTATCATTGGCCGCTTTGAAACAATATGATCAAGTTTAGGTCCACGATTCAAAAATCTAAATTTTTCGTATATCCGCAGATCGTTGATGTAATACAAAGTGGGGAGAATGAGTAGGATGATGAGCCAAAACCGCCAAGCTTCCCGTCTCGAACTTGGCGGGGTATCGAGACATTCAGCCAATGAAGAAGGGATGTGTTCGTGTCCTAAAAAAATAATTAAAAATTTAAAAAACCCTGAAATTTGGAGGCCATACACGAATAAAAATATATAAAAAAGGATATTTTTTGTAGCGTTTTGATCATGCGGTGGTTATACCTACTTAGAGGCAATATTTAGAGTATCACACATTACCACGTGTTGTACAGTCACCTGCAGAGAAAAGTAACCCATCTGTTTAGAACGCAACAGGCAACGGAAACGTTGCTGTTTGTCAGTGGCGTAGCTAGCCCTAAGGGGGCCCCATATCAATATTTGTTGTGGGGCCCCCTCAATGTCAGCTGTCAAATATAAAAGGAGTGCCAACTGTCAGTAGCGGTTGTAGGCCACTGGTGAGCTTTTTTTTGGGAGTGTTAGTGGGGGCCCTTTTACACTGGGGGCCCCGTATAATTGATACGGCTGATACGGCGGTAGCTACGCCCCTGCTGTTTGTATATTTATAAACAGATGGGTTATTTTTCTCTGCAGGTGACTGTACTACCTTAGTTATTTAATATTTATAGCGTTTTTTATGATGTACCGGGTTTTAGTTTTTGAACCTAATCTTTTGTATAAACACAAAAACCGACTCTGGGATGGAAATTAACGTTTAATTACTATTTCAGTTTCAGATATGATTCAAAGATTTATGAGATATTTATTAGGAGTACTTACTTGAATTTGATTGCCGCCATGTTTTAATAAATGTTAAATCACAAATCATCTCTTTTTTTAGATTTAATGTCACAATTTTATGACTAACAGTAGCTTCTAATCTATACTAATATATAAAGAGGAAAGGTTTGATTTTTTGTTTGCATTGAATAGGCTCCGAAACTACTGGACCGATTTGAAAAATTCTTTCACTGTTGGGAAGCTACACTATTCCCGAGTAACATAGGCTATATTATATTTTCAAAAAAATTAGGGATCCTTAATAAAACTCCAATAATGTAACCCAAGGTGTAAAAAAATAAGGAAACCGAAGCAAAGCGAGGGCGGTTACTCGTATTTAATATAATCACAAACTGTCAAGAATTTCGAATAAAAAAGTGCACATCGTACAGTATTCAATCCACGTTTGAATAAGAAAAGCAGGACATCAGTTTTTGTAAATAAATAACATGAGGATGTTTTGGAGTACACATACAGTTCTCACACCAGCATTTGTACGCGACTTTGTTCAAAACTTTATTCTTAACTACATGATTCTTAAGTAACTACATCAAAATTAGTGCATATCCGAAACAATAATTAAGTTGTATTATTGTCAGGCATTTTATGAATTTCATGTTTAGCTCATTTATGGGGCCGTCTAGTGAAGGGCGTAACAATAAAAGACATAATTATTATCGATAAGTAACGTTTATTATCGTATCTTGTTCACAAAATTAAAAAAATAAACTATATTTAAAAATTATATACTTACAGTATCTTCATACACAGAGAAAGAAAGTTTATTACAAGAAACAAAGTAGATCATGTTGTGGCCCTTAAATGAGCCGTTAATATTACAAAAAGATTTAAATTATATAATTATTAAGAAAATAAAATTAATCTTCATCGGAGTCGGAGCAGCGCGTGATCTCTAACTAGAGCTTAGTAGCCGTTTATCGAAGGGTCCAGCGCGCTGCACATTCCTATCTCTTTTGACTTTTATGACCTGACAACTCAGATGATAACGCGCGTACTATAGTAATAATACTTCAATGTTACCATGGCCCGTGGTGGCCGTGGTAGAAGTCTCGACCAGTTTCTGTGTTCCTACAAGAGGGACGCGAAAAGGAGACACACATGCATGGCTATAAAGCGAATTCTAACATTTAGTTAGGTAAATACCTTAGTACGTTAAAAACTCGCTTTCCATTCAATAGGCGTGCAGTAAAAACAGTTGGCAGCACAAACGAATTCGCTAATCACCGCAATTTGTTGTGAGGGCGGGCCCTGCTTGCTATTCTTGCTAATAAATTGAAATTAATCCGGGTCAGCGTGACGTGGACCTTTTGTCAGCTTAATCTCTTTTTTACAACGAAAGCGAATGTGCTCCATCCTTTTTGTAATGTTTATAATTAACTTATGAAGCTATGTTATCATTAATTATTATTATTAATTAGGTACCTGTAACATTGCTAAGTGCTGTAATTTCTGAACATATGATTTTAAACGTAGGTAGGTATATCAGCGCGAACACTAACGCCCCAACTCAGAGTCACTAACGGTTACTTAAATCGCTCCTTAGTACAGAAATTGTATGGTGATTCTTTACTTAAATCGCTCCTTAGTACAGAATTTGTATGGTGATTCTTTACTAAGGAGCGATTAAAGTAACCGTTAGTGACTCTGAGTTGGAGCGTTAGACACTAAACATTTTGAAGGCAAACGGGTGCTTAAGATTTATGTATTTTATAGCGATATTTGGACCCAGCTATGGTCCCGCTGTTTGCAGTTACTCGTTTCCATTCAAAATATTTATGAACATGTATGTGAAAACTTTAAACATAAAAAATACTCATTTTAGTAAACAAATTTTCTATTGATTTCTTCGAGGCCGGCAACGCATTGGTGACGCCCCTAATGTAGCTAATGTCCATGGGCGGCGGTGATCACTTACCAACAGGTGACCCGACGAGCAGCCGCTCGTCTGCCTGCTTAAGGCATGAAAAAAAATGTTGAGACACATTGTATCTGTATGTAGAGATGGTAGAGCACTTGCCTAGTCTATTTAAAAAAAAACAATTAGATTTGGATACTACAATGTAGTGTATGGCCATATAGAAAAGTGTATTTTTAGATATGTCAAGAAGACATTGCCATCACAGAGTACTTAATCACTACGTTATTGCCATTCTATGATTATATGCTGAAAAGTTAAATACGCGTTTCTATTAATATCCTTAAATAAGCCCTAAACCAGGAATATTACAGATACCTACACCTTTTTTCCTACCTGTTAACCGATTTATGTATTGCTATGATTTTGACTATTAAAGCTTATCAAAATAAATAAGGTTTTTTTTCATTACACTTAAGGCTACTGAGGGGTTTTTAACCCTCGACGAAAAAAGAGGCGTGTTAATATTAGTTTGACGTGTCTGTGTATCTGTTGATCTGTGTGTCTGTGTATCTGTATGTCTGTGTGTGGCATCGTAGCTCCCAAACGGATGAACCGATTTTGATCAAATTTTTTTTGTCTGAAAAGTGTTCTTAGCTCGAGAGTGTTCTTAGCTATGTTTAGTATAAATAAAACTGTCGGGGGTTTTTTAAATTTAAATTTAAGATTATGTATTGTAAGTAATAATTATTGACAAATAATGAAAAAAGAATCCATACATGCAAATTCATGTTTTCATCCATAAATTAGGTTACACTAATTTTATGACTTTTTGACCCCTCCCCCTTCATCATCACAGCTAGTCACATTTGTGAGACATCCCCCTGGTGTGATGTCACATATGTATTATGAAATTTTACGCCTAGAAATTATTAAACTAAAACAGCAGTTCCGAAATAACTTTTATTTCCATTATTTGTTTTTTAATATTTAGTTATACATATCAATTACTCCATTTTGAAATGTGACGCCACGAAATTTAGGACCCCCTCCCACCCCTTGTCACACAATGTCACACTACTTCGACCCTCCCCCCTAACGTGTGACGTAATTTATGGATGGCCCCTTAAGCCGTAGTTGCTATGAAAATTGAAATTATAATAAAAATATGACTAGTCAGAGAAGCATGGAAATCCTATTGAATAATCATGAAAACATCTTTGAATTCTCATTGCATTTGTATAGATTATGTGATTCAGTTAGGCATTCAGCGAATTTACTAATCACCGTAATTTGTTATTGAGGCAGATCTCGTTTACATTTGAATGGGCTCTCGCGAGTTTTCCATAAACACAACACAAATAGCTTCTATCATTACTCATTACGCAGAAAGCGAGAAGGAAGATTAAAAAATAGTTAATTATTTTTGTTTCAAGGTTTGAATAAAATATAAATATATCTTTAAGTTTTGGACCCATTCATTGGATAGTTGCATTTTCTTTATCTAATTGAATTTTATCTTACTGAATTTTATCCGACATTAAATTAAAGTGTTTATTATTAGATACGAGTATAGTTACTTCGCATAGTTTAAATTAATTTTTTTTTTATTTATTTAGATAAGTATGTACGTACTGTGTGTATTTAATGATCATACAAATACACGTGTTTACAGTTTCAAAGTTTATTTTGTGAATGATTTTTAAACATCCCTGAAATACCAAAGCCTGGCTCACTGAGGCAGTTAGATCACCTCAACAAGTTATACCTACTGTAGTATAGTTCTTTGATCCACATTACTAAAATAATAAATAACAAGTTATTTAAGATTAAGTAATAAAAATTACATTTAAATGAAAAGTGCGCAATTAAAGTGGGTTTGATTATTCTAATATTTGTGTCGGTTTTTTTAAATAATTAAACATTATTCAAATAATTACATCAGTGAATGCTCGGATGTCATATTTAAGTATAATACTAATTTATGCTGATCGTAGGTATGCTCAGAAGAGATCAGTGAATGAGCGACTTAAGTGATCCAAAAATTGTATTATTCATAAAAATGCAATGCTTTATGGAAATCTCCTTATTAACCGACTTCAAAAAAAAAGGAGGAGGTATTCAATTCGACTGTTTTTTTTTTATGTTTGTTACCTCAGAACTTTCGACTGGGTGAACCGATTTTGATGATTTTTTAAATCGAAAGCTGGTGCATGTCATGTGGTCCCATTTAAATTGGAGCGTGATCTGACGAATAGTTTTTGAGTTATCCCTAATTTTGAAGTCGGTTATTTTTTGTCAAGAATGATATTAATTATATTCCCAAAATGAAAATTTTAGCGACAATGAAATCAATCAAGTTAAAAATATTTGTGATTGTGTTTGTCTATGTGTATGTTTATTTTAATAGGCCCGTTTCGGACCGGTCAAACGTAGTTATGATTAAAATTAATGAAATCGATTCGGAGAAGTTGAATAAAGCAGGTAGGTTACCTATCTAATTTTTAATTCGTTAAATTAATTATCCAAAAAAATGTTTTCATTTATTCTAAACATGTATATTTTTTATATTTTTAATTTATTTAGCTACCAGATACAGATGGTTCAGAGCTATGACTATGAAGCATCGATTTAAAGATTTGGGTAAGTTTAAAAAAAATACGTACCTACTTACATTTTTTTCTCAATCATTGCAACTCATTAAATGTGGGGAATACATGCCATAGTCCACCATGCTAAGATGCTGGCCAAGTGCGGATTTTCAGACTTCACTCACCTTTGAGAACTATAGGTACCTATAAAGACAACTTTGAAGTGTGTATATTTTTTCTTTATCGAAGCAAATTTAATGATGATCGATCTTTTACCATGCATTTTTTTTACTTTTAAGTACCTATCTAATGATGTCTTTATTTTTACTTATTTATTTTTCGGTAACTTTTTTGTATTTGTATTGTAGGTGAAGAGGACCAGCCAAGATTCTCGTCGTGGATCGCATCACGGGTGGTCATGTTATCGGTCGTCATAATTTAATCGCGAAACACATTCATAGAAAATACGTCATTAGTCAGTGTAAATCAGTGAGTCATTAGAACTAAATTCGCTTACATCTTCAATTAAAACTTTACATTGTGTGTGAAGGATAGCAAGCGCCGTTGTTGAACCTGTCGTCTTCTCGCGTAGCATCTTGTGGACGTGACTGAGGGGTGCGTTACCTCACCCCCTCTGGGCTAAGAGACGGACTATTATTTTTTAACTCTGTCGCACTTGTGCAATTTACATATCATACATACATGGAAATGCAACGCTCGTTACCAGAGGAATGTTCGTCGGACTCGAATATTCCATCATCAGCGGATTGTGAGAATGATTGTTACGTAAATTATCGGAAGAAAAAACAACCGGACGTCATGGCAATTTTTGAAGAAAAATTTAATAAACAGCTATCGCTTTGGGATATAAAAATCACTAATAGTGTTACGACTGCAGTGAACACCGCCTTCTCACAGGAAATGTCTAAAATCTCATCTTTGCTATCGGATATAAACACAAACATGTCACAACTAAACAGGGACAATCAAGATATACGGACATCTCTCAACGAAACTAATAACCGACTTTGTGAAGTGGAAAAACACATAACTGATTCTTCTCACCGTCATGACGCCATTGAAAGACGTTTAACAACAATGGAAGGTAACCTCTCTCAAAGCATCAACATACCTACTCAAGTGGAAGCCCTCGAAAGTAAAATAGCTATGATGGAGCAGCAAGCAAGGAATTGCAACATAGAAATATCAAACATGCCAGAGCGGCGCGGAGAGAACTTGCCGAAGATTCTAGAATTTCTAGGTGATGCCATTAAATACCCGATTCGTGCCTCAGATATTATCTCTGTGCATAGAGTACAACAAGCGGATCCTAAAAGCCAGCGGCAAAAAAATGTAATTGCTAAATTCACTAACAAATTCATCCGTGATAATGTAATATCTGCATATCGTGCTTGCAAGGGGTTGGATTCTACCAAACTTCATATAAATGGATCACCGGCCACTATTTATGTTAACGAACATCTAACGCTTAAGAATAAGCTATTATTTCGTCAATGTCGGGAAGAAGCAAAGAAGCAAGATTATAAGTACGTCTGGGTCAAACATGGAACAATCCTGGTACGGAAGTCTGAAACAACACCCGTCCTTGCTATTAGATCAACTCAGGATGTTTCGAAAATTAAGTGAATGCGGAATCCGCCGTATAAGTATTTACATTGGCAATCTAAGATGGTATAAATACGTATTCAACCGTATGTATACATGTATATTTCTATTTTATAATGTTTGTAACGGGTACATAGTAAGTAAGTTACCTATTATCTTTATTTTTTTGATCCCGTGCCTGGGTACGTATGTACTTCGTTACTCACATATAATTGCTAAGATTATACTTCTAGTTATTATCAATTTTGCAACTAAAACGTGTGGTAACTATAATACGTCTTACTACTCTGAAGTTTTTATGCTTTCTTGTATAATTTTTGTGTATGTAACAAGTTTGGTTATTGGGAGTTGTTTTCTATCCATTCACTGTATTACACTGTTTTATAATAGCGATTATGTAACGATAAATAGGGGTTCAACATGGACACAGCGATTCATAATAAATATGAGTACATTACCTGAATACTTTACACCTGCTAAAAAAACAATATTCAAATATGATGATATCCAATTAGTCCACTATGTTATAGTAAGCTATATATATTTTAAATCATTTAATAATAGATAAGAGTATACTTTCCTTTTACTATCAAAACTGCCGAGGTCTAAGGACCAAATTACATACTGTTTATATGAACATACTATCACATAACTATGACGTCGTAATCTTAACTGAGACCTGGCTACATGAGAATATATGTGATAGTGAGTATATAGATGAACGTTATCAAGTATTTCGATGTGACAGGGACCGCGAGGGCAGCGGGCGCGGCGACGGCGGCGGCGTGCTGGTGGCGGCGCGGCGCGACCTCCGCGCGGCGCCGCTGCGCTCGGCCGCCGCTGGCGCTGGCGCCGTCCGCCCGCTGCCGCTCGTGGACCACGTCATGATTGAGTTACGAATGCGCAACTATAGTTTTGTGATCAGCGCTGCGTACATTCCACCGAACTTAGATGCGGAGACTTACACATTGCACTTTAACTTGCTTTGTTCAATATTGCAATCATCGGACGTTAATGAATTTGTAGTGGTTGGGGACTATAATTTACCGACGTTGGAGTGGCGAGATCGTGGCACTTATTTTGAACCAGTAAGTATAAGTAACTATTGTATGTCAAACAAATTATTATTAAATTTAATTAATTCGTTAAATTGTGTACAAGTTAATACACACAAAAATACAAGGAATCGCTTATTGGACTTATTTCTGACAAATATTGCAGATACTACGACCTCTCTTGCTCCAATGCCACTAGTACAACCTGATGATTACCACCCCCCCTTTTACGCCTTAGTACCATTGAATAATATGCATCTTCCACCTATTGCACCCCAACCCAGAGTTCAAATTAACTTCAAAAAAGGTAACTATGACTCAATAAATAATGATATTCTATGTACCGATTGGGACAATTTATTCCTTAACAAAAGTGCTGAGGATGCTGTTGCTTTATTTTATGAAAACATTTATATTTTAATAAAAACGCATATTCCCACTAAAATTATACGATCCATCTCCTATCCTGATTGGTTTTCTCCGGCTTTAATACATATTTTTAAAAATAAAAATAAAGCGTGGATTAAATGGAAAAAATATAAAAATAACTCTGATTATGAAATATTCTCCATGTACAGAAGCCGTTTTAAAGTTGAATCTGATATATGTTATAAAAATTATGTAAAGTCTTTAGAAACAAAAATTACTAATAACATAAAATATTTTTGGACACACATAAATAGCAATGTAAAATCGAAGTCAGACATACCTATCGCATTGTCCTATAACAATTTAGTCGCTGAAAATCCTACTGACGTTTGCAATCTTTTCTCTTCTTTTTTTAAATCAGTATATAAACCCAGCAGCGTAACAGAAGACTATGATATTGATAAAATCCCTGATTGTAACCATTTCTCTGATCTTAATCTTAATCACATACAAATCTCTGAAGAATCCGTATTGAATGAACTCAAACGTATAGACGTCTCTAAAGGTCCTGGACTGGATAATATACATCCATATTTTCTTAAATCTACTGCTTTAACCATTTATAAACCTATACATAGACTATTTAATATATGTCTTTTGCAAGGTGTCTTTCCTACAATTTGGAAATCAGCGCGTATTGTTCCAGTTCATAAGGGTGGAAGTAAAACCAATGTGGAGAACTATCGCCCAATTTCAATATTATCTACGATATCAAAACTATTCGAAAGACTTATTCATAATAATATCTACCCATCTATTCATAACATTATTATAACGCAACAACATGGCTTTGTAAATCGTCGTTCAACAGTTACAAATTTATTAACATATACTTCCTATCTGTTTGAGTGCTTAGATGCCAACAAACAGATAGATAGTATATATACAGATTTTCGTAAGGCATTTGATAGTGTTGACCATAAAATGTTATTAGATAAGCTAGCATTTAATGGAATCCGTGGTAATTTGTGGCGCTGGTTTAAGTCCTACGTTAGTAATCGTACTCAGAGGGTTGTTATTAAGGGATACGAGTCGGAATCTGTCTCAGTAACATCGGGAGTCCCGCAAGGCTCAATACTAGGACCATTACTGTTTATAATATTTATTAACGACATAAATCACTGTTTCAAATATGCTAATATATTACTGTATGCTGATGATCTCAAAATTTATCATGTAATTGAAAACTCTGATGACCATGCAAAACTCCAGGCTGACCTGGATCGCTTTACAACCTACTGTATTGATTGTAAACTTGATTTGAGTATCAACAAATGTAAGACTATCACCTTTACTAGGAAAAAGAATATTAGTAGCTTTCCTTATAAGTTAAATAATATAAATCTAGAAGTGGTTAATTCCATTAGAGACTTAGGAGTAACACTAGATAGTAAATTACATCTCAACTTACATGTGGATAATATAATAAATAAATCACTTAAATTATATGGATTTGTATTACGCACAAGTATTAAATTTACACAACCCTCCACTTATCTGTACCTTTACAAAACATTAATACGTTCTCAACTTGAATATGCTGTGTCCATCTGGAATCCATTTTACACAAAATATATAGAATCGCTTGAAAATGTTCAAAAAAAGTTTCTTAAGAGTATGCAATATAGATGCTTCCATAACCGTTTATCATATATTCAACTTATGGATAAATACAAACTCATAACCCTGAAAAATAGACGTACTCAATTAGAAGGCATGCTATTATACGATTTATGTCATAACAGATATGACTGCACTCCTGTAATAAATAAAATATCTTATATCGTGCCTACTAGGACACATTGCCGCAACTTTACTAAATTATTTGCTACTACAAGATGCCGCACTAATGCTGGCAAACGTTCCCCTTTGTATCGCTTAGTGGAATCTTATAATAAAAATTTCAACAATATAGATATTTTCGCAGTATGTCCTGGCAGGTTTAAAAGACTTTTGTTGGATAATTTAAAAGTTACAATGTAACTAGACTCACTTCATTTTATATCTTACTGTAATTACCTACCTTGTTATGACCACCTTTATTTATTTAATTATGTAAGCTGTGGTTAACGATGCTGGTTAGCGATATGTTAAAATTATCTACATTATATGCGAATTATTATATTATCGTGTACTGTTGGTTGACCCAAATAAAGTGAAAAAAAAAAAAAAAAAAGATATTCAAATAAAATATTACCCTGCAAACTCAACCTATCAGTGCTAGGTAATATCACAGAAGACATAATAGTTAAGATGACCATACGTCCCACTTTGGGCGGGATTGTCCCGCTTTCAGGATCTGTCCCGATGTCCCCAGCGAGAACAAAAAAGTCCCACTTTTCTAAACAAACCAAAATGCCTACTAAGGGTCAACGCACATTTATTCGGCGCCATTCGCGTTTCGCCGAATGATTTTGGTTACACTTATTCGGCTCGGCGAATGCGAACGGCTGCGTACGGCGCTGAATACGCTGCCGTAGAGAGTAGGTATATGTTCCTTGGTTGGACGTCGTACGCGGCGGAACGATAAAACACATTTGTCGTCGTTTTCTAGTTGTTTACCGCGAAAGCGGAATCGACGCCGAAAAGCCGAAAGGACGCGTACGCACCTCCATACAAAATCGTTGTTTACTATGGACAAAAGCCGAATGGAGCTGAATAAACGTGTTTTGACCCTAAGCGTTCACTTCATGTTGGCCCTTACCTCCCGTCCCGCTCCTCGTACCGCACCTCATTTAGTACAGACAGCAACGCTACTCGCGTATTTTTGAGGTCCCGTGCGGCGCGTGCGTTCTCGAGTTTGTTGTTGATTTTGATGTTATTTTCATTAAATTATTTTTCTGTTGATTTATTTTACGTGCGTTGATTTGTGTCGCTAGAATGACTAAAAGAGAAAATGTCTAACACTGACTCAAACAAGAGAGTGCCATGGTAGCAAGCTACTCAGGTGGGCTTCATAGAAATCATATTAATATTATTGAAATTGTACGTACTACCTACCTCTAAACCGCTTACCAACACACAAAGTCTCAAAGACCATTTAACTCTGTACAACCTCTAAATTGCTTACCTGTATACAAAGGGCATATTCAACTCAGTACACCATTATTCCATTATTCGTTTTCTCGCAGGCCCGACACTGGTTAATAAAACAAGGCTCAAATTAGAATGGGTGGAAGAGAAGTACCCTGAAATACGGGGAGGGTTTTACGCGCCTACAAATTGCCGTGCCAGACATAAAGTAGCCATTTTAGTTTCCTACCGGTGAGTATTTACTGTATTTTGTGGTTTTAAGCTGTTGGTTTAAATCAATGATATTATAATGTAAAAAAGATGTAGATATGTCACTAGTACTACATGAAGAGCGTAAGAACAGGCAATTGACCGTTCTACTCGTATTCGCACTGTGAATACAAAACGATACGCACGCTTTTATTGATGCCAGAAATGCTTGACATTTGACATACAGCGTTAAAATGCCTTCGTGTATTATACCAATGTGATTGGTGTAGTGATACAAACAACGTGTGTGTGTTGTAGCTCTTTTCGAAACAGATTTTTTGGTCGATTTGTAAGGTTATAACGTAACTACATTTTTTTAATATCATTGGTTTACATGCACTAAATAGATATTTTACTGATTTGCTATTATTTATGAATTGTTAAAGTATTAAATATGAAGCGTTCATAGCCCGAAGGCTTATGTCGATCTTATGTGATCGGCCGAGTTAAGTAACAGTGTGCCCGGTCGGTATTTGGATGGGTGTCCGCTTATGGTAAACATTTCTTGAGCGTTTCTGTGCTTCGGAAGGCACATGAAGCCGACGGTTTCAGTCGTTATCGTCAGATAACACTTAATCCATGAAAATTTCCGAATTTTGTGTTGGTCACTAACCCCTCCCGTCTCTACCAATCCGCACTGGGGCAGCGTGGTTGAGTATGGTCTGCCTCCTCAAGAGGATAGACCCGTGCTAAGTAGTGGGTCATTTATGAGTTGAATTGAAGCCATTTAAAATAGTTATTAACATATTAAATAGGTACAGTCGGCCGTAGAAGTAGCTTAACATTTTAGTACTTTGTAATAGTACCTGTTTCGACGGTTTCCTAGCAACATCTGTGACAAATTCAAGAAATGTAATGTGACAAGGTACTAAAATGTTAAGCTACTTCTGCGGCCGACTGTACTAAGGTAAGTACTTAGTACACACTTTTGCCGGTCTTGATCAGAATGGTCTGAAATCGCTACATGTTATAGTGCATTTCTATAAGTGCACTTCGCTATAATGTTGGCAGACTTATAGAAACGCACTATAGCCTCGAATTATGGGGTCTGGAAAAAAAAATCCTTTAAAATTTTTCGCTACTGGCAAGTGACAAGAAAAAGAAATCACAGAAAGCTAATCAGGGCTGTGGCGGTGGATGATTTAGGGTAGGCAATAACGTCTTTGTTCTACGGAACGTACGTGATGTGACGAGGCGTTATCATGATGCAGCATGATTTCCCGAACGACCAAAGGCGCCTTCCGCATTCTCTTTCGCACAGCTTTTGAAAAAAGATCATAAAAAGCGCGGGAAATGTTGCTGCAAAATTATAGATTGTTCTGTTGAGCAAGGGGCTACGTTAAATTTTCATATATTTTTTTTTATATTTCAAACATAATCAAACCTGACCTATGTAGGCTATCAATCAATATACCTACCATACATCATTGTGGTAATATCACCAATTGTATGTATGTACCTAATTAGCATATTTTGCTAGATTTATCTAAGGCATATTATTAATTTATTTAAGGCATATCGCCTTCCTATTTTTACTAAAATAAAAATCAATAATAAATTAGTAACTAATATTTAAAGTATGAAACTGAAATGATCTTAAACATACAGTTTTAACGAAATGTATTGTTTCTAGTGACCGTGAAACAAACTTAATACGCTTTTTGAATCACATGCATACGTTTCTGAAGAAACAATATCTGGAATATCGAATTTTCGTGATTGAACAGTATGGTATGTAATCTGAATAATATAATTTTATTCTACTCTTCTACCACCTAACTTACTTTTAAGATAAGGGCAAAGCCTTTTTTATACAATTATACAATATCATTGGATAGGGGAGAAGCATTGCCAACTTTCTGACGTTGTTGACGTTCATGGGTGCCAGTGACCGGGTGGCTAGTCTGCCTTTGACGCTATGCATATGCAAAAGATAAAACAATGTCATTTTCATGTCCCTGCAATGCGCCTTACTTAGCACGTTAGGTCACCGTCACAGTTGTGGCCAACATAATTAAAATCCTTTGATGTATCGCTTAACCGCCTAACGTGTATCTAAAACCGCACCCCTTTTAGCTCGTTGGACACACCTGCGTAATGTCAGCCTGCTTGCAACCTGCTTAATGCGTGAATTAACGCGTTAGAATGTAGGTAGAGCAGGGGCATCATATGCTAATCTAAACTGTTTATCAGGAACAGAGAAATTCAACAAAGGATCGATGTACAATGTCGGATTTCTTGAGTCGCAAAGGTTCGGTAACTGGGATTGTTTTATATTCCACGACGTTGATCTGCTGCCTCTGGATGAAAGGATCCTGTACTCCTGTCCTCGGGCACCCACGCACATGTCTCCTGCCGTTGAATCTAATGGATACAAGTATACTTAGTTCATTAGTTATACTAGAAAAAGTGTACTTTTGTACGCGCGTGAGAAGTTATACTTCTTTGCCATAATTAAATAAATATTTAATTTAATAACGTGTACTTATCAGTTTTAATTATATTTCAAAAACTATTTTGTATTAAATAAAAACAAGAAATAAAATAATAAAAAACTAGATGGCGTTGTTCATGAAGCTGAATCACGCTGTTGAGACTCTGTGAGATTTGTATAAGTAATAACATTAAATTTTAAAAGAGGTAAAGATAAAAGCTAGCGCTATCTATCCATTGCTTTCATACCCCCTCCATGGTAGCGTTAAACGTTTAACGTTTTGCAAGTCGCATAAGAAGTATAACTTCAATAACCAATCTCATATGACATATCCATAACCTAGTTGGTTTTGTAGCCGGGGCAGATATTTATGTGACAAATCATAGATGTTAGAGATGTCCAGGGTTGTCGGTCATGCCACCCGCGACTAAAGGAATTTGCTATATTGAGGGGGTTTGAATATGTAAGTGTTTAAATACCGTATACTTACGTACTTATACTACTTATTTACTTGAGATCACAAAGGATTAAATTTTACATATTTAATATTTCTTATTTCCCACCATCCTACCTACCATTATATAAAAACGGAAGAAAGATAAGCATATTTTATTTTTATTTTCTTTTATTATTGCATAACTTTGTAGGTTGCAATATTCAAAGCTATTCGGTGGAGTGACAGCCCTGACCAAGACTCATTTTGAAGCTGTCAATGGATACTCAAACATCTATTGGGGCTGGGGCGGAGAGGACGACGACATGTTTATAAGGTTTGTGGTGTAAGCGTGGGTGAATTTTACAATTAGCATTATTAGCACCTCTAGACAAAACTCTTTGTTAACATAAGCAACTCTAGACAAAACTTTTTATTGACCTAAGCACCTCTAGACAAAACTCTTTATTGAACTAAGCACCTCTAGACAAAACTCTTTGTTGACATAAGCACCTCTAGACAAAACTCTTTATTGACCTAAGCACCTCTAGACAAAACTCTTTGTTAACATAAGCACCTCTAGACAAAACTCTTTATTGACCTAAGCACCTCTAGACAAAACTCTTTGTTAACATAAGCACCTCTAGACAAAACTCTTTATTGACCTAAGCACCTCTAGACAAAACTCTTTATTGAACTAAGCACCTCTAGACAAAACTCTTTGTTGACATAAGCTCCTCTAGATAAAACTCTTTGTTGACATAAGCACCTCTAGACAAAACTCTTTATTGACCTAAGCACCTCTAGACAAAACTCTTTATTGACCTAAGCACCTCTAGACAAAACTCTTTATTGACCTAAGCACCTCTAGATAAAACTTTTTCCTGTTTCATTGTAATTCATGGAACATCGATAAAAAACACCTTTGCTAACGTTCATGCTATCCTCTATCAACAATTTATGGGAATGACTTCATTAAGTGCGGAAAAATGTTCACGAGACTTCCATTTTCATTTCCATACATTGTGACGGTAAATTATAGTTTTTTTTATTGGAGTTTTTATTCGTGATATAAGTATTTTTTATTCATTCGTAAGAGTCATGCGTCGGAACTGACACACGCAATTTTTGATGATCAATAAAAAAACGCTAAAAAATGAATGTGGTACAGGAATGTGGTACAATGAATTAGGTATAGGTGAAACGCAGCAATGAATATATTTCTTGGTCCAAATGTAAATTAGGTAAGTTTCTGTTTACCACATCTCGCAATGCATGCTTGCTAAGTGTAATGTAATAACGGCTGGACCCGTGGGCTGAACTGATTTTGATGAATGAATATAAAATTAGTATTCTCTGCTCAGCTTATGTTTGTATTTGGTTTAGATTGCAGGCCAGGAGATATCCGGTGGTTCGTTATAACCAATCTATAGCAAGATACGCAGTTTTAAGGCACACACCAAGTAACCCCAATAAGTACAGGCAAGCATATTCATAATATTAATTTATCAATACTAATATTAAAAAGAGGTAAACATAGAACCGATTTTGAAAATTCTTTTACCAATAGAAAGCCACATTATTTGTGTCATAATAGGCTATCGGATTTTTGGAAATTCATTCCCTAAGGGGTAAAAATAGGGATTGGAAGTCACTTTCATACAAACCAACTTCTTCATCTTTAGAGTTATAAACATGAAAAATTTTATGTAAGTTTATCGTTATAAACAAAAGTTAATTTTAACACATTTTTTTGGAAAATTAGCCCATGAAATTAAAAACATGAAAATTGATTATTAGTTCAACATTGTTACAAAGAAAATTTAACAGTAATGAGTTTTTTCGGAAAATTATCCCCCAAAGAGTTAATTAAGAGTGTGCAAATTATTATGGCTACACTAATAACAAAAACTCAAGAAAACATGGAAGGTATGCTGAATCGCCTAGAAACAGTAATAGACTACTGGCCCACCCACAAAAATCCAGGGTCATATGAACCACCTGGTGACCTATATAGGACGATAGAAGAGCATAAAATAATAAGATTCAGCACTATGCCGTCACTTGTAAGCTGTCCAACTGAGTGCTGGTGAGAATTCAAAAGTGCAAGTTGGGTGAGTAAATTTTGGTCATATATTTCTGTACGGCATTTTTAACCATCGATAGGGCCATGAAAAATAATAAGAAAGCGCGCATTGCCGTACAAAAAAGGTGGTCCACAAAGTCGGTAAATGATTTTGAATTCGTGACAATTTCGAGGGTAAATTTGGTCATTTGATACAGTACGGCATCAGTTTCATACTGTTGCAATACAGCTTCTAATCCATTATTCCGCAACGCCGTACAAAAAATCGTGCGACAAGGGGAAGAAATCGAGGGTTGAAACTCCCTCTTTTGCAGTGGTCCGGGGGGTCATTTGATACAACATAAAATTAATTTATTTTGAAAGTATTTTATGCATAGATAATATTTTTTTACATGCCGTACATTTTCGTTGGTCCAAAGGTTTGTAGTAAAATTAATTTAGTAATAAATAAAGTCATCATAGTAAAAATTTGGCAAGAATTGCGGAATTTGAGATACCCAGCTGAATTTTTGTATAAACTTGCATTTTGGCATTCTAAAAGTTGTCTCAAAACCTACATATGGTAGGGTGACCGCGTCTATTAAAAATTTGAGGACAAAGGTCACAAAAATCGTTTTTTTGCAAATATCTCATTTCTTATGAGTTTTTTGCTATTTGTATCTAATCAATATTGTAGAGAATTAAATTCCCTACAACTTCTGTTTCAAAATTTTTTTATACATTGAATCGTTTTCGAGATACAGGGAAGAGAGAGCGTGGTTAGAGCATAATGTAAGGTCAACCGGTATAGACCCGATCAAAACACGCTATATATAAAGTTTATTAACTCTATCTATCTATCTATCTATCTATCTATCTATCTATCTATCTATCTATCTATCTATCTATCTATCTATCTATCTATCTATCTATCTATCTATCTATCTATCTATCTATCTATCTATCTATCTATCTATCTATCTAAATATCTATCTATCTAAATATCTATCTATCTATCTATCTATCTATCTATCTATCTATCTATCTATCTATCTATCTATCTATCTATCTATCTATCTATCTATCTATCTATCTATCTATCTATCTATCTATCTATCTATCTATCTATCTATCTATCTATCTATCTATCTATCTATCTATCTATCTATCTATCTATCTATCTATCTATCTATCTATCTATCTATCTATCTATCTATCTATCTATCTATCTATCTATCTATCTATCTATCTATCTATCTATCTATCTATCTATCTATCTATCTATCTATCTATCTATCTATCTATCTATCTATCTATCTATCTATCTATCTATCTATCTATCTATCTATCTATCTATCTATCTATCTATCTATCTATCTATCTATCTATCTATCTATCTATCTATCTATCTATCTATCTATCTATCTATCTATCTATCTATCTATCTATCTATCTATCTATCTATCTATCTATCTATCTATCTATCTATCTATCTATCTATCTATCTATCTATCTATCTATCTATCTATCTATCTATCTATCTATCTATCTATCTATCTATCTATCTATCTATCTATCTATCTATCTATCTATCTATCTATCTATCTATCTATCTGTCTAACAGTGCTGGACATAGGCCTCCCCTAATTGGCGCCACTCCGACCGGTCCTATGCCCTCTGAATCCAGCGGCTTCCCGCCGTCTTCATTAGGTCATCAGTCCACCTGGTCGGGGGGTGACCAGTGTTTCTTTTACCAAGACATAGCCGCCATTCGAGGACTTTGCAACCCCATCGGTTAATATTTCTCCATATTGGCAAAAGAACACCGCCTCTCAGTCGGCACACCGCAAAGGCACGCCGCGCCGCAAACGCTCGCTTTTTTCCAATGAATCATGCCGCCTAAGGCCTGGTACACATTGGGCGCTCTGCACTGCGCTGTGCGCGCGTTGATAACGTCGTAGATACATCGCTTTCGGCACGGCGTTCAGCGAGTGTTAAGTAGGATGAGCATTTCTAGCTCAGTTCGAAAATGGATGTCGAAGTGATTACTTATGTGTTTTCATGTCCCAAATAGCTGGTCGCTTATGGATTTCGTCAATAAAGAAACGAGTATCGAAATGTTCTGTCTCCATTTTCAACGTGCTAACGTACTCTACTCTACACCAAAGCGCGCGATTAAATGTACAACAAAATGGCGGCTCATGTATATCGAAGCGCGCAGCTGACGCCCGCGTAACGCGCGTTCGTATGAAAATATGTGAACGCGCGTTTGACGCACGCTTGACCAGAAGCGCATGGCAGATGGCATTCTAAAAGTTGTCTCAAAACCTGCATATGATAGGGTGACCGCGTCTATTAAAAATTTGAGGACAAAGGTCACAAAAGTCGATTTTCTGCAAATATCTCATTTCCTATGAGTTTTTCGTTATTTGTATCTTCATCAATATTTTAGAAAATTAAATTCCCTTCATTTAATAAACTTTATATAGCGTGTTTTGATCGGGACTATACCGGTTGACCTTACATGATGCTCTAACCGCGCTCTCTCCGCCCTGTATCTCGAAAACGATTCAACGTATAAAAAAATTTTTGAAACAAAAGTTGAAGGGAATTTAATTCTCTACAATATTGGTGAAGATACAAATAGCGAAAATTTCATAGGAAATGAGATATTTGCAAAAAAACGATTTTTGTGACCTTTGTCCTCAAATTTTTAATAGACGCGGTCATCCTATCATATGCAGGTTTTGAGACAACTTTTAGATCGCCAAAATACAAGTTTATACAAAAATTCAGCTGGGTATCTTAATTTCCGCAATTCTTATCAAATTTTTACCAAGATGACTGGACCATAAAATGGTAGCGTCATTTTCATCAGCCTAAAAGATATGGTCTGCATTAAAATGTACGGCATAATTTTTTCCTAATTTATTTATCTTAATACTATTTAAAACAAGGGAAAAAGGTAGAAAATTGCTATATTTCATTAATCTATGAATATTTAAACTTTTGCAATAATTTCAAAAATTTCAGTTTTTGTATCTCTCTATATTTTTTTTTAGGACAGTTTTTTTTGTACGGCAATACTATATAACAATTGTATTTTACAATGTCATGTTAAAAAAAAAGTTGCCGTACAGGGTCAAATGACCTTACAGCTTTATAAATCAAGTATACCATGAAATTAAGATAATTATTAATTATACATTCAAATGGACTATCATTTTTTGACGGCATTATTTTTAATAGTACTTTTGAGTCCTAGAAAATGTATTGGAACCGAAGCCGTACTTTTTCAAATGACCCCCCGGACCACTGCAAAAGAGGGGGTTGCAACCCTCGATTTCTTCACCTTGTCGCACGATTTTTTGTACGGCGTTGCGGAATAATGGATTAGAAGCTGTATTGCAACAGTATGAAACTGATGCCGTACTGTATCAAATGACCAAATTTACCCTCGAAATTGTCACGAATTCAAAATCATTTACCGACTTTGTGGACCACCTTTTTTGTACGGCACTGCGCGCTTTCTTATTATTTTTCATGGCCCTATCGATGGTTAAAAATGCCGTACAGAATCAAATGACCAAAATTTACTCACCCTACTTGCACTTTTGAATTCTCACCAGCACTCAGTTGGACAGCTTACAAGTGACGGCATAGTGCTGAATCTTATTATTTTATGCTCTTATATCGTCCTATATACGTCACCTGGTGGTTCGTATGACCCATGATTTTTGTGCATGGGCCAGTAGTCTATAAGCTTCTCCTACACGGCCGTAGCTAGGGGGGGGGCATTGTGGGGCAATGCCTTACCTTGAAATCACAATGCCCAACCTTAAAAATACCAAAAACTAAGATAAATTATTATAATTAAATTATTTGTTCATTGTTTGAGATAAAAAAAAATGTACCGATAGCTAGATACATATCTAAACTTTTCCAAACATACCAACCACAGTTTGTGACATTCATTTCATATTACAATAATTCTTTGTTCTGTGACGTAGAGGTCAGTGATATACATGATGATTGATTTAGGAGTCCGTGCTTCGTAGCAGATCAATTATGATATTTTTTTTACTTTCGCCCCACCTGTAACCAATGCTGCCCTACCTCAAATTCAACTCTAGCTACAGCCCTGTTCTCCTATGGTCTCGCCATTAACAGGGACAAAACAAAAATGATGATAATGGACAGAGCTGAGCTTAATAAACCGCAGATATCGTCAATTGCAAATTGCGAAGTAGTCGAAAACTATGTGTACCTCGGTTCCACTATCTCCAACACTGGTGGATGTGAAAGTGAAATACGTAGGAGATGCGCCATAACAAGGTCCGCCGTGGGTAGGCTCGAAAAAATTTGGAAAAACAAGAATATCACAAAGAACACGAAGGTCCGGTTAATGAGACATCTTGTTTTTCCTGTTTTCCCCTATGCCGCAGAAATCCGTATATCTTGTTTACCCTTGAAATTGTCACCAAATCAAAAACATTTACCGACTTTGTGGACCACCTTTTTTGTACGGCACTGCGCGCTTTCTTATTATTTTTCATGGCCCTATCGATGGTTAAAAATGCCGTACAGAATCAAATGACCAAAATTTACTCACCCTACTTGCACTTTTGAATTCTCACCAGCACTCAGTTGGACAGCTTACAAGTGACGGCATAGTGCTGAATCTTATTATTTTATGCTCTTATATCGTCCTATATACGTCACCTGGTGATTCTTATGACCCATGATTTTTGTGCATGGGCCAGTAGTCTATACGTGAACCTATCCAAATGTTTAAGAGATATGTGAAATCTCAGCTAGTAGGAAAAGGATACTATAGCATAAATGAATATATTAATGACAAAGACGCCTGGAAATTAGTGCCGCATCCAGTTCCGCGTAGGTTAGAAGGTATTATGTAACTTTTCATGATTTTAAAAGATGTGCGAGGAGTTCTTTCGGCTTTTCTTCTCCTCCATGACAAAGCACCCTTCCGAAAAACTGGTAGATTAAAAAAATGACGTGCATAAGTGTATCAGTGATACCTATATGAATAAAAGATTTTGATTTGATTTGATTTGATTTGAATAAGATCACTACAGACCCAGTACCTCTGGCCGTACCTCTCTGGTGGTACGGTGGGTATTTTAAAGTTAAACAATACCACCAAGTAAAAGAGTAAGTACAGATAAACATGCTCACTAATTGCTAGATTAAGAGCTTATTAGCATATGTTTACATGCTTTCCTAACACTTAAAAATAAGCATGCACAAGGAATGAATCATCATGTAAGCTCAAAACTCGTTAACCATCGAACTTCGACTTTGGTGGAAGAGGGCGTGCTCTAAACGTGTGGGCTTGTGTTTGTGTTAAACTGAGCATGCTTTTATTTCAAGCAACTTAAAGTCACCTCATGCTTCGCCTTGGGGCCATCTTGGTGGGAATTTCAGGAATAAATCGTATTTTTACTGCCTTCATCTAATTTTAAACTTTTTTTGAAATAAACTATAATTCCAGGTATTTCCTTCTGAAAAAAACTAAGAGTCGTTTTAGGGAAGAAGGACTCTCGTCTATCCAATACATCCTTGTCAACGCAACGAAAAGGAAATTATTTACACACATATTGGCATATGTACACCCGTTCAACGTCACAAGGTTTAATTAAGCTACGGCTACTTATAGTCAAAAATGTAAGTTAATTATTTATTTCAGAAAATCCTGTTCGTAAGGCACCAAAAAAACTTAAGTAATAAAAATAGATCGTTACCTTCCAAACCTTCCAATTATTTGTCACAATTATCGTATTATCATAAATTCTGGATCACATCAGCCAAATTAATCGCTTCAAATTTCTTTATCTTGTGCAAAATTTTACATACAAGTGGATCTGCAACGAACTTAGACACGTAAATATCATTATTCTCTGTATCTGTTTCCAGCCGTTTCATGAGCTTCTCCACTTGTTCTACATACGGCGTCACTTTTTCCTCTGGTAGTAAATGGAAATACCATGGCAAACAAATTTTTAATACATTCCAAATAACAGATTGACTGACTGCGTATACTAAATTCGGGTCTGGTTGTGGTTCACTTTTACGTTCTTCTTCAATCACATCTCTTACTTCAGGTTTCTCTTCTACCACCTCAGCCTCTTCCTCGCATGGTCTACATATAAAAGTTGTTTTCACATCTGTAGCTGATTGTGCAATTTTGCTACGACTTAACATACTCTTTTGAGCTTTGGGTAATCGTGCACTCATGGTGCTTTCAATCTTTTTAGCTTTAGCAGAACCTTTCCCTTTCTTGCCCTTTTTATCTAGATTAGGTTCAGGTTCGATATATTCCAATTCTGTTATCGTTGTACCTTCACATGTGTTGATTACATTCGTTATGACTTTCTCCAAAAATTGTTGTGTACACTTACGGGCGCAAGCCAAACACTCATCCTTATATTTTTTCAACTCGATCAATTTACAAATAATATCCTCACATTCTTCAAAGTTATAGCAAATCTTTTTGCCTACTGCCATTGATAAAGCAGATGCAAAGCCCTCAATGGGATTACTGCTCTTACAAAAAGCCAACAAAAATGCAGAATAGTTCATAACATTTTCAGATGTTTCAAATAGCTCGAATAAAAAATGTTTTATTAAATTAGTTCTCAACTGCTCTCTTTTATCATCAGAATCAAAGTCATCCTCGAACCAAAATGTTATATTTATAAAATCGTCTCGTGAAATCAGTTCCACTGCATCCAGGTCTTTACAGCGAAAATCTTTACGTATGTCAAGTAATTCATCTATCGTAGGATTTCTGATGTCCAGACAATAAATTAGGAAATCTCTCCAGTCAATATAGACTGTATCACCAAAAATTAAGTATACCAATTTAGGAACTTGTTCAGGATCTATTCGTTTCCAAGTATCTGGAAATAATGGTCCCTCACAAGATTCTTTTCCGTAAAATATAAAATCTTGTAAAGAATATATAAATGCTTGTTGCAAAGCTATCCCTGTTGGTGCAATTGTTTTTAGTAGTGATCTAAGTCTAGCGAGTTGAGAAAGGTTGAAATCTCTCGTTTCCTCTATTTTCCCAACCTCCAATAGTGTTTCTGGTGGAGAAAATTGCAATAAATTGGGATCGATTATAAACGTATCATGTTCAAGAAGAAGACTTTCAGAAATACGCTTTCCTCCCTCTACAGCCATTTGGAGATATTTACAAAGTCTATCAACAGATTTAATTTCATTTAAATAATAGTTATTAATATCGTTTTGCACTTCTATAAAGGTTTTATAAATTTGGTCATTAAATAATTTCATGTCTCGATAGCATTTGTATTGCAAAGCCATTACACGCAAAGAAGCACGAAACATTTCACCATTAATACCCATGGTCCATTCTTCAATACATTTAAGAGCATTTTCTTTGAATATTTCTTCAAGATTTATAGATTCTTCTGATGTTGGATCATCTCTGCGTTTTGCTGCTGGTGTTATTTTTGCAATTTCACTATATTCCCTGCTTATTAATGATCTATACGAGTCATTTATGTCTTTAACCACTTTAAGTGCAAATTTGACATTATTTTCTATCACTGCATTAAATGGATTATTACTATAATCAATCTCAATATTTTTCATCTGTAAATCAAGGAATGCGTTTTTCAGCTGACGATATAATTTATCTTCCCCTCCCTTTTTACTCCCCGAAGTCTCGTCAGACTCTTTGAATATTTTGAATAATTCTTTTGAAGACAATCTTTCACTAGGCGGTGATCGTTTTATCATTGCAAAATAAAAATCATGTAATGATTGAAAAGTTAAAACTGCTCTGAAAAAGAAAACATTTTTTATATTATCTCCTTCGTTTACTTCATATATCCTATCTCATATTTAATATGTTGCAACTAACCTATTCAATTCCGTTTGTAAACATGAAATATACGTGTTCGCCATAGTAGTAAGTTCTTCCATTGTCCAATTTTCACATATGAGAGCCTGTAAATGATTTTGAGAGTTAATTTTTCTTTCATCGCATATATTATACAATCTATTTTGTAGTTCCTTGACTCTGCAATGCCATTCATTTTTTGTCAAATGGACGTCTCTCCAGTCGTTCTCAAAATCATTATAGTCTTTTTGAAATGAATTAACTAAGTCTTGTTTACAAGATGGCAGAGTTATGATTTGTTCCATTTTATCTCTTATAAATCTTGTATATGGTATCAGACAATTCATTTGCAAGCGTTTAGCGAATAAGAGCTGTTCCATATCATGAATATAACTCTTTTCTATTTCTTCCCAACAAGTAGCCAGTGCCGGACCAATTGTTTCTGGGATCGGTAACTCTCCGTAGACCCAATCTTCTTCTCCAGCTAATACCTTTACCTCCTCAATACTAATCGTAGATTTGCTTCTGATTTCTTCCTCCATTAAATGCTCTACTAAAGATACAGTTTCATCCAGTACACTTTCAACCAAATCAGGTTCCTTTATTATTTCTAAATCATTACTTAAACTTTGACGGCTCATTTTTGAACTTCGCCTTAATTTGTCTTTGGACCTTATAGTTGACACCTCGGGCTTAACAATTTTAGATTTGGTCCTTTTATCATCAGAATTAGGAAAATCCAAAAGACTTAAGACACCGACACCAAAAAGTCGATCACATGACATTAAAGGCATCGAGTAATCACCAATTATGTACTTGCATATTTGTGCCAACAGATCTTTCTCTATAACTTCATAATACATACTATAATTTATCCCTAAGGCGGCGTAAAAGCGATCGATAAATTCCGAGTTTTCAGATGTTAGGTCCCAAATTACAATTTCTTGTAAAATATCTTCTGTCTCTTTCAACCTTAGATAACATGAAAAGTAACTTTCAAAGGGCTTATCCAACTTTTTCTTATGCGGATCAGTTACAAGCTTAGAAACCCTTACATGTTTATATGGATCTTTCTCTACCTTCCGATGCTTTGAAATACTTTCTTCTAAATAAATATCATCTGAATCGTCTAAGTCCTCCTCGTCTGGAGGTTTTCGTCCTGAAAATGTTTCCTCCAGGATTTGAGCTTGCCGGTAGGAGTTTGGGTAATTTATAAGTACAAATCCATCTATATCATCTTGGTTTTTCAGGTACTCTACTATAATAGCTGATAAAAGATGATCAGTCAATGAATCCCCAGCACCCAAAGCTTCATATGCATATCTACCAAGTTCTGCACCGTTAGACAATTTTATCTCTTCTTCTGGAATAGTTTTAGGTGTTTGAGTTTGTTTAACATTTGCAAGAATTGGTCCAGATATTGCTAAAAAGTTAGCTTCATTGCTTTTATTCAATATATCATCTTCAATTTTCATTAATCTTATCAGTTCTTTGTCATCCTCGTCTTGAGCAGCTACCATGAACTTATCAAATGACAATTCAATATCAATACATCCTACCATTTCATGTTTAAATTGTCTTAGGCAAAAATTTATCCCTGTCTCAAGTTGAACGACGTGTATTTTACGTGATTTCAATAATGCTTGCATAGCTATTGTAATAGACCTGTCTGGGAGGCCACGTAGTATAGCTTTTGCAGAAAAGTTTGGTAAATCAGCTGGAGGCCTAGGTGGGGGATATGGATATTTAATTTCAAGTAAAGTATAAACTACATGACCTAATATGCGCGCTCCTAAATATTCATATTTCCGTTCTTCACTTTCAGGATCATAGTAAGGTATCAAGGATTCTAAAGTCCACGGGTAAGAATATTCATTATACTCTATGAATTCTCCCTTATTCAAAGCGTCTTGACGATCTAACTCCAGCCTGACAATTTCTTCTTCTTGAGGTGTATGCTTTTCCTCTTCTTCTTCTACTTGTTCTTTGTCTTGTAGTAGTTTTTCCATAGGATCAAGTATATCAAATAATGGTTGTTGTTTAAAGTATAACATTTTCCATTCATGTATAAAATGATCGGGTATGTCGTCACCAATGAGTCGCTTATAATAACCATACTTTGTTACGTAATCAATGATTGACAACATAGTTTCATAGCATATTTCATAATAATGTTGCCGCTTTCTTTTCATTTTTTCGGCGTATAGTCTCTTATGTAGCATATTCTGTCTTTTCTTTTCGAAGTCGATTTCAGCTAATCCCAGGTTAATTTCTTCCTTAACATTATTTAAATATTGATCGAATTGCTGTGCTCTCTGCTCTGCGAATTCTTTCTCACCCTGAATTCGATTTTTAACCAAATTACGTGCTTGCTGCTTGGTTTCCATAATTTGAGAACACATTTGCTTTTCAAACTGTGATAATTTCATAACTTTCTTTGCTAGTTCTGTATCTAGTTTACATTCTTCTTCAGCAACGGTCATGTCCCACATAGAACTACTAACAGCGTTACTTATCTGTCTTTGAAATTCTTCTGAATCAGATTTTTTGTGCATTCTGACATGAAGATTGCTCAGGTAATTATTCACCCACTCAGAATCCACTAAGCTCTTTCTTCTTTCCGCTGCCTTCTCATCTAATTTAAGAAGTTCCTCATAAGTATAATTAGTAAATCTACAAGGATATTTTATACTGAATTTATCCATATCTTTTTTTTCTTTTTGATTTAGTTTTCTTACTGATGGAGGACTTAGTTGAAGAGGCGTTTTAGATTCCTTTATTCTTGCGAGCATTTTAGAATATTTATGCCTCATGTAATCATAAGTTTCTTTCACCTGTTCTGCTTTTTTTCTTTGCCATTCTATAATTTGTCTTTCATCTAGTAAAGGTTTCGCAAGGTCGTCTACAACCGGTTTCTCTTCTTCAGGGACTGTTTCTACTTTAAACCTGGTTGCCATCTTTTCCACAAGTCGCGAGACCATTTTGCTCTCATGCTTAATGAAATCTGTTCTATCTTTTTTATCTAAATGAAGAAATAATTGATAAAACAGTCTCAACAAAGCCGAACCTCTTCCTTGCATCACATTATTAAGATCAGAGTCGTTCAAATGTATATCAACTTCTCGCAACCATATTGATAAAACTCTCCAGTTATTCTTAATATCATCTTTGTTATTACCTGTCCGAATAACATAAAATTTTTCGTCATTAATTATATGATAACTTCGAAGAACTTCTGCTATGATATACCCATTTTTCATCACATTGCCGAATTCTTCCGCTTCCCATTTGACGGTGCGTTGTAGCCGTTGTGTAAGCCATTCTTTTAGTATTTCAGACATATCGTTTTGTAAAGCTATTTAAAATGTATTTAATAAATTTTGAACTATTTCAGTATCTGCACTTGATTGACAGCATCACAATAAAATAAAAAAATATATTATTTTAGGCCAAACACGCAAAATGTTTGCAATGATAAAATAAGAATAAAATGTAATGATAGACAAAATAATACTTGAAAAGAAAACTGCATTTTGAAATTTTGAAATTTTTATTTGAAATTAAAGTTAAAATTTTTCTTTCTACAAATAAAATGACGTGTGCAATACACATTTTAAAGATTGGCAACAATGGCAACATTTTAAGTTACATGTCATCGATTATTATGACTTTTTTGTGATGTTTATTTTTCACACGGTATGCTTACTAAACTTCAATAAATTATAGACAAATCTGATCATAATGAAATGCAATGAATTTGGAAAAAGTGTACGTAGTGCCTCAATCAGTAAACTTTTAGATTTATTAAGTTAACAGTTTTGTAAAGCCACCTTATTACGTTGTTTACAGACGTCTCGCCATCACATGAATCTGGATAACTTGGATAAAGCCTTGCACGACTTGGGTATGTTGAGTGCAATAACAGAAGCGAGGCGTGAGTACCTGCGGGAATCGAGGACCAGTTACGGCGTGATGCGTCTGAACACTAGGTATGTGTCGAACGTCACAGTAGGGTACTGTATGAAACGGAGTATGAACAGGAGCAGGCTCTGTCCCTACGTTTTGCCCGTGAGGCACAGAACTAAGAGTGAGAACTCGGACGTGATCGGTAGTGATGTGAATGACGGCTGTGAGATTAAATACAGTATATTGGAGCCGTCGACGAGTGGTTGCACGCGGGACGTATTCGAGACAGTCAAAACCCCCACAAAACGCTGCCAGTCCCTTGAAAATCTCAACTTGCTGGTCGATTCAGCCCCCAAGGCCGAGGCCTCACCTGAAATGGATTGTGTGTCAACTAGGATTCAGAAATTACAAGTGGATGAATGACAAATAAAACTTCAGAACAACAACTCACCCTCCGAGTCACTGTGAAATTTATGTGGTTTAAATGTCGCCCTGACTCATTGGCACGATTGACATTTACAATCTATATCACGTAACCCATCATCACACCAGTGAACTTGCATCAAAAACAATCAAAATTACATATAAGTGTGTGATGCAGGAATCAGTCAATAATTTGAAATATTGAGGGGAGGAATGTAAGGCAACTCTCGAGTCTGTGGTTGTATTGGACAATGGATGTGTTTCTGTGTACTCGTATTATTGATAGTATGGATGTAACACGTAGAAATGTTGATTGTAAAATTAAATGTTCCTAGTTACTCTATGTCGTTAATTTTGCATGATGTGTATTCTGTTTAAATTAAAAAATTATGTAAAATTAATAATAAAATCTCAATCATACAGCTAGTTGTTCGCTCATGGTTAGGGTTGCCAACAAATTAACTTACGCCAGTTAGAACTTATTGTCCAGATTTAAGAGCTGTAGTTCCAGGTGTTACAATGAATTTAAATTTTCATATATTTTTTATATAGAATACAGAATCCATTCCACTTTTATTTTATAAACCAAAACAGTTTATATTTTCTTGTCCAGATACACCACACTGCTCAATCAAGGGTTAATCTGGTTAAATCTAGTATGTTGGTATTCCTGCTCATGAGACATGATCAACACTTGAAAAGGCAATCATGACTAAGCAATAAAAAAACTCATTTTTTAAACATTTAAAAATTGTTGTCACATTGAATGGGGTTCCAAGAATTTAAAATTACAAAATGATTCCTTCCATCATATCCTTTTTAAAGTTTTAATTTTTAAACATTTTAAACTCTTCTATAAATTTATATTATTACTTAGTAATGATTTCCTTTCATTTCATCTTAAGTTTTCAACATCACTTGAGGTACAATAATGTTGTATATAACACTCAATATTATATTTTTGAGAATACTAACTTCAGTCAATTCCCTTTGTATTAATAAGAACTTTTGTTCTAATGTTATTGAGTAAACTATTTAGCACTAACTACAGCTCAATGTACAACAGGTTTTGTAACACCTATCTGAGAGACTAACATCATCTGAGTGAGGTCTTACTACAAATAAGGTTGTGTTCTCACATGTGTTGTGAATGTGATGTGTTTTCACCATTGGCAACTAGATATTATCATATTTAAGATAACACTCCTGTGTTGTGTAGCTATTTCTGTTTTATTGACATTGTGGTCATGGTGTCACATGTGAACAAAACGGATGATTGTGCCATGTTATACATGTCCCATGTTTTAAAAGTACTACCCACTTGTGCGAAGACTATCTTTAAGACATAGTTAGAACTCGCCCAAATTGAAAACTAAAAGCCTGTGTTGTCCATAGAGCATGGTAACAGTGTTAAAAATATTGCTCAAAATATTCATGTGTACAAATAAAAGGTACCTAATTTTTGGTATCATAGATAATTGTTTGGTAGTGAATGAGTTGGTGACTTTGGGAATTAGTCTGGTTCCTATATTTAATAATGATTGTGTCTACCAAGTGGTTATATTGTAGTTCTTAGGAAAATTTGAACCTGCAGTGAAAACAATCAAGATTTTGGTGATAGGAACTAGGCCATGTTTTATAGTTACCTGTGATTAATAAATACAGCTTAGTTAATGTTGAGATCAAATTTTTATTATGTTCTAAGTCACAGATGCTTATTTTTTGTGATGGCTTCCATTAAATTTTAGGTGAATTCGTTTAATTTATTTTCCTATTAAACACATGGTGTTACAATTTAAAATGTGTAATTCGCACAGTTGTTAATGTTTTAAGACAATGTAGATCTCATCTTCATGTATTATTTTAGTAACACATTCTAAGATTTTTATCAACTATATTTCTGCTTTTGTGACTTAGATGTAGTTACTTATTGTTTGTTAACAAATTTTGTTATCTTTTCTTATTTAATAACAAATATTTGAAATAAAATTTGCTTTGACATGTTGTGTAAGTTTTTTCCCCTTCGTGTATAGCTAAAGTATGTTTTATATGTACCCACATCTTATTTTATTTCTCTATTCTATTCTTAGTGATTCACTTAACACTTTATTTAGATAAGCATATGTCAGTAGGAGGCTTTGAATGCCGTTTTATGTTATTTCACGTGAATTCTACACAATGTGAGATATGCCATTAAGAAATTTGTAGCATTATATTTTTTTCTTTGTCTCTCTTCCTCTGTCAGTCACACTTGCCCAGAATATCACGACTACTTACCATATCTACACATAGGTACGATATTATGTCTTCTGTGTCTACACTCATAAATCCTAATAAGTAAAAAATCCAACAGCTGAAAAAAAATATTCAAGGTCAGGGTTGTCAAAAAAGGGTTTCTTTACATGTAGGTACGCCGCACTATGAGACCAAACGGTATTAATCAGTCTCAAAAAACGTAAAAACATCTTTTATAGATGCAATGAGCTACAATTTATACCTAGGTACTTTTTTGATTTGTAGGTACTTTTGACTTGGGGCGTAACGCCCTAACTCAGAGTCACTAACGGTTAGGTACTTTAATCGCTCCTTAGTACAGAATTTGTATGATGATTCTTTATTAAGGAGAGATTAAAGTAACCGTTCGTGACTCGGAGTTGGGGCGTAAGTGTCTTAATTTTCAATAAAGTGGGGATGAGTATTTTTCACCCTACATTTAATGTGGAATATCGTTAAAAAGTTAAATTTAAAAAAAATATTATGAGTATGCAAAGCCAAAATAGAATACATGTCAAAGCTATCGTAAAAAGTGAGTATTCAGGAATTAAATAACAGATGTTTTTGACATAATATTTTATTTGTGTTTAACATTTCATTAAAGTATTGTGATTAAAACAAAAGTATAATTTTTGAAACTGAAATTATTTATTCGGATTTAATGCGTATAATGTAATTAACACTTAATAGGAAATAACAAACTCATAAAATATAATGTTCAATTTATGCCCGAGTCCAGCATTACACGTCATCACTTTGCTAAGCTTTTAAAAGGAACAATTTGTATCGATCAATTGATTTGGGTACCAGGGATTCAGAAACGACAAGAGTATGGTATGACAGCAAACAAAAAACGTCCTATGTTTTTAAATCTGAATGTAATGCTGGCAACCCAGACATTACAGTAACCCATAATTTCTGTGGCTGGTAAAGACCGCTCTGCCACAACAATCAAAGAGCTTTCACTTTCAATTGTTTCATTTTGGGATTCTTGCGTTTCTGTTGCCGTTTTTGCTCCTTCAACTCCCAACGCCGCTGTTTCTCAGGGTCGTCCTCCTGAAGAATATGTGAAAGTTATAATCATAATACTTTATTACATAACTAATTACTTCACTAAAATGTTAACATCTAATTTCGAACTCGATGAGATTATGTATTATAAAGGTATTATTAAAGACGGATTCGAGCAAATATCATTATATATCAAGGTAATTTTTAACTCTTAATTCTACTACAACGCGGCAATGCTATAAAAAAATTCACATCACAATATTCTGTCCCTGCCATTGAATAACATGCTGTCCTGCCTGTTAACAATGACATTACACTGATGAGGCCAACAGTTAACACGCTGTTGGATTTCCCAATAAAACGAGGCAATAGTTGTGTATACATTGTGTACAATTCGGCCGCTGTATCTTGGCGCGTCTGAACTTCGCGCAGAAGGCTGCGCAGTAACATAATTCGCCAATACTCGATACGCGGTGTATTGTGTCTCAGTCACACGTTAGCATGTTCGTGTTGCCATCTCTGTCTTACATGCGCTAAAGTTCGCAAAGCCTATGTTCAGACAAGCCAAGATACAGCGGCCGTACTGTACTTGAGTCAGGCGCCAAACAACCCGTCGTGTTCCGACTGGGGGCTTAACAGCCAGTTCTTTCTTCATCTTCTCTCTTTCTTGGCTGGCAACGCATCAGATGTCTTTGATGTTGCTGATGTCATGGGCGACGATAGCCATGTTTCTTCAGATGGATCGTCAGCTCGTTTGCCAGCTATTTCCATAAATAAAACCTACAGCCAAGATCCTCTCCTTCTCCTGTTTTCGTTTCTCCTCGCGGCGCTGCGCGGCCTGCTCGGCGCGGGCGGCGTGCGCGCCGCGCAGCCACGCCTCCGCCACCTTCTGACGACGCTTCTCGCACTTGGCTAGCGCCTGGAATACGTTCATGTGGATATAGGGTACAATAATATAGACGTACTAGCTGACCGAGCAATCGTTCTGCCAAAAATTTTTTAGGGATAGGGGGATGAAAAATAGATGTCCGATTCTCCACCCTAGCCGATATGCACGCTAAGATTCACGAAAATCGATCGAGCCGTTTCGGAGGAGCTCAACTTCAAAAAAGCGTGACACGAGAATTTTATACCTACATAAGATTATTTAATGAAATTACATTTGATTCAATAGTCGTAATAATAACAAAGAAAGATAAGAGGTTTATTCCGTCGAAAGAAAATAGTCGAATAGAATAACGTTACTGTTTGCCAGATTTACTAATTTATAAGCCCTAACGCAAAAAGATAATTGACGCGCGCCTGCGTGTGTCTCTATGTGTCGCATCAATTTGACGCGTTTTTTTGTTTGAAATCTAACGTAATCGACATTGTTGTCAGCCACATATCTGAAATATTTAATGAAAACTGTCAGCGAATACTTGGTGGCAACCAACCTCCTTGCTAAGCCGCAGCCTCCGCAGCTTGTCGAGCATGTAGAAGACGAGCAGCAGCAGCGGCCGCACCTCGGGCCCCTCGCCGCCGTCCGCCAGCGCCAGGCTCACCAGCAGCACGCGCTCCGTGTCCGGCGGCTTGGTCACCGCCTGCTCCCTGCACACACACACACGACATAACATAACGACCGTTAACAATCAGTTAATCAAATACTTAATAAGGGGCCATCCATAAATTACATCACACTAATTTCATGACTTTTTGACTCCTCCCCTCGTCGTTGTCACAGCTGGTCACATTTGTGAGACCTCCCCCCTAGTGTGACGTCACATATAGAAGTAATTTAGAAATTTTTCTATTTTCTGTTAAGTAGGTGGGCGGGGCTTATCACTTAACACGTTTGGACAGGCACTTTTTAGTTAAAATTCTAGTAAAAATGCTTAAGTAGTTAAGTAGAATTGTATGAACTAAAGAGCTTTACTAAATTATTACGTGTGGACGCACACTAAAAATTATTCACTTAAAATTTAGTTAACGACTGAACTACTTAATACGTGTGTACGGGCTATCAGGCATTTTACTACAACAACGCATTTACGACATGAACCAGTACAATAGTGGGTCTATCAACCCCCGCTACTCACTCCATCTGCTTGGGCCCGCAGTACCGGTCGGAGACGTGTATGAACTGGACGTGCTTGTGGTACTGGGCCAGCGCGGCGGTGACCCTCGCGTCCAGGAAGCCGGCCGTGGCCTCGGGGGACTCCGACATCACCGACAGTGATGCGGGCAGGTTGTGCTTGTCGCCCGGCCGCCGCTCCGGGCAGAACACGCTCTGGGGAGAGGAGAGAGAACTTTAGGTCATTACGGTCATAAGACGTCAACATTATAGACTTAGGCCCCAACTCAGTCACTAATGGTTAAATCTCTCCTTAGTAAAGAATAACCATACAAAATCTGTACTAAGGAGCAATTTAAGTAACCGTTAGTGACTCTGAGTTGGGGCGTTAGTCTGCAAAAGTTCTTAAGTCAGGAGTCAACCCGTAACGGTAATACACTGAATGCGCTAAATTGCGCTTAATGCAGAAGTTTCATGTTGAAAATACATAATACTACTAAATTTAACATAATGAAATTAAAATATATGTAGATCAAACCTAATACAGCACTGAAAAACATTTGGAAATCCATCAATAAATTGCTGATATATAGATATGGTAAACTTCTTCATTAAAAAAATGTTCCTCCATAACCTTTATTAGATTTTTTAAATTAAATAAATAAATAACGCTTCACACTCATAGCCCCACACTAGAATTCCCTGTGTCGTGGGTGCCATGGACAACATTAGACCAGGACATTCACACCCAGATCAAGAACAGAAATTCAAACTCATCATTCAAATTTCAGCCTCGCTAGGATTCGAACCCAGGACCCTTGATGCTGCTTGATGGTAACCATTGCGCCACACGGGTCATCGGTTAATTAAATATTATGAGGACTGTTGAGAACTAACCAGATCCTGCATTTCCTTGGCGAGGCGCGTGGCTATCTTCTTCTGAGCGATGCACAGGACGAAGGGATCGCTATCGTCTTTACCGAGTTCTACCCGAATTAGTAACGTGTCCGGAGAAGGTCGGACCGCTCCCAGTAACACATGGATTAAATCTTGGCGCTGAAAACAAATATATCAACTTTAGATTTTTTGAAAACATGCACAATCTTTAACTATGATATTATTTACTTTTTAGTTTTTTTTTACATTAATAATTTTATAATACAGTAATATTGTATTAATATAATCATTGTGTCTGAACTGAAAGCAAATGCTTTCAGAATGGAAAACAACAGCTCAGTAAATTTCTGAATTAAAAAACCTACTGAGCGGGAATAAAGTAGATAATAAAAGAAACCATTAGTTCAAACTGCACATATAAGATATTAGTACTGCAGCCTGAAGTAATGACCTTGATAAGCTTGAGCGTGAGCAGCATCCCCTCGCAGCACTGGCGGCCGCTGCACCACATGGTGAAGCAGTGCTCGGCCTCGCGCCGCCAGCCGCGCTCGCCCTCGCCGCACACCACCTCCGCGCCCGACTCGCCTGGGGGACACGCACACATACTGTTGAGATTATAATAAATAAATAAATAATAAATAAACGCCAACACACTCATACCCCCGCAGTACGTTATTACCTTTGTCGCAGGTGGCATGGACTACACATAACACATCACAATAACACCCATGACCCGAGTACAAATATTTATCTGCCACATAAATATCTGCCCCAGCCGGGAATCGAACCCGGGGCCCCTCGCTTCGCAGGCAGGGTCGCTACCAACTAGGCTACAGGGTCATCAAATCTGTGGTAATCTGTGGTAGTTCACTTCCGCATTAAGTACTCTGTGTCTTCCGCTAATGTCTGCCATTGAGTCGAGACAAAAATGTTACCAGCGGGTCTATTATGAACTCTTAATTCCAGGCAATTTTACGGCCTAAACTTGGTTGCATTGCAAATTCGTATTACGAACTCTTATTCCCATCCAGCCAGCGGTCACGTGACCCTTCGGTGCCTGGTGAAAATCTTCTGGCTAGAAATACCGTATTATGAACTCCCTTTTGACACTTCGGAGCCGGTTTCTTATGTCAAAAATTGCTATTCAATAAAAGCTGCTCGAGGGACACTTTTTGACACTGGAGTTACCATGGTTTAAAAGGTTTCTTATTAGAATATTTAGAATCGCAATTGTACTACTTCTAATCGGCCTTCTAATAGTATTAGAACTTTGTAGTTGGTTTTTTGGAGCAGTAATGTCTCGCCTCGTTGCATTCGAATTTACGGAGGCTGATGCAGCTGAAGAAAATAAAAGAAAAAAATTACATAGGCTCAAAATTAGAGAAGCGAGCGATCCATTCGCATTGAGTGATGCTGAGTTCGTCCTTAGATACCGGCTTACCAAATCTATGGTAAGGGATCTTTGCGACGAACTCAGGCCTCTCATAGGAAATCCAACCAAGATGACTGATTTATCATTGGAGACAAAGGTAGGCTTAATATTCATAATAATTTATTTTCCATCAAAATCGGTTCAGCCCGTGGAATTTCAGGACAAAAACTACCCTATGAGCTATTCCAAGTTATATTCTACCCGTTTACCAAATTTCATCGAAATCCGTCTGGTAGTATTTGCGTGAAAGAGTAACAAACATGGGTTGTGTTTTTACCCCCTTAGGGGAGGAATAACCAAAAATCCTCTCTTACTACTACCCTTCACTTCCCAAGGAACATAAATGCCAAATTTTAGCTTCTTACGCCCAGTAATTTCGGCTGTGCATTGTCTTATTTATGATATGTTTATGGACAAATAAATAAATAAATAAATATCTTTGTTGAATAGAAGTCATGAGTTTAAAGCCATTTTTTACTATTATTTACCTACCTACGTTGTGTTCTGTCGCGCTTTTGCAGTTAGGTTTATGTCAATGATTTGAAATAATTACTCATTCATGTCAACCTTTATACAGGTCTTAGTCGCCTTATCATTTTTCGCAACTGGCTCGTACCAACGAGTCACTGGTGACATTGGGTCTCACTCCGTGTCACAGCCAGCAGTCAGTGGCATAATCAGGCAAATAACCGATTTACTGAACCTACCAGAGATACTAGCAAAATATATTAGCTTTCCAAAAAGCTCACAAGAAAGGAGAGCTAACGTTGTAAGGTAAGACATCATATTATTGAAATTTTGAATTCGAAACTTCTGCAATATGAAATTTACTTTAATAATGTGTATTTCTATTAGGTTCTTCAGTAAATTCGGAATGCCGGGAGTCCTAGGCTGCATTGACTGCACGCATGTGGCCATTATACGACCAAATGAGCACGAAGAATGGTACTTTAGTAGGAAGCAATACCATTCATTGAATGTGCAATTGGTGAGTTATTAAAAAAACACAGAAATCCTCCTTTTAAATTTATAATCAACCTTTATTTATTATTAAATCACACACACTAGCTGTATTGGGGCGGCTTAGAATACTAACCCCAATCCCATGCCGGATGGGAGTCGTAAGAGGCGACTAAATCCGGCCCGCTGGTGGTAGGGCCCCTCGAGGGATTAAATTGGTAATATTGATTTTAACTGTTAATTAATACCATTATTACTATTATTATTTCTCCATTGGGTTCGCCTACCACCCTTGAGCATGAGTCAGCCACCTAACGACTCGTCATGTTCCAGCTGGGAGCTTTAGAGCCAGTTCTTTCTTTCTTTTTCTTCTCTCTTTATTGGCCGGCAACGCAACAGCGATGCCTTTGGTGTTGCTGATGTCCATGGGCAACGATAGCCACTTACCATCAAGTGGATCGTCAGCTCGTTCGCCGGCTATTTCCATAAAAAAAAACATTACAACATTATTATCTTTATTTATTATTATATCACACACATTACAGTGAGATCAAATATTATAGAATCACAGGCTTAACAAATCACGTTTGTTCTTAAGTACAGAGTACACAGTTTTATTCATTACACTATCATTACAATATGATATGAGATCAATTAATAAAGAATCACAGATATAACAATAACAAATCACATTTGTTATTATGTACAATATTGATTAAAAGAATCACATATATTATACTATACACTACTATCATTACAATGTGAGATCAATAATTAAAAAATCACAGATATAAATAACAATAACAAATCACATTTGTTATTAAGTACAATATTGATTAAAATAATCACATATATTATACTATACACTACTATCATTACAATATGAGATCAATAATTAAAAAATCACAGATATAAATAACAATTACAAATCACATTTTTTATTAAGTACAATATTGATTAAAAGAATCTCACTATACCTATACTACTATCATTGCAATATGAGATCAATTATTATAGAAAAATATATGATTAAAAGAATTACACTATCATTATAAATAAATTATTAATAATATGAGATAATTTTTTTAAGTCTTCATCAATGATTAGTGAGAAGTTAACCTGAAATAACATATATTTTAGGTCAGTAATGCAGACCTAGAAATAATTAGTGTCGATGCCAGTAATGGTGGAGCTTCCCATGACTCGTTTATATGGGGGAAACATCCCCTAAAGCAATATATGGAGGAGCTTCCGGAATCGCTTTGGCTATTAGGTGAGAATTATTCCATATAATTTGATGGATTGAGATTATATCTGTGATAAAATATTTTATGTCCTTTGTATGACTTTAAAATTCTAACTTATTTGTTTAATTTCAGGTGATTCTGGGTATCCACTAAGGAGGTATCTTCTAACTCCGATAGTTGATACAACCCCGGGTACCCCAGAAGCGCACTACACCAAAATGCACAGTAAAGCACGGAATGTAGTGGAGAGGGCAATTGGGTTACTTAAAGCCCGATTCAGATGCTTACTGGTGCATAGAGTCTTGCATTACTCTCCATATTCGGCAGGACGCATTATAAACGCATGTGTGGTGTTGCACAACATGTGTGTTAGAGGTGATATAATGGTGCCCGAACTTAGTAATGAGGAGTGTGCCCAAGAAGAGGCAGGGCAGCCAGCAGGCACTGACCACGTTGAGACAAATAGTGACAGGGGCCTCATAGATGGGTTAGCTGCGAGGCGCGCTCTCGTGGCTCGGCTCTGGTCTGCCAGATCTGAAAATTAATATCATTATTAATATATATTTTTTTTAATTTTATTATGATTTTTTTTTATTTTTTTTTCTTGGAAATCTTAATTTTTTAATCAATTTTTTTTAGTAAATTAATTTGATTTTTTAGCATTTTTTTTGCTTTTTGAGTACAAAATTTAATATATTTTTTTAATTTTATTCTTATTATTTTTATTTTTATTTTATATTTAAAGAATCTTTATTCTCAAAAAAGACAAAAGTCATGTCACTTACTTGAGAACAATAGTTAGAACTAAGTAATTAAAAGATTATACTTTATCCGCCAATTTTTACAGTCAGCTATATACATATAGTACTCATCCAAAGCATTTATTTACTTAGTAGTGTATAATCTGACATAACATGTTCAGCCAATTTAATCTTGAATGCTTTGAATGGGTGCACATTTTTAACTATTTCTGGTAGCTTATTGTAAAGCTGCGCTCCCTCAAAGGTAACAGTTTTAATTCCATAATTAGTTCTTACTTTGGGAAGAACTATAAGGCTGGCACGACGACGTTTACAATATGGTTTTGTTTTTGTAAATTTAATGTTAGTATGTATCGTTTTATTTAGGCATTTCCTCACACATATACAGGTGTTAAATATATATAATTGTTTAATATTCATAATCTTCGTCTCTTTATAGATTTTATGTGTCGGTGTTAGATAGAGATATCGAAAAAGAATTTAAATTAATTTATTTTGTAATATTTGAAGTTCATTTATTTTAGTTTTTGCAGCGCTGCCCCATATTTCAATTAAATATAGTAGATGGGGTTTTACTAAGGCGTTGTATATTGTGTGTCTTATTGTTTTAGGTATACATTTACTTAAGTTATAAATGGATCCAATAAGTGATAATAAATTTTTAATATGTTCTATATAAGCATTCCATCCTAAGTTACGGTCCAATTTTAAGCCAAGATATTTTTCCTCGTATTTTTGTTGAATGGGTATATTATTTATCAAAAGGGGAGCATGTGTTGGTATAGTTTTGTTTTTGGATTTAAATATTATGTAACATGTTTTTGAAGTGTTGATTGTTAGAAGATTATATTGTAGCCATGTAAAAAGTGTAGGGGAGGGGAAGGGGAGCATTTCATACTTTAGTTACCGTAAGCCTCTTGTATCATTTATCGAAAATGTAAGCTCGACTCTGAATAAATATGATATAGTACCTATACCAGTAAAATGTAAAATAATTATCTAACTTTGCATCACTATGTTCATTACTAAAACCTACAATTAGCATCTTCCCGAAATTTTACATTTGTCTCATTATCTTGAAAAAAAATTTTGAAGGTTTCACTTCTACTACGTATAAATTGCACACATTTTAATTTCATTTATATAAATTATGTATATAGATTATAGATACAGAATTTTTTATATTACATAAATAAATATGTTGTAAAACTATAACATTTTTTCTTCTGTTTATACTGACCTTTGCACTAACACAGTCAAAAGAGACAGGATCTGCTCCCAAATTTTGGTATTTTGCCTTGCTAGCTCCAAAGTTTCCCTGCTATGCTCGACTAAAGCAATCCTGGCCTCCTCCTGGGTCAATTGAGGCTCACTGCGGCGGCGGCGGCGGCGGCGGCGCACCGGATGGGACACTTCGGGAGGAGGCTGGGACACTTCGGGAGGAGGCTGGGGCACTTCGGGAGGAGACTGGGGCACTTCGGGAGGAGACTGGGGCACTTCGGGAGCAGACTGGGACACTATGTTAGGAAGCTGGGACACTACGGGAGGAGGCTGGGACTGGCTCTCGAGGCTAGGCTGGGGCTCAGAGTTGGGATAAGGATGATAGGCCTGCTGAATTATGGGTGGATTAGGTAGCTGCACTACCTCAATGTGTGCGACTGATGGCTGTGGTACCTGTAAACAAATAGGTACAAGTATTTTATTGCTCAAATATATAACCTCTCATTTACAAAACTAATTTATTCACATCAACATTATACTCACATTTGGGAAAAGAGGGACCTGAATGTTGGGAAGTCCCATTCCAAAATTTTCTCCCAGTACTGCCAAGAATTTTCTTTCAACATCATTCAACGGTAGAGCATCTGATGGCCCACCACCTGTGCGGTTGCCAGAAGTTCGAACAGCGACAACCCTCTTTTTTAATTTCGCTTTGTAATCTATCCAATACTGAGGAAGTAAATATTCAAAGGTATAATATGCGTTTATATGAATCGTGTATAGAAAGACGGCTTGTGAAGAAGTGATCGACAAAGCAAAGCAACTGCAAGTTGAATAAGTATTTAGTATTATGTATCATTACTTACTGCTGACCAACCTTTGGCATCTTTTACTGCACCGTTATGTGCGTTAAGCGTTTCGGCCACCATCTCCCACATTCGCCTTGATTGCTCCCTCGCTTGCACAGTTTTATTATACCCTACAGCCAACTCTCTGTGGGAGTTTAAAATTTCCCACAAAGCCTCTAGCTGGCTGTAAGTGACGTGACGTCGTCGAGTATGTTCATCCATAGAACTAAAACACAATATATTGTAGGCTTTTACACGATTTGTTATAAAATAGCTATATTTTTTAGGTTATCACGTGATTTGAATAATTTTATTAACAAAAATTAAGAAATTAAAGGCACCTACGCCATTTTAACGAGTAAGCAAAATACCGTACGTTTTTATACAAAATAAGAACTTTTGAAAAGTTTAAAGTTTTATTTATTTACTTTCATAACAGTGTTGCCAGCTGTAATTTCAAAATTTCGCCAAGCTTATTAGTATATTCCGACCAAGAACTTTATAGCATAACTGGACGCCAATCTTTGAAGAAGTACCTATATAGGTTAACTTTTAAAACAAAAACTTTTTTCGAAAAAAATTTAAATGATTATTTTTGTGGTATTAATGAAAAGTAACATTAATATTAATTAATTATTACTGTATATTTCTTTGAACACAATCAAATATTATTATATCTGGAGCTATAAATAACATGGACACCATAGAAAAATGATCATCCCTGATCCAATGTTACCTCATCCATCTTCAAAGATTGGCGTCCAGCAAGAATATTATAGTATAACCACTGATTAAATATAATATGTCAGATTAATCTTCAATCTGGAAGAAGAGAATACTTACCTATTTATGAGTTATGACCTTACAAAATATATTGATATATTGTAATTGGAATTGATATAGTAGTAAGAATTTATAAGCTCAATTGAATCAAATGGCAATAAAATGAAGAAACAAGAAGTAAATTATTATTACCGTATTTTAAAATTTGAAAACAATTTGAACACAATCGAATTACATAAAGATAATACTATAATGGTCTATGGATAACTATAGATAACACGGATAGAAAAATGGTCATCCTATGTAACGTATTCCGTCTTTAGGTATATCTTCGAAGTTTGCTATCCAGTTATACAATAATATCCTTGGCGTCCAAATATATTATGATGAAATCACTAATCCACCGGACCGATTTTGACAGAAAATAATGTCAATTTGTAAACTATTTTGGCCATGGATATATTACTCTATTTGGATCACTGATTTTGTAGAAGTACCTGAAGTCCGATGACGTCATATCGGAATGACCATTCGACCAATCACAGACCGGATTGAGGTTGTTCTTCATAATTGTAGAGTGTCCACACTTAGAAAAATTATGTTCTATTTTGATATGGTTCTTCAAAATGTTCTCTATTGGTAATTTTTCTGGTAGTAAAAATTATAGTATTGAGATTGATTTTAAAAATTTATAAAATTTTATTAAAATTTCTTTAAAATTACCGAATTTAAATTATTGTATTGTAAGAGTAAATTGAAATTTATTCAAATTCAAATCATTTATTGCCAGAATGTATGTAGTTTTATATAGGTGGTACATGCAATAGAATTCCAATACATTCAACCATGTATGGTATGCAATAGTCAATTATAACAATTATTAAGCTACTAAAATTATTAAAATACTTAAAAAATTATTAAACCTAACATTGTTGTACAATATAACTTTCCTATTAAATTATTTATTAAATCATTTTAAATATTCTATTTGGATCAATTTCAATAAATTTTTATGTCAGTTTCAAAATGTCAAGGTTTTAATAATATAATTTAAAATGTAAAAAAAAATATTACAAATTACATAAATAATAACGATAAATAAATCATAAATTATAAAATTTGCATTATTGCAGCTTCCTCTCACTAAAGGTCATAAATTCCTTAATATCATAAAAACAATTTTCTGCAAGCCAATACGTAATTTTATTTTTAAAAGTAGGTATTTATAGTGAGTTCTTTGAATGTATTCGTTAGTTTATTATAAACTAAAATTGCATTCATAAAGACATTTCGTTTGTAAAGCTCTAGTCGACATTTTGGTATACAAAGTTAAAATTTGTTTCGGCTTGAGTTCGCTTTTTTTTCAACGTATTGTGAATGTTTTTTGACAAACATACAGAGGTCTCTATTATGCAATATAATGCAAACCAGTGGCAAAATACGATATTTTTTAAAGAGTGGTTTACAGCTTTCCGTGCTATTGGCCCCTGAAATGGCTCTTACGCATTTTTTTTGGATTCGAAATGCCTTTATAATATCGACACAGTTTCTCCACAACAAAAGACCGTATGACTGCACTGAAGACACGTATCCGTGGTATGCACTTTGTGCTGCTTCAGTGGACACCGACAGTCTGAGTCTTTTTATCGCAAAGACAAACCTATTGAGCTTATCGCATACATAGTCAACGTGTGACTTCCAGTTGCAGTGTTTGTCGACTAAATAATATTCCTAGGAACTTAGTGTGATTGACTTCTTCTATTTCAGTGTGGTCATACCTTACATTGAGTTTAATGGGTTTTTTATTACAAGTTTAAAATTGAATTAATTTAGTTTTTCCTACGTTTAATTTTAAGTTATTATTTTTAAGCCCTGTAATTATTTTGTCTAAAGTCGTATTAATTTCGTTTGCATATGCGATTTTGTCTTTATTTTTTTTTATAACTACCGTTGTGTCATCAGTGAATAGGATTGTTTTATATTCAGTAACGTTTGGAAGGTCATTTATGTACATAAGGAAAAAAAATGGTCCTAAAACACTCCCTTGAGGGACTCCAAATTTATTTATCAGTAACTCAGATTTGTTCTTATGTCTAATGCCGTCTATTTAAGGTACACAATCACGGTACATCTTTATTATAATTATTTATATTATTAATCTTAGATGTTTTTATATCATTATAAATAATTACAATCGAATGATATATTCTGGGACTATAGATAACATGGCCAATACAAAAATAAAAAAAATACAAAAATGGTCATTTCGTTATGACCTCATCGATCTTCAGGTACCTCTACAAAGTCAGTGATCCAGATAGAGTAATATATCCATGATTTTGGCCGTAGTAATAATAATAGCCAAATTCTTGATCCATATAAAATACTCATGTTTCAAAATATTTTTGTATCAGTGATTCACATATCTATACTATTTATTTTGTCACAATACTATTTATTTTTGGTCAAAAACTTTATCACTCTTGATAAGGTGGATTAGTGATTCAACTATATATAATTATTATAAAGATCTCGATTCCGTCAAATCTAAATAGTATTCTGTTAAAAACTCCGCCAAATAAAAAAAATAAAATCAAATAAATTCAAATCTTAATTTTAAAACTCGCAACTTTCGGTAAACTCAAACTCGATAAAGTATCGACGGTATTTTTAAATTGATACAACATTTTTATTTGTGAACCGATAAAAATATAAAACAAACACCACTAAAATGATAATTCAAGCTCACTGCAATATTATTATCCGTTTGCAGTCAGAATACATTTATTCCCCATTATGCGTGATGAAATTTGTCAAGTGGCAACAATGTTTAGATGGTGTTTAGACAGCAAAGTTTTTGTTTTGACACTGAGTTTTGACGTAAGATGTCAGTGATAGTCCTGTAAATGTCAAAGGACATTCGTGACGTAATCGTTCAAAAAATTAATTTCACTTGTAAAAAAACTAATATTTATTTCTTAATTATTTAGCAGAAATCCCTGTATTTTAACTTTTTATATCATTTTTAATACGAAACATTAATTGCATGTCATTTTACAGCTTACAATACATAAATAATAAGAAACCGTAATCTTTGCGAGACTTACCGATAAAAGTTTTTGAACTAAGCGCTAGATGACAAAAGTCAGCCAAAGACAAACTATGCAGAGCTATCCATCCAGAAGCTATTCAAATTTTGTTAGGTCATAATACGAAACATAGCCAGCATGGTATTAGGATTGCATAGAACTTGTAAGATTTCCTTAAAGTTCATAATAGGCCCGCTGTACATTATGAAATGTTGAAATAAATTTAAAGTGCTCATCATCATCGGCCTCTTATTATACCAACCAAATAAATACAATTCAACACATACAACACGGTTTTGTTCTGGTTATTAATTAATTATAAATATATCGTAATAAGGTAGAGATTGTCTACTTTAAAAATGAACATGAGCGTGCGTAAAATTATTGTTATAATGTGTAGGTGGCAATATTTAGGAAACATTTACTGCATACTTATCTTATGTTTTAACGGTCGATTACCAACGAATAGATAGAGATTTCAATACTGAATATATATTTCTAAACGAAGTCTGACTGTCATTATTATTATCCCTGATGCCCCATTTACACGCGCGCGCGAGCCAAGAGGCAATCCGCGAGACGCGCGCATACGCGCGCGTGTGAACAGGGCGCTCGCGGACCAGACCGCGGCGCGTCTCGTGGCTCGCAGGGCTCGCGTCGGGAGCGGTTTTCTAGGCGCGCGCCAAAGGGGCTCGCGCGGTGTTCACACGCTCGTAGGGGGCGTGGCTTAAGGACGCGCCACGTTACGGTCCGCGAGACGCGCGTGTAAATGAGCAGTGACTGTTGTCCAAGGCATAAAAATTTCTTTTAATTTTTGCATTACTAACACAGAATCTCAATATAAATTCTGTACTAAGGAGCAATTTAAGTAACCGTTAGAGACTCTAAGTTGGAGCGTAAGTTACTTATGTGTGCGTTATCCTCACATTACTGTACAATAACTGAACTACTAGCACCATCTAGTAACATGGAACCAAAACTCACCAACAAGAGTGAAATTCTCTTCCAACAGCGGCTTGTGCAGTTTGAAGAAGTTGATAGCAATGGAAGTGTTTCTGGAGCGACCAATGATGTAATTGCAGGCATATGCCACCAGCCCACAGATCAGTATTGCCTCCAACCAATATGAGTCCCAACGCGGCTTCACTCTTATAGGAACCTAGGGAAGAGAGGAATCTATGTATTTCGTGTTCTGGCTGAGGGCTTGAGAGCCAGTTCTTTGTTTCTTTTTCTTCTTTCTTTCTTTGCCGGCAACGCATCAGTGATGGCTTTGGTGCATTTTGGTTTTTGTTGCAATGGTTCACAAAATTTGTTGAATTTCCTACAACTACATATTAAAGGTTGAGATCCTAACAGCCAATGGCCAATTTTGGCCAAGATTTAATCATTTTCAAAACCAAAAAATTCCACTCCTTAAAATTGTTGTCCAATTTTAAACTATAATAAACATTTTGTTATAAACTTTTTTATATGTATACATACATACTATATTGACATCTGTTATACTGTACAGACATATCTTCCTAACATTTTAAAGTTGTACTATGGTGGAATTTAAAATTGTACAATACAACTTTAACAACCATAATACAACTTTAAAACGTTACGAAGATATGTTTGTACAATATAACAGAAACAGATGTTAATATAGTATGTATACGTATAAAAAAATTATAACAAAATGTTTATTTAACATACTACACATAACAGTAAATGTTACTGTTATGGTAATAGCATTGAATCAAAGTCTACTTTTTATCAGTCTGTCACTATATTTGTGTCATTTCTGTTACTGACTAAAATGAAATAAATATCTCTTTAAAAATTAATGGTATCCAATCCACAGTATCCAAGACACAGGGAATCGTAGAGTGGGGTTATTAGTGTGTAGCATTAATTTAATTTATATAATGAAAAGACAACTACCTTTGAAATCATAATTTTTGGTTGCTCAACTGTTCTTGGTGAATCCTGGAACCCTTCAAATTCTTCTGGATCTTGAAAGTGTTCAAACTCATTATCTTCATCCTGCAATTACAGAAATTTTTAGTTTAATTATTTTTTAATGAAAAATTCAATTTCCTAGCATCTTAGAGCCCGTTTTCCTAGTTACATACATCTTTTAATTATCATACATTTCTAGCACATGACTCCACAAATTATAATATTCCTTTACTTTAAATGTAATTATAGGTAACCTTGCATTAAAATACCCTTACCTCTACTATCATCTCTTCTTCTACATCCTTAGTAGCTTCATAATTGTTTGCTCTCAAAGGAATATCGTTTTCATCATCAAATTCTAAAAACAGAATGTTACAAAATTATTTTACTATTAATAAGCAGGAGAACCTTTGTATCGATTTTTAAGTGAATATTAAGCATTAACTTATCACCAGTAAAAAACTGGCATGTGTGAGTTGGACTCATGCACCAATAATATAAAGACAAATACCAAATTTGTTATTTTTTCATTATTTTAACACAAAATTATGGTTTCCTTATTTTTCTTTACCCTTGAAGTAAGACATTCCTCCTTGCCAAATTTCATGATTGTAGGTTAACAAGAGGCTAACAGGTTTTGATTCCCTTGCGCTTGTCAAAATATATGGTATACATGATCAATCTTTCAATCGACCTAAAAGTTTAATTTTTTCACAGCTCCACAGGATTGCAGACTTGAGTATTGGATGTTCATTTCAACTTGATACCTCCAAGCATTCATAAAATCTCACCAGTGACAGCACCATCGTCATCATCTGAATCAAACTGCTCAAACTCAGCAAAGTCATCATCTTCCAATGTGGAGTCCTCAAACCCTCGAGTCAGGCAGACGCTGCACAGCAGCACCGCCACTGCTATTGAGGACAGGATAAAACGCATCTTATCCCCTGTAAATAATTTTATATTGTAACAACACATAAAGTATAAGAAATTGTATTTCTATATTTTTTTCCTTCCTTGTGTTACTATAATACTATAATACTATAATACTTTATAATACTATATTGTTTCTTCTCTATATGTTGCTTACTCTGCAATATTTAATGAATGTGTGAACATTTTTGGGGCAGCCTTGAGTACTGTAATTATAACAAAGTACTCTGTGATACTATTATTGTCTCTTCTGAGGGTATAGGGCAACCTTAGCAAACGAAGGTACTGTACAACGAAGTTGAAAATAATTGAATACATTAATGTGTGTCAAATAAATTCTAATTCTCAACAGTCATGGCCTAATTCTGCTAGTCATACAAAAAAAACTGATTAACGTAGGCGATTTCGGCAACAAAATTTCGAGTCATTATCAAATTTCGTACTTCGAAACCCATGCATTAATTAATTTATGATACTACCTTAGTTTTCATTCAACAAATAGATAAGTCGTAGATCCAAAAATTTATTGAACGCGCCGTCCTATCGCTGTGACGGGCTATTTCGGTTCTACATAGGTACAATAAAATAAGTAAGAAAACGAATTACCTTGGCAACCATACACTTGACTTAATCCACCAAAAGTAGTTCATTTATCTAATTAGATTAAAATCACAATATTCTTATGCCTAAAATAAATACAAGTCTATTCTACAAATAGTACTCACTAAAATTGAAATTGAATTAAGTTACTAAGTTCTCTATTGCAAATAATGAAATATCACTGCTAGCTTATTGGCTAAAATTGGAAGTTGTATTTGCAGAGCCAATAGGAAAATAGAAATGAATGGCAAAATTCAATGGCTCAGTGGCAAGCTAACTGACGTGACATTAATTCGTCACAAGACATGAATGAACATTGACACGTTCAATAAAGGGTTGCCTGTGTAATAAATAGAATAAAAAGAATGAATGCTACCAGATGCAAAGAAAGTTACCGGTAATTAAATACCAGAATTGCGGTACCATTATCAAAATCTACATAAAATAATTTTGCTTGTTTCGTAAACATGTTATATATTCATAATGTCGAAATAAAGTCGTTTTATTTAAAAACTTTTATAAATATATTACCACTGTATCTTTTCTTTTTTTCAAAAAGCAATAATAAAAAAAAAATAAAAAAAAAATATTTTTTTTACTTCGCTCGATTGCTTTGCGCAAAAAAAAACATGTATCTAAGTTTCTCGGCAATCACCAACAAAACAACAGTCAAACATGACCTAAACCAAATAGGTACATTTTTTATGTTAAGTGGTCAGCGTCGGATATTACAACACCTTAGGCATTACCGATGCGTCTTCGACCAGAAAAGAAAAGAGAAGTTAAAAACCGGGCAAGTGCGTGTCAGGCCACATGCAATGTAGGGTTCCGAAGTAATAAGTTTATTGACTATTATTCATTAACTACTTAGGCTAACATAGCAGTGATAGTTTTCCTTGTAAATTCATCATATAACCTATTTTTGAGAATTTTTTCACTGGTCCAACTCTAATCGTTTAGCCAGCAGGAGGAGACACTTGACTCTAAGCAAAGTTAGCACTTTAAAGCCAAATATTTCGCCCGCTAATTCCGAAAATGGTCTTAAAAGACCCATAATATTTTTGGAAGACCTTTTCAACAATACCCCACAATATAGGGTACTCGACGAATAACAAAATCATCTTCACGTTACCACGGGAAGTACCCTGAACAACATTTTTTTAGTATTTTATTCTACGATTCTGAAGTTTTAATAAATATGTATATCCATGCCAAATTACAGCTTTCTAGCACTAAGGGTCTCGGCTATTTGCTTCGGACAAACGGACGGACAGATGGACATGACAAAACTATAAGGATTCAGATTTCACTTCGGAACCCTAAAAACGTGTGTGTGTGTGTACTGTACGCACGTATTTGTATAAGAAGTTATACTTACCTCTTACTATAGTCAAAATTATCTAAGATGCCCATAATGATAGCTGCTGTTTATTAATATGAACTAACCTTGTATGGGTGTCTTTGAACGAAATGGAATATTCATTTACTTGACATGAATAGTTGAATACTTACGGACAAAGGATTTTGCCAAAATTTGTTAAAAATCCTTACTCATTTTCATTGGCGTTGATTATAAATCATATTATACCTTAAAATCTAGTAAAAATCCCATCACATCATAATTTATGCAAAATTTAATAAAAATATATGACGTCGAAACAATCTTATATGAAGAAGCCTAAATCTAATCTGACGTTGGGTGATGTGACGGCTTGAAACCGTTTATAAAACCAATCATAATCGATACATTACTATAATCGAAATTTAAAAATGAACATTGAATGGGGCATATTACATTGTCAATATTATCACGATCCTAGTATCGCAATATCGCAAGTATTGAAATTGGGCTATTACATTTTCAATAATATCATCATCAGTACGGCGTTGAATTTACTAGAGTAAGTCGTGTTATATTATGGACTAGCTCCTACTCGAGACTTTGTCTGTGTGGAATTGAGAATTAATAATTAAAAAGATCCCGGGAAATGACAGTTTTTGGCACCAAGGGTTGTGTTCTTGTCGAGGTCTTCATTCTTTTTGATAGTATTTATATAGTACTAGCTGACTCGGCAAACGTTGTTCTGCCAAAAATTTTGGGGTGGACCACCCTTAACATTTAGGGGGATGAAAAATAGATGTTGTCCGATTCTCCACCCTAGCCTATGTGCACGCTAAGATTCACGAAAATCGGTCGAGCCGTTTCGGAGGAGTTCAACTTCTAACATCATGACACGAGAATTTTATGTATTAGACTAGCTGACCGGGCAAACGTTGTTCTGACAAAAAATTTTAGGGGTAGGGGGATGAAAAATAGATGCTGTCCGATTTTCCACCCTAGGCCTAGCCGATATGCACGCGAAGATTCACGAAAATCGGTCGAGCCATTTCGGAGGAGTTCAACTTCAAAAAAGCGTGACACGAGAATGTTATATACCTACTCGTATTAGATTTATCGTTCGGATTCCACAAAAACGGGCACGTTTCAAATACAAGAATGAACTCTTTCAAGTAATTTTTTTCCCTATGTCATCAACGAGAACGACAGAGCGTAACTTTTCGTCATCCTCACTACTCGAACGTCGTTCCGCCATGGCTGCAAGCGAATAATGACAGAAAAATATCGCGAAGAGCTTACATTTCAATATTATTGAAGCCACGCCCCCTTAGTATCGCGGATTTCAAGATTTCCGAATGTTCTGAGATATTATCACGATACTGCGATACGGCCTATTACACTATCAGTAATATCACAATATCGTGATAATATTGACAATGTAATATGCCCCATTAATTTAATTACATTGTTAAAAATGATTTGCTTACATTTGAATTTAAAATTAGGTACCCAATAATACCACGACGAATTGGATGCTAACAAAGGACATTTTCCATTATGTATGGGCACTTCGCCATCCATGGACAGTAACTGCAGATAATATGTTATATGTAATTATGTATTTAAGGTTGCGGTAAACATTTTTTTTCAACAAAATAATAATTATGTATACATGAATGTGTCTTACGAAATAAGCAAGAATTTATTCACTGTAGTACACTAAAAGTGGACTTAAGACACCTGGGTGAATTAACTCAGGTGAATAAAGTCGACGTCACCGTTTTTTCCTGGCACTCATAATATTATAATATTATGTCAAAATATTAATATGAAACTGAGCGGGACTTTCATTCTATCATGATCTATCTTTCTTTCTTTTTCTTCTCTCTTTCTTGGCCGGCAACGCATCAGTGATGCTTTTGGTGTCGTTGATGTTCATGGGCGAATGGATAAAATAATATTTTATTGAAGTCGTAAATAGGTACATATTGAGAATACGCGGTACGAGATAGCTCAATCGAGGTAGTAGGTAGGTAACTAGGTACCTAAATATTACGGTTTTTAGTTTAAAATTTAATTATCGAATCGATTAGAAGGTCTTATAATTTTGAATCGATTTGTTGTAAAAATTAGTTTCTTTCGTGAACCGATTTTTTTGTACATCTCTAATGTCAGTGTGATGGCAAACGACAAATTGGGCTTCTTAGTTCGCGGTGACTATAATTATAAGTATCTCTCAGTCGCACCAATGACCCACGCCCGCGCTAGCAATCCAAAACAACTTCAGCGAATGCTGTGCGCATAGCCTTGTATCACGCACCTTTATCATGTTGCTTTTTGGCTGTCGTATCGTAAAAATTTTACTCTAATATTTTTTTCCAAACGCCTATTATGACTTATCAAATAATACTTCAGAAGTAAGTAACTTTCGTTTCTTCGTGGGAATCGAAAACAATCTACAATTTATTTATATCTTGATATATAAAGAAATCATTCCTTGTACGGTCTGATAACCCGTCATTATTTTTGGGTAAAAAGATAGTCAAAAAGAAATAGAGAAGTGAATTACCTATTTGTATATTATAGTTAGTAGCAGTAACATTTTAAAGATAGACGAAGCCTATGCCTGCCTAAGTACTACATAATTATGGGTACCTACTAAGTAAATCGTCTCTTAAGATAAAGCGTGTTTTCTTTTCTTTTGGGTTTGATATGATCGTCGATCGACTAGTTGTATTGTAATCAAGTGAGTTCAATTAAATATCACTAAATATAAACAATGCAAAGCAATGTAGTGGTAGTAAACATGAAATCCGGTTCAAAAAGTTGAATCACAAATCGGAATTTTAAGGACATTGACTTCATTAAGTTGCGAACTGTTAAAAAAAGTTACACGAATAAACCGCTACGGTATAACATTATTTGTTTGCATATTTACATGCTAAGAATTAGGTATATACATCGGTATAATAATTATGACAAAGTTAATTTTGCAAGCAAAAGTTTTATGGTTCATTTATAATTTTAAATGGTCCTTAAATGACCCGTCTGGACTTTTTCGTCGTTTATGACACTGTAGCTCAGTACCAACCGAAGTCTGTCTGTCCAATGCATTAATTCGGAACCATTGTTCCGGGTTGAATTTCCGACCAGATCAAACATTTTTTATGCCACATGTCAGATAAAGGTTCTAGGGTCTTCCTTATTTGCGAGGCCTCAATTGTACTACATGACACCAATGACATCCCAAGGGCCACGAGATCATCTTTTATTATAACAAAAGATAATAAGGAGCAGTACACGACTTAATAAATGAGAAGCAGATAAATTGATGGAATTATATGGAATGGGAAAAAGGTACTTGTAGGTGTCTAATAAAATACATGACGACAGTGTTTATTCGCCCATTTGGTTGTGACTTGTGACCCTGCTTGAAAGCGAAGCGTTCACGGTTCGATTCCGAACCGAGACGATGTAGGTATGTAATATGTAATGGTAATCTCGTGAGGTGTTTGTGATTTTATTTGTAGGTATACTACCCACAACGTATAGGGAATCCTTGTGCGTGTTAGAGTGTATGAGCGGGTAAGTGTTATTTTCTGTTTACCTATGTACGTTCAGACTCACACGTATGCTAAAATTCAACAGTTCTGCTACATAGGCATTTTGGTCTAATCTATACTAATATGTAAAGAGGAAAGATTTGATTTTTTGTTTGCATTGAATAGGCTCCGAAACTACTGAACCGATTTGAAAAATTCTTTCACTCTTGGGAAGCTACACTATCCCCGAGTAACATAGGCTATATTATATTTTCAAAAAAATTAGGGATCCTTAATAAAACTCCAATAATGTAACCCAAGGTGTAAAACCGAAGCAAAGCGAGGGCGGTTACTCGTGTATTATAATTTCACATCCGGGATTTTGTATGAATTAGAGCAGTGAGTGACTCAAATAATGATCACACTTCAATGGGTTTGACGCAGCCTTTTCAGCCATGACATTTTTACTGACATTTTACAATTTTGTTTGACTAACATCCTGACATCTTTGGTCCTGCGTTGCTCTACAATTACATTGTCTTATTAGCGCAGAAGACAAAAGTATTTATAATAGATATTAGTGCTATTTTCTTAAATCTTTCGAGCTATTGTGTTGTTTTTGCGAGAGGTTCGAAAAACTTTACATGAGTAATTGAAGATCGATTTAAAATTCAAGATAATCATTGCAATTTACATTTTAAATGTAATTTTCCTTCAATAATGATTTAAGATTTGATCTTGAAACGTCATGACGTCAATAATTTTCTCTGCCTAGCGTACGTAGCTTCGTTGCTCAGAGGTGTGGTACTGCTTGCGGAGCAAAAAGTCCTGGGTTTGAAACCCCGCAAGGACTTCTTATATAATTATATTAAACTGCAAGCATTTGTGTAACAGATATTTCAGGATTTAATTGTCTGTTATCGGGTCGTCGATCTAATAATGTGTGAATGTTTGTTTTTTTATATATAAAAGATAAATATATCCTTCGAAATTCTTTGTCACCTGTGTTTAATAGTTGGGGATTGGGTTATAGAGTATCCTTTAACGAACTCTAAATTTAATAATTCTAAGAACAATACATAATGAGCATTTCATATAACCTTTCCATGCATCCTTTTTCATTATTAAAAAAATAATATCCATGTGACTGGGGTTTTCCCTCCTTCCCAATCATAAATGATTCTTGACATCACGATGCATGATTTAATAATCCTAGTAAGGAGTTTTTGAACACGACATCAGCATTAAAATCACCTCTCGGAAACCGGATCTTATAATTTCAAACTGTACCTATCTACATTGCAATAAATAAAATTTTGTTTTTCGTAATATTTTTAAAAGTTGTTTTGTGATTCCATTAGCACAAAACGACTGGCCTAGTTTGTTCGAACGCTTGCTATGCGGCATTCTGGATTCGATTCCGGAGACAGTAGCTCTATTAAACTTAATTTCATATATCGCTAATTGTTGTTTATCGGGCTTACCTCTTTTTTACATTATAATATCATTGGCTTAGCACGAAAAATGTTTTATTGATTCATACTGTTGAGAAGAGGTGGGTGTGCTTAGGTATTTAATTATTCCAAAGAAAATTACTTAAAACTTGTAACAATATTTATTCATGGATCATGGTAGACGCCATTACAGTAAAAATGAGAATCATTAAGTACCTACTTTGTGATGAGAATTAATTCTTATACAGAAAAGTCATCATTGACACTATTACCCCAACTCAGAGTCACTAACGGTTACTTTAATCGCTCTTAGTACAGAATTTGAATTGCGATTCTGTACTGAGGAGCGATTTAAGTAACCGTTAGTGACTCGTGAGTTGAGGCGTAAGTAAGTAACTATTAGTTTTCGTATACTTATACTTAACAATTTACAAGCAATCCTCTGTGTTATTTTTTTTTTTTTTGATAAATAAAGATGATGAACGCTGAGGACCTGCAGCTCATGCATAAACAACCGGTTCCAGTAAAATAAAAATGTCAAATGGACATGCATTAAAACATACTTTATTATAGATACCTAATTACCTACGTCGTTACCTTATAATATGTTGTTGTTTGCTATAAAAAAGCAAATAAATTCTAAATCTAACAATATCTTAAATTAACTTTGTCGTTGGCTTACGCACCTACTAGTAGAGTAAAATGGACTTAGCAGTTATATGTATAAAAATAAATTTTGAGCAATTAGTCCTAATAAAAATCAAATGGCAATTTTTTTTTTATTTTTTTTTATCATTAAATCATTATTAAGCATTATTAAATCTCACCAAAAACATTTCATATTACCGAGATTCACACGCTACCAATGTTTTTACTGTCAAAATGTTATCAGATCTCATGAAGAGTTAATCCTCTAACTCTACCAGGGCTGACTCTACATGCTTTAAATCAAATCAAATCAACTTTAACTCTATAAATCCTATATCTTGGCTGAAAATGATGGCTTGGGCGACTGTTCTACAGAGACTCTCATCGGCCTAGGGTAAGAACACAGACATGGTAAGAATATACATATAAACAAAAATACGTATAATATGAATAAATTTATGTACATAAATACGCCTTTTCTACAAAACGGCCTATATTAGTTATTAAGAATTTGTAATTTGTATGTTATGAATTTGTCCTCTGTCACAGTATTCAGTCTTCGTGATCCGATCACTAGTGGACGGGTTCACTATTAGATTGGATCACTAGCACGAGCTGTTTAACTGCATCTAGGTAGGTATTAGGTAATGGGCTAATAATATGTCTATTCCATCTCCTCTAAACATGGGATCACGATGTTAAAATATTTCAAATACAGTAGAGCCTCGATTAACCGGACTAATTGTTGTCATTAGACATTCGGATAATAGTAAATCCGAATAATCGAATGAATAAAGAAAAACGGTTTTTTTACACGACAGATTATAGCATTTAATACGTAATGTTAGGTACTTAATTATTAAAAACACCAAAAATAAATTAAACTTTTTATCAAAAATAAATTTGTATTAATACTAAAACTTTTAAATACTGCAACCTTAAAGGGTTAAAGTATTTGCTAATTGTCATTTGACGTGATTTATTTGACCGAGGTTTATAGTCCGGATAATCGCGATTCCGTATAACTGAAATCCGTATAATCGAGGCTCTACCGTATTACTAAACTAAATAAATAAATAAATAAAGTAGCATAGTACTGCAGGTGCAGGATAGAATAGGATAAAACATGACAGGCGGATTATGTCAAGCCGTTGACCCACAGAGTCCTCATTCGAACCATGTTAAAAAAATTGTAGCGTCCAGTAAATAATAAATAAACAATAATCTGCTTGTAGCAGATTCGGCGAATCTATATGAGTCTGAATCAACCGCGTATCGTCCATATAAGCTCGCGAAAGGCCATGTTCAATGCCAGTTGACCGTGCACCGTGCGAAGACACAACGTTTTTATATTTATTTATTTTAATAAGTTGCCGATATGGCGTCAGCGGTGATTAAGTTAAGTGCCATACTGTTGCTGGTCGGCTTCTGCGCAGCTGATATCGGTTAGTACTTGAATGTATCTCGCGTCATATCTCGGTGATCATTAACAGTTTTACATTTTTACATTTTTTATTATAACGAATCCTGCGGATTATACAAAATTATAAGTGGAATGGACCTACCTACATAAAAATACTCACCTAACAACTGAATTCATTTCTAAGTACAGTTCGGCCGCTGTATCTTGGCGCGTCTGAACATAGGCTTTGCGAACTTTAGCGCATGTAAGACAGAGATGGCGACACGAACATGCTAACGTGTGACTGAGACACAATACACCGCGTATCGAGTATTGGCGAATTATGTTACTGCGCAGCCTTCTGCGCGAAGTTCAGACGCGCCAAGATACAGCGGCCGAAGTATATATTTAAAATAAAAACAGTAGTAACAAAGGAGTGTCAATTTTAACTTAAATAAACAATCCAATAACACTTTCTACCAGTAAAAAGAATGTCATCATGGTAAATAAATCAATATAAAAATAATGTAGATACCAGACTTACCTGTAATAATTATACAGAGCAAAAAACGTTACAAAACTTGCAAGCACTTGTAAAGTACAATAAAGAAAACAAAAAGGCTGTGTGGTGACTCTTGTCCATGTCCATAGCCGGCCACATTCCACTTCGACCCGTCTACTCCAAGCTAAGCTAATATCATTATCGTACCTATATTTCAAGATAATTTAAAATACTAAAAGTTTATTAGATGCAGAAATATAGAATGTACTTTGACAAACGAACAGGCAGACACGGTGATTCTGGGAGAGTTTCATTTTCATCAGAAGCATAGATCGCTAAAAATGTGTAACACTTTGAACACGCTTTGTAAATAAATCAGAAAATTACAATTAACTTTTATATGACAATTGTGATGATTATTTAAATATAAAAAAGTGAACTTTATTTATATGAATAAAAAATACGAATATAATTATTATACTTAGTATAGATTACCTATTTAATATAAGATAATAGTCCAGATAATAATCTAGTCCCGTTAAAACAATTATCATGAAGTTAGCCAGCATAATTGAATTACAATTAAATAACACAATGACTAAAAGTTATTACAATTAAATAGTACAATGACTAAAAGTTATTCATAATAAAAAATTGATTCAGTTATCTCGATCTTGGGCAAGAAAAAATATATAATGCCCGTTTACTTCTTCCGTAATATCTGAGCACACTCATGTCGTCATCAGATTGCCAGTGACTATAAATGGAAACAGCCGAAACCAGCCGAAACCTACTCATTGTTTTCATATTAAACCAAGGTTACTAAAATTTTGAATCTAAATTGTACATCCATCAACCTTTAGAGGTCCACTACTAGACATAGGCCTCCCCTAATCTACGCCACTCAGACCGGTCCTGAGCCTTTTGAATCCAGCGGATACCCACTGTTTTCTTAGGTCGTCGGTCCACCTAGTCGGGGGGCGTCCTGTGCTCCTTTTACCGAGGCGTGGTCTCCATTCGAGGACCTTTCTTCCCCAACGGTTATCGGTCCTTCGAACTATGTGGCCAGCCCATCCATAATCAAACATTACCTTTTATTATAAACTCATTCATTTTTAAGATCTATAAAATCATCACACAATTATTTTAATGCTATTGATAAAGATAATGTTTAGCATTCGGGTTATTCCATCTTAAGATTGTTTATAAGGAAACAGACGTCAGGTCAAGATTATCGCAGCATTCAGCCTTCAATATGCCGCTTTATAATAATTTAATATTTATTATGTTTTATAGGAAAACTAGTCCTGTTAAAATATGTTTGTGTGTCTATATTATATTATACACAAAGATACAGACTGACATTTGTGAGATTAGCAAGCAAACCTACTAAAATAAGTATAATTTTTAAAATTTAGAACACTTTGACAGTTTTATTTTTACCAAAACGAATGTTCGGTTTACACGTTACGGCCGGTCTCAATAATGTACCAACAGATGGAAGACTGTGGATAGGGCTACCATTGGTATGTTATCTGTCATATACTTGTCAATTTTTCAGACGCAAAAATTGACAAATATGACAGATAACATACTAATGGTAGCCCTATCCACAGTCTTCCATCTGTTAGTACATTATTGAGACCTTCCGTAGTCAGACTTAGTCAACTAAATTTTAAGTAAATAATTACGTGTAAACAGACAATTTAGTAGTTAAAATTTAGTACGCAAGTAAACAAGTAGGTAATTTAGATTTTTTTCTATTTTCTGTTAAGTAAGTGGGCGGGGCTTATCACTTAACTCGTTATGACAGGCATTTTTAGTTACAATTTAGTAAAATGCTTAAGTAGTAGGTTGTGAAGAATTGTATGAACTAAAGAGCTTTACTAAATTAGTACGTTTGGACGCGCACTAAAAATTATTAACTTAAAATGTAGTTAAAATTTAGTTATCTACTTAAGTACTTAATACGTCTAAACCGGACATTAGTATAGCTAACAAACAACGATCTCGGTCACACCAGCTTTCGAACAAAAAAAACGAATCAAAATCGGTCCATTCGTTCCTCTCTTTCCGTCAGGGTGTAATAACGAACCCTGGACTAACTTCCTGGTGATAGACCTCGCGAAATGTTTACATATTGTGTAGCGAAATTAGTGAGCTAACCACAGACATGTATACTAGAGCTGTGGAGCTAACTAATTTGTGTCAGAAAACCGATCCACCGCTTCCTTTTTGAGCAGCAACGGGCTGGTGACTCAGAACGTTTTAAGCAGTGGTTAATTTTAATATAATTGAGTGCATTACCCTTTTGTTGGATAATACCCAAAAAAAGGATTTGTAACATGTTTAAATAAAATATACCTACCACATAGGTAAAGAAAAAAAAATGGTTGTCTGTAAAGTCGGTTTACGGACGGTAGTTTAACCTGAAAACGTCATGACAAAGCTCCGCTCCGCCCCGCCCCGCTCCGCTCCGCCCCGCCCCGCTCCACTCCGCACCGCCCCGCTCCGCTCCACTCAACTACGATCGCCTACGGCTCGTCTACGGCATCGGCTACGATACGCCGATCGTAGCCGATCGTGCCTCTCTCTCGCTTTTGCCGCTCTCTCGCTCGCGGTACGCTACATTTTTTCGTGCGTGCGCCCGACGTTCATCGTTTTAATAGACGTTATCACGTCAAAAATATTTGAAAAGACTTTCTGTTTTATTAAACTTTTTATTATTATATTATAAACGGTAAATAATGAATTGAATAGATTTAATGGGTGTTCAGAATTAAAATTAAATTAGCTTATCAGATCTGTGTATTTTTATTTAAAAACGACTCTACAAAGTTACAATTATTTTGTAGCGGAGTCCCATTACCTTTGAATCCAATTACTTAGAATGTACTAAGATAACACAATTCAATTTTTTTTGACTATTTTGTTGTTTATTTTTCCTCAAAGATTTATTTTTCAAACGAGATTTTATAAGAGAAATTCTTTAAATTGGCATGTTTTTATCATATGTGAACCGATTGAAATTAAACAAACAGTAAACATTTCTTACCCAAAGCAAAATTAAGTAAGTAATTAAATACCACAGTGAAAACCGCATACAAATTGGCTTAGCCGTTTCTGAGGTCGGAGGGGACAAAGGAAGAGACAAACATACCTAATGTAGATTGCAGGTATATTACGTATAATATCGAATGCGGATGCGTTGTTACTGATCTAATAGTACAAAACGTTTACGAATTTCATTCCACAGACAATTTCTGACCTAAACGTAAATTTATGTCTATAATTAATTAATAACTGTATGATAATTGTATTTAACATCGACAATATAAGACATTAACTTTAACTATTGACTGGAAAACCACAAAATGATTTATAAAGCATTAATAAACGCAATCATAAATTCTTAGTCCACTCCGTTATAAATTATTTTAACGTCCATGTGTTAATATAAAACTTGAAAAAACTGGTAAAACAACACTATGAAAGCGACTCAAATACTTATCTATATTTTTGCAAAGTGACTTTGTTGACAACGAAATTTAAAGGTTGTTGTTGTAGTGTGATTCTCAGGAATCTATGGTGTATTATTGTCAAAGGTCTTTTGATTACATATTATAACATCTAAATATATGTTATACTTAGTATCAATTCTAGCTCATCGCACTTTTGAAATTCAAACTGCCCGTTAAAAACTTTTAATAGTTGAATATTTATATATTCAAAAAAAAGAAAAAACATTGAGATAACTTCTTCAAAGTACGTTTCTCAAGATCCTATCAGATCGAGGCTCCTCGTAAATCTTTAACATGAACGTGTTTCAAATAAAAAATATTCCTACAGTTACATTTCAATCGAATTAACTAATAACCTAAAATAGGGTTGAGTGGACGCAGGGTGTTTTCAACAATCATATTTAAATTATTATTTATATTGGATACTGAAAAAATAGCTAATATTCGTACATTAATTTCCTGCTAGTTCTCTGAGATGATTGAGGTATGTAATATGTACAGTTCGGCCGCTGTATCTTGGCGCGTCTGAACTTCGCGCAGAAGGCTGCGCAGTAACATAATTCGGCAATACTCGATACGCGGTGTATTGTGTCTCAGTCATACGTTAGCATGTTCGTGTTGCCATCTCTGTCTTACATGCGCTAAAGTTCGCAAAGCCTATGTTCAGACGCGCCAAGATACAGCGGCCGTACTGTACCTATCTACGAAATGTGTACGTCAACAAACTGATTAAAGTATGCCAAGTGAGCGACTGATACTAAAGCCAGTAGGTCAAGAAATATTGCAGATACTTAAACAAATAGTAAACACGAAGCTGTTTAACTTGAACCATGAAGAAATATACCACATTCCTTAAGAACCGTTGATTAGCAGTGACAACAACTGTAACTAGTAATAATATGAGTAAAATCAATAAATCTTCGTTGCGACTTTAAGACCTCTTATGTGTAAAAAATCAGCTTTTTGAGGGAATCGATAAAAATCGATAAAGTTTTGTTTAGCAAACACATAGGTGATTTTGAATTTGGTGAATAAATTACGATGGAAACGTCGTACACACATGACAGTTTTTGAATTCGATAGTGCTTCAAAATGTAGAATCATTTGACGTAAAAAAGTGATTTTACCAAAAGTGGCACATATCACCTATGAGGTCTTAAAGTTGCAACCACGAAATAACACAACCACAAGATGTACGATCAATACAGCTATACAGTATTGATTTTCTTCTGATAAGAATCAAAACGAGAGATTTAAATGATTTTAAATATGAATTTGAAAACATGTATCTGCCACAGTTACCTCCTATCTGCTCAGGTCGATTCCTTCCAACGCAGTTTAATGTCGTCAAGTAAAAATAATAGTTACAAAAGTAACTTTATTAATGTCTATACATTAATTAATGCAATCATTACTTTGGTTTGTCCACAGACATTTGTCAAAATAAACTGTAAATAAGAAATCTGAACGTGACCAATAATAATGAATTTCTCATATCGTAGCATTAATTTGTAGAATCTGAACTGCCCCGGAAGGATTTTCGTGAAAATAGAAAGTAAATGGTGTTGCCTAATGATTAATGAGTTTAATGACATATATCTAATGCGAAATGTTAATGTTTATTAAATAAATAATAATAAATTAAACAGTCTAATTAATTAAAAATAACAACGTAATTTTTCTTTAACAATCAGCAATACGCAATGATAACCTCTGACACTTTTGTATAAAAATCTATTATTACTTGCTTCGGTTAAGGAAAACACCATGCATAAACCTGCATACCTGAAAGTTCATTAAATAAGGTTCGTAAAGTACTTAAGTTTATTTTCATAATTCGCATTGGATCAGCTTGTCGGGCTTTGCCCCTCACATGAGAAGAGGGAGACCATATCCAAGCAATGGGTTATTTAGAGGTTAAGATGATGAAGATCTATGAACAGGGTATGCTCTCTTAAAGGGTTTATTTAACACCAGTTAACTTATCAGCAACAACTCTGATTTGCAAATGGAAATGTTCAACACCTTACGGTGGCATCATAATCTTAATATTACCTATATATAAATTACGTGTCACGTTGTTTGTCCGCGATGGACTCCTAAACTACTTAACCGATCAAATGCACACCGTGTGCAGTTTGATCCAACTTGAAAAATAGGATAGACGGAAAGTTTTAATAAAAAAAAAACGTTTGACAGAACCAAAAAGTCTGTCCGGGCAGCTAGTAATATAATAAATCCTGCTCGATTACTGACTACCACAATAAAAAATATATAACAAGTACTAAACATTCGGTAGGTAGGTAATAAATCTTTAGGTTATCGCATTGAGTTCAGTGACATTGAAGATGCAAGAATATCGGCATGCAATTGATATCTTGTCTCTACGTAAAACATCCTTTTAACTTTTATGGCAAAACATGTGGCCAAACTACTTAGGCCAGCAAGTCAGGGTTGCCGGGTGCCAGGTGATGGGATTTAAATTGAACTTTCCGGTATGCAGTCCATGTGACAATAATACCGAAGTAAGGTTTTTATATTTTTCATAAAACCTGTAGAATCACGGATGCACGCGTAGAGGTATTGCTATTTCATTCATTTGATTGATATTAATATAAGTACAATTCAAGAATATCTTACTTACTGCAAATTAACTATCGATATTGCTAAAATTACACGTGTGAAGAAAACTAACATGTCATTGTGATGAATTTTATCAGAACATTTTGCAAGAGTATAATTTTTAAATAATTGCGTCCTATGTTTTTTAAGTTCTTATCTTTTTTGGCCATTCATTCTCTTATTTTTTTTTCCATCTGACAACCCTGGGTAACGACTCACCACTGACCATTCGATGTCTGTAGATAAAAACATCAAGCTGCAATCAAAACAAAATAACCATACAGACTTATACTGGAAGTGGCTGGAACCTTGCCAAGGACGTTCCAGTCTTGTGGCTAAAGGCCTAATACTTAACATATAAATTTACTTTAATTTTTTGATATTATCTGTCTGTATCTTTTGTTTATAATTTCTTCACTAAAAGTTTTACATGAGAGTAACAATATGTCAAAGAAGTTGCAAATATAGGCACTCTTTGGCACTAACTTTTATCTATAACTAATACAAAACTGCTAAAAGAATCGCTAATAACCAAGATCCAAGAACAAAGTATAAGTAATAATAACGTGATGCCCTGGCCGGGAATCAAACCCTTGCTGCTGGATGGCAGACGATAGGTAGATCACATTACATCGTCGCAAAAATGCATAATACATTACCTAGCTAGTTCTTGTATCTTAATAAAACAAGAAAAGAAGACGGATCTTATTAAACAATTTACCTAATTGTTTTAACCAAGGTTGACACTGACCAAAAATACAAGTAATATGTCACGGTCAGTTACTTGCAAGTACATAATTATTTCACCCGGATATAGAATGCAGTCATACAGTGAATCACAGCGAAATTCCCTAACGCTTACCTGTAAAGCAATTCTTACATTGCTTGATGACCAGTAATTTGCACTAATAAATCGTTACTAGACAGGTAATGTAAACCAATTATCATGACGTATTAGAGAGAATATTTATGACAATACGTAATGAAACAATCACAAATTAAAAAAATATCGCTTATTCTCTCCTTGGCAACAAGATGTTCTTTTATTGCTCGGCTCTGCTATTTTTACCTCGTTGTTATTAACCCGCTTGTTAGCTTGGGTAACTAAGATTTTGCAGTAAATTTTATTCTTATTATTATTATTTTAAGATAATATGATATTATTATTATTTATGCTGACGACGGGAAAACAGGCATACGGCTCACCTGATGTTAAGTGGTCACCGTCGCCTATGGACACGTACAGTATCAAGGGAGCTGCAAGTGAATATAAGTACAATTCAAGAATATCTTACTTACTGCAAATTAACTATCGATATTGCTAAAATTACACGTGTGAAGAAAACTAACATGTCATTGTGATGAATTTTATCAGAACATTTTGCAAGAGTATAATTTTTAAATAATTGCGTCCTATGTTTTTTAAGTTCTTATCTTTTTTGGCCATTCATTCTCTTATTTTTTTCCCATCTGACAACCCTGGGTAACGACTCACCACTGACCATTCGATGTCTGTAGATAAAAACATCAAGCTGCAATCAAAACAAAATAACCATACAGACTTATACTGGAAGTGGCTGGAACCTTGCCAAGGACGTTCCAGTCTTGTGGCTAAAGGCCTAATACTTAACATATAAATTTACTTTAATTTTTTGATATTATCTGTCTGTATCTTTTGTTTATAATTTCTTCACTTATAGGTTTACATGAGAGTAACAATATGTCAAAGAAGTTGCAAATATAGGCACTCTTTGGCACTAACTTTTATCTATAACTAATACAAAACTGCTAAAAGAATCGCTAATAACCAAGATCCAAGAACAAAGTATAAGTAATAATAACGTGATGCCCTGGCCGGGAATCAAATCCTTGCTGCTGGATGGCAGACGATAGGTAGATCACATTACATCGTCGCAAAAATGCATAGGTAATACATTACCTAGCTAGTTCTGGTATCTTAATAAAACAAGAAAAGAAGACGGATCTTATTAAACAATTTACCTAATTGTTTTAACCAAGGTTGACACTGACCAAAAATACAAGCAATATGTCACGTTCAGTAACTTGCAAGTACATATTTCACCCGGATATAGAATGCAATCACACAGTGAATCACAGCGAAATTCCCTAACGCTTACCTGTAAAGCAATTCTTACATTGCTTGATGACCAGTAATTTGCACTAATAAATCGTTACTAGACAGATAATGTAAACCAATTATAGTGACGTAGTAGAGAGAATATTTATGACAATACGTAATGAAACAATCACAAATTAAAAAAATATCGCTTATTCTCTCCTTGGCAACAAGATGTTCTTTTATTGCTCGGCTCTGCTATTTTTACCTCGTTGTTATTAACCCGCTTGTTAGCTTGGGTAACTAAGATTTTGCAGTAAATTTTATTCTTATTATTATTATTTTAAGATAATATGATATTATTATTATTTATGCTGACGACGGGAAAACAGGCATACGGCTCACCTGATGTTAAGTGGTCACCGTCGCCTATGGACACGTACAGTATCAAGGGAGCTGCAAGTGCGTTGCCGTCCTTAAAGAATACGATATACATTATACACTCTTTTTAAAAAACCCAACCACATATCATAGCGCGCAGGGAATGCCTCAGAGGGAAGTTTGTTGCAAAGCTCGCAGGTTCGTGGCAGGAAGGAACGAAAGAAACAAGAGGTTGACGAATGCCACAAGTCGAAGTGGTGCGGGCGGAACCGTAACCTTTTGCGGGTGGTGCGATAAAGGTTCAACCTGGTGCCCCCATCCAAGGTGGAATTTTTCGGAACATTCACCATAGTAGAGACGGTAGAGGACACAAAGAGAGCCTACGTCTCTCCGGAGGCTTAAGTCCTCTATATAAATAAAGCTCTAGTCCTCCTCTTATAAGCTAGAAGACTTGAATTTTCGACTATAACAAAAGAGACGCGATTATGAAATGTTTTCATTCCAACTTGCGTGCGTCAAATTTCTTCCAACTCACTAGTCGGACAGCTTGTTTACTTCGACTGGACGCGTTGGGTTCGATGCCCGGCATTAAAATAAGAAAGGGGTTTATTCTCGGTAACTGGTTGTTAAGGATGCCTTATTTGCATCATACGGGTCTATAATACCATTTAAAACCAAATAATCTTGGAGCGATATAAAGTAAGTTTGTAAATAAGATTTATACAGTAAACCCAGATCGCAAAACTTAAATTATAATATGGTTTCTTGGACTGTCTCTGGTCTGGGGATTATTGCGGAAAATCTTTTGATTGGCAACGTACCTAGGTAGAAAGCGAAACTCTCCAGTGCAGCTGTTATAGTTATAATGTTCTAGCATCATCTATTCCTTCCAGCATCATGAGTCATGACCACTATAGTTCAGTCCCCGTCAGTGACCGTTAGTCAGTGTGACCAGTATGTTTATATACCATTAATATATTAGTAACAAATAAATAATATTTATCTAAATATTTTAGCATCCGGCCATTATACAATCCAGTTATTTTAATTATTCCTGATTTAATTAATGGTCGGTTAACGACTTTGATGATATATGGTTTACATAAAGATTTCTTTTATAATAAAACGCAAAAATTACTGCTTCTATAACATGATCTGTTATCGACAGTTAGGGCTAAATTGATTATAGAAACAGGCTATAATAAAGAAGTTGTAGAGTTAGTTCGTGATCTTAGAAGAATGTCAGCCATGCATGTTTATTCATTATATTTATTTATCCTTAATCATATTTTTAATGCAAGAAATGCTACCGATTACGTTGTTATGTGCCATTTTAAATTCCTGTAAGTAATATAATAATAGGTAATACCTGTTATTAATATTTTATACAATAGTATTTATTGACCCCATTCATTCAACTGCAAGTCATTGGTGTCCCAGTTCAGGTCACGGTTCTCTCCTCATGAGTCTCAGGACTAAGAAGACCTAAAGCTAACTCCACTATTCTTCTTCTTCTTCTCCAGTGCGGATTGTTTTTGAAGAGAAAACTTGTTTAGCATCGTTGTGATTTGAAAGTCGATGAAACGAAAAAGCGACACTAAAAAGAGTTTGACACATAAATTCATAAGATTTAACGTGGGAGAAAAGGAGATAGCAAGCATTATACAGTGTTTCTTATGTTCGTGGTTCTCTTTGTGTTACTTTAAAAAGTGCTAATGAATACAACTATTCATAGATGGCGCGAGGAACAAGATAGAAGATTCGTTTTATTGCTGGATAGATGGCACTAGCTGCTCATTTTACTCTTCATATTATGTTAAGAGATGGCGTTAGTTACCGCTGTTTTATTTTTTTATTTTCTAACTTTGCATAACTAATCACTATGATCATTACTAAAACCTACAGTTAATATCTTTCCGAAATTTTACATTCGACTCATTATCTTGAAACCAAAATTTTTGAAGGTTTCGCTTATACCACGTCTGAATTACACACATTTTAATTTTTTTATAGAAACTATTGACCAAGAAATGTAAACAAAGATAACCTTAATTGCGCAAGGTAGTGTAGTAAACTATTTCAAAGACCAGTTTGACTAAGTTACTCACGCATATTGTATAACACAAATTCTTGTTTTAACATTCTTACATACATTTGTATTAATTTCCCGGTCGGTTTTTGCGTCATACCGGTCATACGTCAAGTTGAACTGCCGGAAAACAAATGGTTGTAGTCATCTTGTGTTATTACACTTAATATGTTCTTAGACAATGATTCTACCGCGAGTTAACGTTCCGTGAGATACGTACACATTGAATTGTCAATATTTAAACGGAAGTAATTCTTTATCTTTCGAAATGCCAGTTTTTCCTTGTACAAAATTATCCTTATCCTACTCATTTTGTAAATGAGAAAGTTTCTATGTGAAATTATAATATATCGATGTTCGTTACTCGTTGACGCAAAAATTACTGACCGGAATTTTCATGAAATTTGCACACAAGTGTACCGATCTAGATTAAATTTGTCGCCCAAAGATTATGCAGTTACATATTTTCAGTCCAATTTATTATTGGCTGCGAAACGTTATAACCACAACGAATAATTAATAAAACAGGTAATATATTCACAAATAAAATATATAAAAATAATGAAATATGAAATGTTTTTTTTTACAAATATGCTTGCTCACATATGACTTATCAATTAACAATTCAAAACAAGACACCGTGAAAAACCAGTTTGGAACCGGACATATTCTCATGGATATTGATGTATCGCTCAGTACAAGTTTACGTCATGCATGCATGCATTTTGCATGCGTCTACCTCTGCGGATCTGTGCAAGGTTCGATCAAACACCTTGACCTGCCTTAACGCAATTTTATAGCTTTTGTTCGTTTTTGTCATATTGCCATTTATATTTTCATCTCCTTACTTTCATAGTCATGAAATAATATTTAAATTAATTTTTTAAACAAATTAAATAATATCTATCTAGTCAGGAAATACATATATACAAACTTATATTTTTTCTATTTATGTATAATGTATGTCACCCAGTTTACTAAAGTACTTCAGTATTGACATTTTGAAACTCCAACACCATCGCTTCAACTAATTAATCTCTACCATGAAACCATGATCAACGAACGAAACAATTTTTATTTTATTTGTATTTATTAAGAAAAGAAAATATGTAAATTAGGCAATACCCCACACTCATAGCCAATACTAGGTGACCTAGCACCATAATAATAAATTATTTAATAGATAGAATATAATAGGTATACAACATTGCATAGGATTACCTGAATATTAGAATATGTAGATATCAGCAACTAAGTATACCTAACACAAGTAAAGAGAGCATACATACATCAATTAGGTACTGCTTTGTTACATTAGTTTACGTAAATGTTAGCTTACATCAAGGACCCTATTAAATTCTAGATAATACTAGCTGCCCGGACAGACTTCGTTCTGTCCAATTTTTTTTTTTAATTAAAACCTTCCGTCTATCCTATCTTTCAAGTTGGATCAAACGGCATACGGTGTGCAAAGATTAAAATCGGTTAAATAGTTTAGGAGTCCATCGCGGACAAAAAACGTGACACGTAATCTACCTATAGTACTATAATAAAACTCAAATGGCAAATTTTCTATACATTGAACATTTTTTTAAAATTTCGATTAGGGGGCACGTCAATAACATGTTAGAGCACAAAAATATTTTTTTTAGAATTATTTTCTGTCTGTCTGTCTGTCCGTTTGTCTGTCCGGGCATCACATGAAAACCCTTGAACGGATTTCGATGAAAATTGGTAAAGTTGTTACTAATACTTCGGGTCATATTTTAGGATACTTTTTATCCCGGAAAATAAAAAGCCTTCCCCGGGAAACGAGATGAAAATTTGTATTGAATATTTTTAAAACATCAACCGATTTGCCTCAAAATTGCAACAAATGTTCCTTGCTTAAATTCATGGAACATTTATATTTTTCAGTTTTTCAAAATTTTTACAAAAAAAGAGGAAAAAAATAAAAATTACTGTGAATGTTGCTTATTTTATACAACCCGTTCTTGGAGGAATCCTTTGTGGTTTTATCGTGGGTTTCAGTATATAAATTACTAAATATAAGTACTTCAATGTAAATTCACCGTTTTTGTATTTTTTTTCTGCAAGAGGTACAAATAAGGTAAAACATAATTTCCGTATGCGAAGCTGCGGGCAACAGCTAGTTTATATATAATAAGATATTTAGAAGATAGTATAAAGGTACCCAGCAGTATAACAGCAGTGATAGCCTAGCGGTTAGAACGTTGGTCTCCCGAACGCAGGGGCCCGAGTTCAAATCCTGGCACGCACCTCTAATTTTTAAATATTATGTGCGTATTACATGTTAATTATCACTTGCTGCGGTGAAGAAAACATCGTGAGGAAACCTGCACGCCGGTGAGTTCTCCATAAAGTTCTCAAAGGTGTGTGAAGTCTACCAATCCGCACTTGGCCAGCGTGGTAGTCTATGGCCTGTATCCCCTCACATTGTGAGAGGAGACCCCGAGCCCAGCAGTGGGACAATCATGGGTTGTTGCTAACTAGCTTATTGGGTACCTTTAGCAGCAGCTAAAGGTACCCAATAAGTATCAGTAGCTGTATCCGTTCCTCAACATTCTTCCTCCGTTTCCAGGCCAACAGCCAGTGACGGAGGTGTGTCTGGGCTGCATCTGCCAAGCTGTCTCCGGCTGCAAGCAGGGGCTGCAGTGCGACGGAGACGCGTGTGGCCTCTTCCGCATCACCTGGGCCTACTGGGCCGACGCCGGCAAGCCCACGCTACCTGGCGTGTCTGTTGATTCTCCTGAGGGTGAGTAGAGTTGGTTTATAGTCCTTTTTATGGAAATAGCCTGCAAACGAGCTGACGAGCCACCTGATGGTAAGTGGCTATCGTCGCTCATGGACACCAGCGACACCAAAGGCATCACTGATACGTTGCCGGCCAAGAAAGAGAGAAGACAAACAAAGAAAGAACTGTCTCTCAAGCCTCCAGCCGGAACACTTCGAATCGTTTGGCGGCTGACTCAAGCTCAAGAGTGGTAGCTATCCAGGCATTCGACGGTGGCCACTACATGAAAAATAACGTTACTGTAGAATCCAGTAGATTTTCTTTACATCTTCCTTGAAAGACAAATCAACCGCTTGATCGTTGATTGACCGTAAATGCTTGATCAATTAAATACTTAATGTCATTAATTAACTGTTTTCTTCATTCCAGCTTACTCCAGCTGCACCAACAACCCCGGTTGTGCTGCTCAATGTGTACAGAACTACATGACTAGATTCGGACAGGTATCCCAGTATTCTTACAAAATATAACTACTAAGTAGAATCTCTGAAAGCCAAGACCCGTATTAATAAAAACAAATCTTAAGATCTCTGCGATCTCAAGATTCGGTTTGAGATGCTAAAATAATTTGTTTGATCGTACCTACGTATGTAAAAGTGACATTTTGTGAGATCTGAAATCAGTTCATTAATACGGGAGTAAAATACAAAAATTTCTTATTCGGTTTCATATACTTTTTGCTCTCGAATAGAATGCTTATGGGCTTCCTCATGTTAGGTTCTACGGGCTCTACCGGAGTTTTGCCTTTAAAAATAAATCGTTTTTCGTGCTTGATTTTGTCTTAGTTGCCATAGAATGAAATGAAATGTAAGTAGATTATACATCAAGACCCTCATATAACATGAATCTCACCTCAACAGTGTCAAATGGCGCAGGATTATCGCAAAAATGCTCATGGCCTTTTCCATGTAATAAATGCTTTAAGTAATTCACTTTGCTTCGGGTAGATACTTAATCTATATTAATATTATAAAGAGAAAAGATTTGTTTGTTTGCATTGAATAGGCTCCAATGCTACTGAACCGATTTGAAAAATTCTTTCACTGTTAGGAAGCTACACTATCCCCGGGTGACATAGGCTATATTATATTCTCATATAGCCTATGTCACCCGATATCCTTAATCCGGGATCCTTAATAAAACTCCAATAATGTAACCCAGGATGTGAAAAATAAGAAAACCGAAGCAAAGCGAGAGCGATTACTCGTTCTTAATAAACATACCACTGAAGCAAATCCTTCAAATGTCAGAAAATATATTAATATAGCCCTCCATGAATGTGTTTGCCACCACAAGAATTTTTCTAAATCCGTCTGGCAATTCTAGAGATTAACGCGTTCAAACAAACATACAAAAAATCTCATCAGCTTTAGTTATTATATTTTTACTACCTATAAATTGAGTCGCAGGTCAGTCCAATCGTGCACCGATATAATAACATCATTCTACTTAGATTGCGTCGTCCAAATCCGTGAACAAACGTGTAGGTGTGCCCATGTATAATAAATACTTAACATTGTGACATTGCCATTGAGATTTGCATATAGACTGGGTGACATCACCCAGCTAATGCCAAAAGTCACAGCTCGCGTGTAAACTGACTAAACAATAACAATAGAATCTTATGTTACATTTTTTATTGATTATCATTTTGGTAATCCCCGTTGGAATCTACATATAATTTTAATCCCGAGGTTGACGCTCTTTAAGTATCAGATTTCAGTTGAATATCGAAATACTAATACCAGTATACATTGTTTTTAAAAAGCTTGTTCACTTAAGTATGAATTAATTATTTGTTTTTGAACGGGCTGCTAAGCAAAAGCGTCACGGAAAAGAAATATCCGGGATAAAAACCCTAACAATTAAACTATTATTTGATATAAATGTAAAAAATTGGGTGGTAATAGCTACGACAGGTGCCTTGGTTAAACGGAAAGGTGTATAAGTGTCGACCGTCTCTTTTCGGATGGTGATATATTCATGCGATAGACTTTAGGACTGAACTAGAAAATTAGCTAGAAAACCCATAATGATGATGCAGCATATTATGCGCTCTATTTCTATAACCATGACTTACCCTTAGACCTAGGTATAGGTGTAATGTATTTTTAATTTCATAAAACTCAGTTAAGCAAAGTCAATCAGCAATATATTCATAACAAACTATTCATAAAACCCTTCTGCAATCTGCACTGGAGCAGCGTGGTGCAGTACTCAATAGACTTCAAATTTAAGGCGCGGTGTTACCTCATTATTCACAAAACTGGGTTTATTTGACGCTCGATTACGAGAAAATATCCTATGCAAAAAATACAGAGCATAGAAAAAGGTCTAAAGAAAAATGTTAACCGAATAGAACATAAAATGGTAGTTTAATATTTCCAATAAAAAATCGTAATTTGCTTCACAATAATAAACTTTAGTGTCAAAATTCTCTGTATTTTCATGGGTAAGAACATTATTTTTTAAAGAATATAATAGGTAATTATATGGTTTTATTAAAATTTTAATCGGACAAACATTGAATTTAATGCGTATATTCTGAATTATCTAAGGAAAACCCGCAAATTAAATTTTTATTCGCAGCCTAGTTACATCGTTAACAAAAAAAAATGCTTTGCAATTTTCAACCCTATTCAACGTCACGTAAATGTAACATTAGATTAGCGCAGATATGGGGTTGTGTAAGTGAAATCAACGCTTTTAAATCGTAGTCATTCTGCGCCTAAAGAGAGTCCGCTGCCTTGTAGTTAGCGTTTTGCAACTTTACAGCAACAGCAGAAAAAATAGATTCATAAAGCTTTGCCAATGATTGAAACTTGAATGAATAGACTTAGCTTACGTCTGATTACCTATGATACATGCATATGTTACCGGATATCTGTATAATTCAGCATTCTATACAATACCTAGGCAATGTATAGAATATCTAAAACCTTCAGGTAACGTTTTGAATATTATTTATTTCATACTTAGCCCAGGCATTCTATACAATACTCCATGCGTAGTTGGTAATGTGTGTAAAAGACGGTTCTCTGCCTTTTCGCCGAAAATTGTTTGGCCGATTATCACTTGCCAACTAACGTTTCGCAGAATTTTATTTCGCCGAATAATCATTTGCCAACTTATCACATTTTTTTTTAAATTTCCCAACCTAACAGTTGCCAACTGTACGTTTGGTCTGCCTTTTATAATGACACTTTTCAAAAGGCCAACTTTCAAGTAGCGAATGTTTAAGTTAGAGTAATATTCATTTGGTTGTATATTGTTTATAAACCTAGGTTTGTAAATTTGCGGTTCTTGTTATCTTTATTTATTTATTTATTTATTTATTTATTTATTTATTTATTTATTATAAGATTACCAACATAAGATACAGTTTCATCATTTGCAATACAAGTTGTTACTTATCATATTAAATCTTACTGTTCCTACAATTACAGGTAACCACAGCATGCTTTGCAAATAGTCATCTTCCGGTGACATATGCACTTTTAGGGAGAATTTAGGGGTTTTTGATACATAAAATGGCTTCCAAACATCTCCGGCGCTGCGGGAAGTGCAGCCCCTCCGCCCTTGCGTAATAAACTGCAGGCACTCCATGCTCGCCTGCGCAGCTTCGGCTTTTTGGTCGCCTGCGGCGACCAGCCTCAGCCGCTTCGGCTCACATGGTGCCTGCAGTTTGTTACAGCGGGCGGGGGCTGCTCTCCCTCCGCGCCTCCGGGGTTTACATTCACTCTAGGGGTAGGGCAGACTAGTACCACGTGGGGTCGGGGTTGACTAAGTCGGTTCTGTCACCAATTTTGAAAAATCCGAAGTTGCGTAGGCGAGCAGTGTAGTGTAGGAGCCATTAGACTGCATCTCTCCTTACCATCAAGTGTGATTTCGGTCAAGCATTAATTTAAAATGTATAAAAAAATATCTATTCATGCAGGTTATAATTTGTTTTGAGTGTGTTTTTAAGTAAATTCTTAATTCCAACCTCCATCCAAGTTGACTACACATACCCAAATCTAACTTTATTCATTGCCGGTGGACCTGCAGGTATTCTGTACAGTAGTTGGGAAACGTATACATTTCCTAGGCAAACTATGTAATGGTGATAATATTCATATAATTTAATACATTGCCAAAACGACCCAGGTATTATACACATTTCCTAGGAATTGTGTTGAATACCAGCATTATACAGATATCCGGTAACACATACATGAAATATTTGGACTATGATGTCATAACGAGGTGGGCAGCCAGTCAAATTGTAAATCCAGTAAATCACATAAACATTGCAGATAAGATGGTTTTGAATTTTTTTTCTTTTCTGATTCTTTATGTGTCAAACCAAATCCAAGTAATTCTACTGCAGTAATACGAGTAATATACTTAGTTTACTTATACGTACTATTTGAGTAAAATTATTTCATGAGTAAGAATTTAGATTTGTTTTAACGGTACGGTAAATGTAAAAATCTTTTTTGGCCTGCGGATCATAAGATTGCTGATTGGAAGTATCCGAAAGGGACAATGGGAATGGAAAAGCAGACGTGAGATCAATTAAAACTTTGTATACAATGATCGGCTTCAAAGAAACGGACAAAGCCTATAATATCAAAATTGCCTTACAATCCCAACATCAGAAAAATAAGAAAAAAATATAGGACCAATCTGGAACCATGGCATACACTCAAATAAATGAAAATCTTCCAATTCGGTTGATAATATGTAAACGAACGAATAAATAAACAATGGAGTTCTAAAGTAACAAACTTAAAAAATATACAATCGAATTGAGAACGTCTTCATTTCAAAGTCGGTTAAATACAAAGTCTCTTTTCGTCATGGATGCCATCATCAGAAAAATACGAAAAAAACTGTGGATCACTTTGGAAGCATAAGCATAAGGACACGGAACTGCTTAGCATAGTCTTGAAGACAAGACATTGTCAATGGGAACGATTATTACTAGCTCTTGTATCTCACATTCGAAAGGATGTTACCATATAAAATACAAAGTCTTCTTCCAAATGTTCCAGGATTGCAACGGCGACGGGCAGGTGAACTGCTACGACTACATGGCGATCCACAAGAAGGGCGGCTACGGGTGCTCCGGCGAGCTGCCCTTCCAGTACGTCACCGTCTTCAACCAGTGTGTTGCTGCCGTCGCCGCGCAGCAGGGTTGAAGTCAACCTTACAACAACTACAACAGGCACCAAGAATGCCACTTAGATATAACTTTGCAGTAAACTAATTAGACTTAATTCCATCTTGCGTTTTTTTTGTGACCCTACTGTGAGGCCCCCCCCCCTCGCCCGTGAGGTTTAACCTCACATTTTTAGGGTTTTAGGTAACAATAAATGTAAAGCCGCGTGGAATGTTATTAAAAATAAATATGACCTAGCATCAAATAATCTAATATAAAAAATTCTCTTGTCACGGTGTTAGAAGTTGAACTCCTCTGAAACGGCTCGACCGATTTTCGTGAATCTTTGCGTGCATATCGGCTAGGGTTGAGAATCGGACAACATCTATTTTTCATCCCCTACCCCTAAAAAATTTTTGGCAGAACAACGTTTGCCCGGTCAGCTAGTTACCCTATAAAATTAACACAACAGAAACACTATTGACGAGCCGCAGGAAATAGCTGATAAATTCAAAGATTTTTATATAGATAACTATACTTGCAGCATGTATGTTTGTATGTTTCCCCACTAAACTAAAATTATAGACAGTTCTACCTCTGTACAATAAAGGAGATCGCAAGACAATGAATAATTATCGGTCTATTACTTTGATTCCTGTAATTTCTAAAATTTATGAAAAAGCCATGCAAAATAGGGTACTAGACTTCCTCAATAAACATAAAATTCTTGCTAGAGAACAATTAAATACGGTTTTGAAAAAAATAATCTACTGAACTTCCAATTTTGACCTCGTTCACAGCACGACATAACGTCACCAACAAAATACATAACACATTGCTCTTTTTTGATACGTGTAGTGCCTTTGACTATGTCAACCACAATATTTTGCTGGATAAATAGGAACGGAATAAGAGGCACGGCCCACTACTGGCTTAAAAAAACTTGAGAGAAGGGACACCCGGATGGAACGAAGTTCCTTGCAGTAAGTACTAGGATAGCAAAAACATGCAGCAAGTGTGCCAAAACAAATCTGGGGTATTAAATTTCTCATCGGCTTTGTTCAGCTAGTAGCGCTACTAGGTGAACAAAGCCGATGAGAAATTTGTTTTGGCACACTCGCTTGCATGTTTTTGCTATCCTAGTACTTACTGCAAGAAACGAAAATATCTGGCTTGCTTTCTATAAGAGAGAGAGAGAGACAGACAGAGAAACATGCGCACGCCGCACGACATGACTGTAACGACGCCGCACGAGTTATAACGACTAACGACGGCAAAAAGTGTCGTTACAACTTTTCGTTACCAAATTTTCCGCCTAGCCCCTTTTCGCAACGCGCGATAAGAAACTTCGTTCCAACTACTTACATAACGCCACCACATGGTTGAAATTACCGCAATAAATACGAAACATATGGTAACGTTATTCAGATCGCAATAATAACATAATGCAAGAGGCGTACCACAGGGTAGTATTCTAGGGCTTCTCACTCTACATCAACGACCTACCGAGAGACCACGGAACATAAATGCGTACTATTTACGGATGATATGTATATCTGTCAGTATAACCTCAAAGGACAAAGAAAACCACAATAATGTCATTAATAATACAGTTCTACTCCTATTATTATTATTTAAGTTGATTATTATTACTTATTATTGATTGGTTTTATATTGTAAATTAAATACGATTCTAATAAGTTTTTGCATGTAATATTGTAAATATTAATATCACTAAAATATTGAATGCCGAAATCGGCCAAATATGTTTGAACGCCTGTTAAGTTACCATCTTTTCTACTTGTACCAAATTTGTGACAATGAAATAAATTAATTAATTAATTAATTAAATAAATAAAATAAAATAAAAACACGTCTCTGGCTATAAAGATACAAATTAAACAAACAAAAAAAAATCTCAAAAAAAACTAAATACTTATTTTGTTATTTCCTAGATTTTGCTCATAAATTTCCTGATCCGCTATGAACCGAGCCACTGTGGGCGCAGAGCCGGAGCGGTGGAGCGACGAGCTAGGGTGCCAAATTTGGAGGGGCGCCAAATTTGGGGTGAGGAGCAAAAAAAATAAAATTCTTAATATTGGTTCAGTAAAAAAAATTTCGAGCAAAAAAGCTCGATTTTTATTTTCTTATGTGGGCGCCACAATATTCTTGCCTAGGGCGTCAGTGGCTCTAACGCCGACACTGTGTGGATGCTCGTGCTACTAGAAATTCAAAACGACACCAAGGAAAACATAACGTAGGTATATACGACAGAGGGATTTAGGTATCAATTGGTCACCCCAAAAATTAGTTCTAACTCGTCACGCGCAAAAAATGTATTAAATTAGTACTAGTTCGTCACGTCTCACAAAAGTTCCAATTGGTCACATGTAAGTATAGTTCCAATACGTCACGTATCAATTTAGTTTTAACTCGTCATGCATTTTTTTAGTTTCGATTGGTCACCCCAAAAGTTTGTTCTAACTCGTCACGCGCCAAGGATTTAATAAGAAACTATAAAATATGATTAAAATATTTATTTACCAGATATAAAATTAAATGTTAATCTCTCTTAATAAATGTTAATAAAACAAAAAAATATTTGTCCACATTGACCAAATCAAATCAAATCAGATGTTTTTATTCAACATTGGTTTAGTTTACAAATACTTTTTGAAAGTCATGCAAGCTACGGCAATGCTTCAACAAGGCCCTACTGTGAGAGGGCCCGGGAGAAGAAGCAGCAAAAAACTACCGGGGTTGTTATTTGGAACGAAGTTCCTTATCGCGCGTTGCGAAAGGGGGTTAGACGGAAAAATTAAGACGAAAAGTTGTAACGACACTTTTTGCCGTCGTTACAACTCGTGCGGCGTCGTTACAAGTCGTGCGGCGTGCGCATGTTTCTCTGTCTGTCTCTCTCTCTTCTCTCTCTCTCTCTCTTATAGAAAGTAAGCCTGATATTTTCGTTTCTTGCAGTCAGTACTAAGATAGCAAAAACATGCAAGCGAGTGTGCCAAAACAAATCTGGGTTATTAAATTTCTCATCGGCTTTGTTCACCTACACTATATTCACATTCGAATCAGAATTTACATAAGCACTGTGTTGCCTAGCAACCACAAACAAACAGGTGCATGAAACTTTTGGTCGTATAAAGTACGTTTGAACTAAATCTGGAGTTCGCAAGTCGCGTTCCGTTCCACTCTTTGTAATTTTATTTTATTTTTAAACATAATATTTATTTTGCAAAAGTTTAAAATAACACGGAATAGTTACGTATAAAATCGATATAGACTGTTTTAAAATACATAAACATAAATATAAAATGTTATTCGGCTTTGTTTAATGAAATTTAACTTATAAATAATTTTATGCTCATGCATATTGAGTGGAATGAAATATCTGTATAATCTGTACAGTGCCATCTCTCAAGAACTTATTTGTGACGTGGCGAAAATTGGAACTAATGCCATCCCATTCATAAATTAGTACTATGCGCACTATGATTGGTCCAATGCGTCCGGCAGCGCCCTCCTTATAGTCACAGATAAGTTGATTTCACTGTATTTCGAAATATAATACGACCAAGTTGCAAAGCATGTAAGCGCCATTATAGCTATGAGGTTTTCGTAGTCATTTCTATTTATAGTCATAGGTAGGCCGGCCTCAAAACAATAAGTTTCTACAAAGGTTTGAAGTCGCTTCACGAAATTAAGGATGTGCGAGCGTGAGTTATTCATGACGAAAATTGTTTTAAGATGTTGGTTTTTACGTCGTTTTCTCTTAGTGTGTTGTTGTTATAGGTCAATATTAAAATAATGAAGTTGTCACAAACGTTATAATGATTATTTCGTTCTTTAATAGTTATTTGGTGTGCGAAATACAAATCAGTTTGTGAAAACCCTATAATGGAATTTTTACGATTTATTGACAAGTATTCTGATACGAGTTTGACTCAAGTATAGTAGCAATTAATTAAAGCGAGTAGGTACTAGGCGACCAGAAGTATTCGATGTTGCGACATCAGTGATACTGTACAACCATAGTATGTGGCTGTCTTATTTACTCTTCGGTATTTAGCATAGGCACAACAGGGATATCTATCTATATTACGATCATGCATATTAAGTTATTATTGCTATTTCTCTTGTCATGCCAATTAATATGCGGAAGAGCAACAGGGATAGAACAAATCCTTCACTGCCACTCTGACATCTTGTCAGAGCGCTTTGACACGGGTCAGAGCGCGGGTCAAGCGAAATGGCAATAATAGCTAATATGGACGTCCCTGTTGTGCTTATGCTAAATTCCGAAGAGTGAATAAGATAGTACAGACTGTGGCATGTACGGTGTCACTGATGTCGCAACATCGAAGACTTCTGGTCGCCTAGTACCTACTCGCTTTAATTAATTGCTACTAGGTGAACAAAGCCGATGAGAAATTTAATACCCCAGATTTGTTTTGGCACACTCGCTTGCATGTTTTTGCTATCCTAGTACTGACTGCAAGAAACGAAAATATCAGGCTTACTTTCTATAAGAGAAAGAGAGAAGAGAGAGAGACAGACAGAGAAACATGCGCACGCCGCACGACTTGTAACGACGTCGCACGAGTTGTAACGACGGCAAAAAGTGGCGTTACAACTTTTCGTCTTAATTTTTCCGTCTAACCCCCTTTCGCAACGCGCGATAAGGAACTTCGTTCCAAATAACAACCCCGGTGGTTTTTTGCTGCTTCTTCTCCCGGGCCCTCTCACAGTAGGGCCTTGTTGAAGCATTGCCGTAGCTTGCATGACTTTCAAAAAGTGTTTGTAAACTAAACCAATGTTGAATAAAAACATCTGATTTGATTTGATTTGGTCAATGTGGACAAATATTTTTTTGTTTTATAAACTTTTGTTAAGAGAGATTAACATTTAATTTTATATCTGGTAAATAAATATTTTAATCATATTTTATAGTTTCTTATTAAATCCTTGGCGCGTGACGAGTTAGAACAAACTTTTGGGGTGACCAATCGAAACTAAAAAAATGCATGACGAGTTAAAACTAAATTGATACGTGACGTATTGGAACTATACTTACATGTGACCAATTGGAACTTTTGTGAGACGTGACGAACTAGTACTAATTTAATACATTTTTGGCGCGTGACGAGTTAGAACTAATTTTTGGGGTGACCAATTGATACCTAAATCGACAGAGGGCGTGCGTTTATTTAACCTTAAATTAGATATATAATCTAGAAACAACTACTCAAAATAAATGTGTAAGTAAGAAGTTGAAACAATATTTCTGACGAAATACCTATTAGAAACGGAATTTTTTTCGATAAAAACTATGAAATTAATTTTCTCCGAAATTGCCCTGCGTCCTGCTGGCGTGAGTACGCCAGCCAAACGAATGGTTTGAAGTGTGTAAGCCAACCACTTCCGAAGTGCTAATGAACGCTTAACAATTACACACTCATTAGGTTTTTACCTGTGTCGCGGGTGGCATGGACGACACATATAACACATCACAATAACATCCATGTGACTTGAGTACAAATATTTATTAGTCACATAAATATCTGCCCCGACCGGGATTCGAACCCGGGACCCCTCGCTACAGGGTTGTCAAAAGGGTACGGGGTATCCCATGGACCATGGACAATACTACTGCTGAGCGAGTATTCCTGCCATAGCTACTGTCTAACATAACAACTACCCTATCAACCCTAAAAAATTTGATCCACTTTCGGAGCAAATTGGCTGTGAGTTGGGACGGACAGACACCCGAATGATGCTGTAAAGTCCGGTTTACACGTATTAAGTAGTTAAGTAGATAAGTAAATTTTAACTAAATTTTAAGTGAATAATTTTTAGTGTCCGTCCACACGTAATAATTTAGTAAAGCTGTTTAGTTCATACAATTGTACTTAACTACTTAAGCATTTTACTAAATTTTAACTAAATTTTAACTTAAAAGTGCCTGTCCAAACGTGTTAAGTGATAAGCCCCGCCCACCTACTTAACAGAAAATAGAAAAATTTCTAAATTACTTATCTACTTGATTACTTAACTACTAAATTACTAAACTACTAAAATGTCCGTTTACACGTATTAATTTACTTAAAATTTAGTTAACTACTTAACTACTTAATACGTGTAAACCGAACATAAGAGTCAATTTTTTATTTTTTTCGTAAAGAACATTAAAAATTAACTATATTATTTACTAGGTATACGTAATTGCAACAAGAATAACATAGAAACTTTTCGTTTTATATGTTGAACATTCGAATAGAACTTTATTCTAATCGCCAAAGGCATTGGGGTCTGCAACAGCCGTCTGGCAATTCTCGGTATTTGACTTTGATTTAACATGATTATTTATAACTAAGAAACAAATTGGGACTTGTTTTAGGAGTTAAAAAAAATATTATTTTTTATGTACAGTAACTAGGTATTTCGTGAAGGGAGAGATAAGTCTTGTTTTTTTGTCTAAAGTATTAATATTAAAGACGATACCTAGATATTATATTGTGAATATATTATGCTTGCGGAGGTAATCATAGACAATTATAAAATAAATATAAGAAAAATAAATGATATTAAGAAAATATGAATCATATTTTTAATCGATTGAATAAAGAATAAAAAAACTGGGTAGTGCGTGTCGCCATGCGCAATGTAAGTTGGTTGACTATTACTCGTTAACTTGCCTGTGATATTAATTCTCCTTTATAATCGTTATATGTACTACTATTGTGATTTTTTTCTAAGTTTAAAACCAACCAATTAGCTGGCAGACAAATTTAATGGTCTTTATGCATGACCCTCATAAAAGAATAACAAGAAGTTACTCGCGTTGAAAGTGTTGTACGTAACGGATACAGGCCTTTATCACGACAGCTATCGCGATCTGACGTGCTAGAATATCAAAAAAAAAAATCGCAATCAAACATTCACATCATAAAAAGTACCTACATGACGCACTTTTTGCTTAATGCTTTTTAGATCCTGTTTCTAAAAGCAATGAGTATTGTGCACGCGTTTTTTTGTCCTCAACTTCAAGTGATTAACTTCTGTGGAGCTTAGATTCAGTCCATTCAGTCCATTGTTGGTGTTGGTACTCAATGAATGTGTTTCATTATAATGGTTCGGTGACGAGTGTGATGTTATAAAATAATTATTAAAGTCGGAATGAAAATGACGTGCGTTTTGAACTGTTTTGTGATCGCGATACTGTGTCTTCAAGTTGTACTAGGTGGGTATGTTTTATTATGTCCTCTATTGGCTCTATTGTATCTGCATGAATTTTTAAGATAGTTTTTAATTTCAAAAATTGAATATACACTTATGTAACAATATTAAACATCAATAGTAGGTATGTATGTAGTAAATATACAATCTATGCCACTTTGTCTTTTAAGTGTATTCTTATGTGTATGAATAACTTAAACAACTAAATCGACTTCAAAAAAGTTAATTAAAAATTATGAAATTGAAAATTGTACTTATATTTGTTCGGAAACCTTAATAAATTAACTTAATGTAAATATTTTGCAGTTCTAATAAATATTACAAACATAATGACATTATGTGTCCAGTTTATAAGCCTTTTATTTTTAAGTCGGTAAAAAAACAAAATCTTATTATCTATGTACTTGTATCTTTAGTATATGGTTGTAAGTAAGCGTGTTTTGTTAACTTTCGTCCACTTCGCTATCGCAGTATATTCGCGTTAAGTCCTATATTATTATTATACGCTATGGGTATGTCCAATTCACAGTAACTAGTTTCAAAACAAATTTTCAAAACTATCAAAAAAATCAAACTGTAGAACTAAAAGGTGAAATGATCATCACATAAATTGTCAATCTGTCATTCGACCACCGCACCGGTCGGTTTACAAAAAAAGAGGTAATTTGCCGTTAACGGAATTTTCCAACATTTAATGAGAATTCAACGTTTCCGTTTAAATAAATTACTTACTAATGTTTTTAACATTAAATTCTCAATCTACAGAGATAGCATAGATAGGTAGGTACTCGTTGCTTCCGCGAAACTCTACGTACTACTAATGAGCTGTCACTCTGAAGCTCGAGATTTTTTACTGAGTTACAAAATTGTAGATTGAAGTACACTTCAAGAGAATCTTGGTCAATCCGAATGAGCTACCTTTGAGTAGCTATAGCATGGCATTTCGTTGGATTTATCAAAATGTCAAGGCGCACAGATCAGTCATGCTATTTAATTTTTAACCGACTTAAAAAAAGAGGAGTTATTCAATTCGACCGTATTTTTTTATGTTTGTTACCTCATAAATTTCGACTGGGTGAACTGATTTTGATGATTCGTTTTTTAATCGAAACCTGGTGCTTGTCATGTGGTCCCACTTTTTGAGCGAGATCTGACCAGTAGTTTTTGAGTTATTTTGAAGTCGGTTACTTTTTTCTTGGTAAAATTCGTAGTGCAGTTATACACGTCATGTCATACACATATTTTTATTATTTATTTATTTTATATTTGACTAGCTGCCCGGACAGACTTCGTTCTGTCAAAAGTTTTATTTTTATTTTGAGATGTAAACTATCCTGGCTTTCAACACGTAATATATATATGTATATTAAGATATACATAATAATAACAGACCAATTTTAGGAATACACGTTTCAAATCTAAACGACTCCTGCTTGAGATGTCTTTGCCACGTGGCCGGCTGCGACCTGTCCCACGGCTGCACTGACGGCTACTGTGGCCCCTTCTACATCTCCAGGGTGTACTGGGTTGACGCCGGGAAACCCACCTTGCCTGATGACAGCGCTGATAGAAAAGAAGGTACTTGTTTTAATCATAATAAGTTCGTTTTTTCAATGTGCGAAAGTCCAAATGTACTAGGTAAGGAATCACGGAATCTAATCAAGGGTATTAGCATGTTAGTTATAAAATAGGTAGTCAAAAATTAAATATTTTTGTTCAAATTAGGCTTGTTACAAACACTTTTCAAAATTCAGTCTACGCCATGGCTACTACAACAAATCCCTATCGTGAGTGGTCCCGACAGAAGAAGCGGCAAGAAACTACCGCGGTTATTTTTTTCTACTCGGAGTTGGAAAGGTTTAGAACTACTTTGTCAAAGGTTTACACACACTCTACAGGGTCATCAATTATAACTGAACAACTTGGACATAGGGCACATTAATTTTATTTTTATGTGATAAAGATATAAAACGAGCTGCCAGTGCCATTATCTCCTGCCAATCATGTATCTGTGTCGAACCTCGAACCTAGGGCTGTAAGAGGGATTGTAGTCACTTATTATACTTGGATCTTCCTTTCTATTTGTGATATTAAATTAAAAATAAGATTCATTTTTCCATTTTTATTATTTTACGACTATTTATCTCCTTCAGAGTTAATCTGAGAAACGGTCTGTAGTTATTCTACTATACATACATACATGACAAACGTCATTGCTCGACCTTTACAATAAATCTTTTTAATGAAACAGCGGCTATTATGATGTAAATGTGCAATGCTTCATTATTTCTGCGCGGCTAATAGCCTATTAGTAATAGGTAAATAATAATATAATAGCTAATACTGAACTCACTAACTTACCTACTACCAGATGACTCCATTAATGCACTGCACACAAGTAAACTAAAAAAAACTACATAATTATCACCTACCATGTATAAATTGGTAGGTATAGGTATGTTATGCATCTTCTACATGTGCGTCAATTAAAAAAATATATTATGGTATATAATAATAGATATATCTATTTTCTAATGTGGATTTTATAGTACAAGAACATTTACAATAATTAAAATACGAGAATAATATCTCTCTATTCAATGATACCCATATCCCAAAAGTTTGTGCCTAAAAGATCTCCGTCGTGTCGTGTCCCAAAGATGTCATCCCACTATACAATACTCCACTCCTCATAACTGATAGTGGGTATTGTTTACCTCATAACATAAATGAGGATGCCTAGACTTTAGCTAGGCACTAGGCAGGCTCTAGGCCTCAAGCTTCGACCCTTCTGCTCCAGTGTGGATTGGCGGAGATAAAGATGACTGGCCGCAAGTAACACTAGTCAGTTTACACTAGGTCATAAAATAAAATTGATTTAACAGTGACTGCATTTGGTTTTGAATCACTTATTAATTAATATCTAAATACCTAAACTTGGATTATTTACTTGTGAAAAAAAATTACTTTGAAAATCAACACCATCGTAAGCGCTGCAAATCTTGCAGAAGCGGATATCCTGATATCCTGAATGTGTCGTTATTGCACAAATGCATGTCTGTCTGACCATCTAACATAGTGCAAAATTCTGAAAAGTTTTGTGGAAAAAAGTACTCAACGTATGTGTTATCGATATAAAACATTTGCTTCTGTCACAAACGTACTATACAATAGCTGCAGTCGTGATTGTCGTGACACGAAGCAATAGTTATTTATCAGCTTACTTATTATTACAGCATACGAAGATTGCGCTAGAGATTACTACTGCTCGATGCGAATTGTCAAGGGTTACATGGCGAAGTTTGGAAAGGTAAGAAGTTTGCTTCAAATAAAACCAATACATACTATTTAATTTACCTATTATAACAATACTGGCGGGCTACCAGGTCCTCAATACCACGTTATTTTCATACAACTAGCAGGCAAACGAGCTGTCGAGCTGTGGGCAACCGTTAAGAAAAAGAAAAGAAAGAACTGGCTCTGAATCCCCCAGCCGGAACACTAGAAGTCGAGTAGAAGTGATTATAATATGGGTGTCTTCAAGTCACGAGTGAATATAGGCTTTTACTAAATTAGCGCTTTACCATCCACGACTTCATTTCCGTTTTCCACCAGGTGGTTTTGTAGTCAAGCACTAACTTGCCTTTTCTGAGTAAAAAAAATAAAGAGAGAGAAAACATTTATCTGCCCCATTAATATCTGCCCTGGTCAGATTGCCACATTCTCCGTGGCAAGTCAAGTCTTGTGAAGGCATGTTTCCAAAACATAAAATAAAACCATACAATTTTCAGGACTGTAACGGTGATGGTGTGACCAACTGCTTTGACTACATGTTGATCAACCACCACGGGGGCGGGGGCTGCTCTACACCCCTCTCCCTCACCACCCTCGGGCTGCAGCGGCTCAAACTGTACAAGCAGTGCCGACTGTGACACTACTGCTCTTCACATTCTGGCGTTGCGTTTCATGTTACTGATGTTATAAGCGTCGGTGACCTTAACACGAGACTCACTCGTTTGACGGCCATTAAAAACCTAATTTAAACCTCTGTTTATGTAAAGGACTACGACTTTGTTTATTTAATTTAATTGATCATTAATAAATGTTAATGTAATTTAAACCCAAATACTCAGTTTATTTTTTTAGTTGTATTTATCACCTAGATTCAAGGTGTATGTTGTTGTGGACAATAAACTTGATAGGATGTTTATTGCTTCGCTGCTGTAGTGATTTATTAACTTACTTATACACATTAACAGTTACTTATAAACATCACACACAGGTTGTGTTAATTATTTATTTGTGTTATACTACTACTATAAATTTTCCATTCCTGTGATTAATTCCATCCCATTTTTTTGCCTTGGGACAGTTTTCCACCGGAGTAGGTCAGTCAGTCTTTAATATGGGACGAGTTAAAAATAAACAAATTGTATTCGTACATCACATCACTATTTATTACATTTAAACATAGAAATTAATTAATTTATAGGTTTCGTAATGTACTCTTTAAAGCTATTTCTACCAAACAACATAATTCTTATAAATAACTGTACATAATTATGTAAGCTAACATAATATACATAGAATTAGACCCTATAATTCTTGACAAAAAATAACCGACTTCAAAATAACTCAAAAACTATTTGTCAGATCTCGCTCAAAAAGAGGGACCACATGACAAGCACCAGCTTTCGACTAAAAAAGAATCATCAAAATCGGTTCACCCAGTCGAAAGTTCTGAGGTAACAAACATAAAAAAATACAGTCGAATTGAATACCTCCTCCTTTTTTGAAGTCGGTTAAAAATGACATGTAATCCTATGTAAGTAAGAACAAAAATAGTTTTGTACGTTCTTCTTTATCTTGTATGAATTCTTACAATCATAATTTTTTGCATTTTGCAATACTTAAACATAACTTAAAAAATATTGTTTCATTAAACTAATAAAAAATGACAGCGTTAATTTATTTTTATTAAAACATTTAATAGCCGCACTTATTTTTAGATAGATCAATTCGAAGTATTTAGTACCTAAAAATTTTATTATTTCTGAAAGTGATTACCGACCGAAATTAAGTATACTCGTAGTATAATAACAGTAACTGCAATGTGTGTCAATTTAAATTAAAATGATGTGATGAGAATGATAATTTAAATTAAAGACAGGTATAAGGGTTAGGCGAACGTGACGAGCGGAGCGGGTGACTTCCAATCCGCGTTGTCCGCTTCCTCGTCTGACTCATCTTGAAATTCCACCTATAAGAAATTAATATTAAAAATGTTATTAATTATAATACCTTTATTTTATTATTCCTTTTTATTCATAAAAACTGGTAACTGCGAATCAGACGCGCCCACGAAGGCTTCCATATCTCCATGCAATATTTACATCGAAAGAGACATGGTTCTTGTAAAAAAATCAAGTGTTTAACCATTCGTTGAAGAGATATTGCCCTGTGACACATGGACAGACGAAGAGACAGACAAATAGCAGAGTCTTATGAATAGGGTCCTATTTACACTCTAAAGATACGGAACCTTTAAACAATTACGAGTAAACTTTTTTTTTAATAAACTTAGTCGCTTTACATTTTCTGTGTTGCGGGTGGCATGGACAACACAACCAAGACATCATAACACTTATGATCCGAGAACAATCATTTATGTGTCACATAAATGTCTCTTCGGGAATTGCTCCGGGAATTATAGCTTGCTTCGGGAATCATAGCTTAGCTATGACTGCTTTATTTTATAAACAAACTGATGAGTGTGTTTCATGAAATACTTACCCATGGAGTAACTAGACGTTTCTCTCCTGGCTGAAGAGAACTGCTCGAATTTGCCTGCCATGCCTGAAATTATATTATTAAAGATATAATAATCATAAATAGTTTTTATACCATTTAGTAAGTTTTAAATAAGTAAACTCTGATTCACTCCTGCATTAGGAGAGAATATTGCGGATGGTAGATACATTCATAAATATAATACCGAGGGGAAGGGTGGAATACTGGATTTGAAAAATATACTTATTTATTATGGAAAAAGAGAAATCTGAGGAGTTTGCTCCCTCCTCTCAGACCAAAAAAAATATGATTTGCATGGGGTCAAAAAATTTAAAATAATTATTTCCTCTTCACTTCACAATCACTACATACTGAATTACAAGGTCCTCAAAGTCTCTGCCACTTCGATTGTTGTAACGATGTCGGCGAAACTGCTTAATATTGCTTAAGATTTAAACAGCTTAATTTATTAAAGGACTTCCAATAAAAAAAGAAATATTACTGTTCATTGACATCTTAACCCTTATTTATCCACAATTCACATTCTTCTGCATATAGCATTAAGATTATAAACATAATCAAAATAAGATAAAAAAGATAAGACAAGTTAAAGCAAGTCTCATTTGTACTATTAGTAAAAAAGTTATGCCTACCTGATAAGCATCATTGAAGGCGTGCGCAAGGGACAGAGCCAAAGCTCTCGCCTGTTTTCTTCTTGCACACACAAAAACGTGAACTACATGTGATTCGTTGGCCCCAGCACCCTTGCCTTCCACCACCGCAAAAACCCTGGCATTTGCGGCATCAGCTGAACAGTATGAAATCCTGAACAAATTTAAAACCAAAATTAATTTATCTTCCTCACTTTCAAGTTATCTTTTTTAACTTAATAGTATTAAGGCTTCATCGTCAATTACGATATTTAACTTATTATAAATACATACTATTATTTCTTCTGTGGTTTAATATAATTATATCAAGTGTTTTTTTTTATTTATTCTGAAATAATATTGTTTATTATAAAATATTTCACGCACACATACATTAGGATTTCTTGTGTAGTGGGTGCCATCAACAAGAACACACGCCCAGACCAAGAATAGAAATTCAAACTCATCATTCAAATTTACTACCTCACTGGGAATCAAATTAATACTTATGTATGTTGGTAAGACAGCTAACCTAAATAAAGTATATAAATATCTGTGTACGTTCTCATTCTTTCACATTTGTCATGTGATTACCGCAACATTATATCAATCATATTGCAGAAATGTTTGCACAACAATGATAAATATAACCAACAAGAATGAAAGCGATGAGAAAAATCAATCAACTGACCACTTAATTGATGATTCTTATTTATATCTCCAGTACATTGTCTCAGTTACAATAATTATGTAGAAAATAAGCTAACAATCAGAGCTCTAAGTCAACGACTTTGCATTGTATCTCAATTTCTTTACCTACTTATGCAATCAATTTATAATATAAATAGCTCAGTTTATATTGAATTTTATCAATAGCGACCTAATTATCGAAATTAATTTCGTTTGAGTAATTACTGACTGGCCTTCAGTCGGTATGATAAGAAATTAACAAATAATTTTCGCATTAATCGCTACAAATAGTGCGTAGTAGTCTAGTAAGTAAACATTCATAGAAATATGTAATAACAATACATATTTACATCATATCACTATGCTCGGTTTACTGTTCGTGTTGTGTATTTGTATTATATTTACCTGTATATTGAAATGCTTAGAACATTTTCCTGTGACTCTGCATCGCAAACATCAATTCCCTTTGGACTGATGTCTATGTTAACTTTCTGCAGTTTCTTGTTTAGAGCTGTGAAAATAAGAAATTTTAATATAAATCTTACGCTTATTACAGTTATACATACTTTCATGAGGCAGGGGTTGTCATGTTCTAAGTGTAGAATACCTTCCTCGTATTAGTAGATTGCACATAAGCACTATAGCGGTTATTCTAACCGCATTATTTCAACATTATACAAAAGGAAGTAAATAATAATCACACTTGGTATAATTATACCACTTTTATTTGCCAGTACAACCTCCTAGTTCGGTCTCTGGCAAACGAAAGGTCAAATTTACCGATTTCTACTCAAAACTAGACTTCCGAGTTTCGAGAGGAAAAGAAGGAAGTCTGATTTTCAAAACTGTCCAATATTAGGTATCGCCGGAAACGGATCAGAGACGGAAACAAAAATAAAAACGGAAATGGAATTGATCTTTAACTACAATAATTTGTACAACATCATATTTCCGAGTTATTTAAGAACTACAATAATTTTAAGTTGGAAACATAAGTTGGAAATCTAACTTAATTTTCATTTTTTTCACCCTAGTATTTGGTAAGAAAAGAAGAAAAAGCTTTCGTTAGGCCATTGCTAATTTAATCATAATGTTATTTAATAATATAATCGTTTTTATGCACGGCAATTAAACTATCCAAACTAACCAGTTAGCTTTATGTGAACATAATGATAATCTAAGGGCTAAGTTTCCAAATTCCCATAAAAAAGACATTGATTAAAAAAAAGGATTACATTTAGTCGTCTGCAACGCAGCGCGTACCGCAAGAGCGGTAGCGGGGGCGGAAGCGGCGCGCTCCACAGGCGCCACGCCCGCGTACCGCACGTCACTGTGCCCGCGCCCTTCCCGCCCGTCCCGCGCCTCTCGCCACCAGTCTCCTTCACACTCTGCCAGCGCCCATTCTTCACATAGTTCTGGAAGTCAATCGTCATCATCGTTATCGTATCTCACAGCCTATAACAGTAACTGTAAGGCTTTGTGAACTTGGCACCCGACATTGTAAAATTTAATTTTTTTTTCTTGATTCTTATAGGTTTTGGTTTGTAGTTGATTGTAGTAACATTTTTTTCGTTTGTAGTAGCTCAAAAAAAAAATGACAGAATTTAAAAAAAAACTTGGCACCCGGTTTTTTCGAAACTAAAATTTAATACTTGATTCATAAAAAGAATCGTTTGTAGTTGATTGTAGTAATTTTTTTTTTTAATGTTGTAGAAAAATAAAAAAATAAAAAATATTCAAGTCATTGCGATATAATATTATAAGTAAACTTTTTTGTTTCTTGTATATTTTGCTATGTACTTGATTGTAGTATTTTTCTTTTTTTTTTTAAGAAGGTCTGAAAAAATTCTAACCTATTTTTAAGACACTTTCGTTAGTAGTAGTGATTTTTTTTGTTTGTAGTAACTCCTTTTCGTTTGTAGTAGCGATTTTTTTGATTGTAGTAACTCCTTTACGTTTGTAGTAGCGATTTTTTTGATTGTAGTAACTCCTTTACGTTTGTAGTTGCGATTTTTTTGTTTGTAGTAACTCCTTTTCGTTTGTAGTAGTGATTTTTTCGTTTGTAGTAACTTCGTTTCGTTTGTAGTAGTGATTTTTTTGATTGTATTACCTCTTTTTCGTTTGTAGTAGCGATTTTTTTGATTGTAGTACCTCCTTTAAGTTTATAGTAGCGATTTTTTTGTTTGTAGTGACTCCTTTTCGTTTGTAGTAGTGATTTTTTCGTTTGTAGTAACTTCTTTTCGTTTGTAGTAGTGATTTTTCGTTTGTAGTAAGTTCTAATCGTTTGTAGTAGTGATTTTTTCGTTTGTAGTAACTTCTGTTCGTTTGTAGTAGCGATTTTTTCATTTGTAGTGACTCTTTTTCGTTTGTAGTAGTATTTTTTTCGTTTGTAGTAACTTCTATTCGTTTGTAGTAGCGATTTTTTCGTTTGTAGTAACTTCTATTCGTTTGTAGTAGCAATTTTTTGTTTGTAGTAAGTTCTAATCGTTTGTAGTAGTGATTTTTTCGTTTGTAGTAACTTCTATTCGTTTGTAGTAGCGATTTTGTCATTTGTAGTGACTCTTTTTCGTTTGTAGTAGTAATTTTTTCGTTTGTAGTAACACCTTTTCGTTTGAAGTAGCAATTTTTTCGTTTGTAGTGGTGATTTTTTCGTTTGTAGTAACTTCTTTTCGTTTGTAGTAGCGATTTTTTTGTATGTAGTAACTCCTTTTTGTTTGTAGTAGCGATTTTTCCGTTTGTAGTAACTTCTTTTCGTTTGTAGTAGTGATTTTTTTGTTTATAGTAACACCTTCTCGTTTGTAGTAGCGATTTTTTCGTTTGTAGTAACTTCTATTCGTTTGTAGTAGCGATTTTTTCGTTTGTAGTAACTTCTAATCATTTGTAGTAACTTCTATTCGTTTATAGTAGCAATTTTTTCGTTTGTAGTAACTTCTAATCATTTGTAGTAACTTCTATTCGTTTGTAGTAGCAATTTTTTCGTTTGTAGTAACTTATTTTCGTATGTAGTAGCGATTTTTTCGTTTGTAGTGACTCCTTTTCGTTTGTAGTAGTGATTTTTTCGTTTGTAGTAAGTTCTAATCGGTTGTAGTAGTGATTTTTTTGTTTGTAGTAACTCCTTTTTTTTTGTAGTAGTGATTTTTCGTTTGTAGTAAGTTCTAATCGTTTGTAGTAGCGATTTTTTCGTTTGTAGTAACTCCTTTTCGTTTGTAGTAACTTCTTTTCGTTTGTAGTAGCGATTTTTTCGTTTGTAGTAACTTCTATTCGTTTGTAGTAGCGATTTTTTCGTTTGTAGTGACTCCTTTTCGTTTGTAAGAGCGATTTTTTCGTTTGTAGTAAGTTCTAATCGTTTGTAGTAGCGATTTTTTCGTTTGTAGTAAGTTCTAATCGTTTGTAGTAGCGATTTTTTCATTTGTAGTAACTTCTATTCGTTTGTAGTAGCGATTTTTTCGTTTGTAGTAAGTTCTAATCGGTTGTAGTAGTGATTTTTTCGTTTGTAGTAACTCCTTTTTGTTTGTAGTAGTGATTTTTTGTTTGTAGTAAGTTCTAATCGTTTGCAGTAGCGATTTTTTCGTTTGTAGTAACTTCTATTCGTTTGTAGTAGCGATTTTTTCGTTTGTAGTGACTCCTTTTCGTTTGTAGTAGCGATTTTTTCGTTTGTAGTAAGTTCTAATCGTTTGTAGTAGCGATTTTTTCGTTTGTAGTAATTTCTATTCGTTTGTAGTAGCGATTTTTTCGTTTGTAGTAACTTCTATTCGTTTATAGTAGCAATTTTTTCGTTTGTAGTAACTTCTAATCATTTGTAGTAACTTCTATTCGTTTGTAGTAGCGATTTTTTCGTTTGTAGTAACTTCTAATCGTTTGTAGTAGCGATTTTTTCGTTTGTAGTAACTTCTATTCGTTTGTAGTAGCGATTTTTTCGTTTGTAGTAACTTCTAATCATTTGTAGTAACTTCTATTCGTTTGTAGTAGCAATTTTTTCGTTTGTAGTAACTTCTAATCATTTGTAGTAACTTCTATTCGTTTGTAGTAGCGATTTTTTCGTTTGTAGTAACTTCTAATCGTTTGTAGTAGCGATTTTTTCGTTTGTAGTAACTTCTAATCGTTTGTAGTAGCGATTTTTTCGTTTGTAGTAACTTCTATTCGTTTGTAGTAGCGATTTTTTCGTTTGTAGTAACTTCTAATCATTTGTAGTAACTTCTATTCGTTTATAGTAGCAATTTTTTCGTTTGTAGTAACTTCTAATCATTTGTAGTAACTTCTATTCGTTTGTAGTAGCGATTTTTTGTTTGTAGTAAGTTCTAATCGTTTGTGGTAGCGATTTTTTCGTTTGTAATAACTTCTATTCGTTTGTAGTAGTGATTTTTTCGTTTGTAGTGACTCCTTTTCGTTTGTAGTAGCGATTTTTTCGTTTGTAGTAAGTTCTAATCGTTTGTAGTAGCGATTTTTTCGTTTGTAGTAACTTCTATTCGTTTATAGTAGCAATTTTTTCGTTTGTAGTAACTTCTAATCATTTGTAGTAACTTCTATTCGTTTGTAGTAGCGATTTTTTCGTTTGTAGTAACTTCTAATCGTTTGTAGTAGCAATTTCGTTTGTAGTAACTTCTAATCATTTGTAGTAACTTCTATTCGTTTGTAGTAGCGATTTTTTCGTTTGTAGTAACTTCTAATCGTTTGTAGTAGCGATTTTTTCGAATAGAAGTTGCTACAAACGAAAAAATCACTACTACAAACGATTAGAACTTACTACAAACGAAAAAATCGCTACTACAAACGATTAGAACTTACTACAAACAAAAAAATCGCTACTACAAACGAAAAGGAGTCACTACAAACGAAAAAATCGCTACTACAAATGAATAGAAGTTACTACAAACGAAAAAATCCCTACTACAAACGATTAGAACTTACTACAAACAAAAAATCACTACTACAAACAAAAAGGAGTTACTACAAATGAAAAAATCACTACTACAACCGATTAGAACTTACTACAAACGAAAAAATTGCTACTACAAACGAATAGAAGTTACTACGAACGAAAAAATCGCTACTACAAACGAATAGAAGTTACTACAAACGATTAGAAGTTACTACAAACGAAAAAATCGCTACTACAAACGAAAAGAAGTTACTACAAACGAAAAAATCGCTACTACAAACGAATAGTAGTTACTACAAACGAAAAAATCACTACTACAAACGATTAGAAGTTACTACAAACGAAAAAACCGCTACTACAAACGAATAGAAGTTACTACAAACGAAAAAATCGCTACTACAAACAAATAGAAGTTACTACAAACGAGTAGAAGTTACTACAAACGAAAAAATCGCTACTACAAACGAATAGAAGTTATTAAAAACGAAAAAATCACTACCACAAACAATTAGAACTTACTACAAACGAAAAAATCGCTACTACAAACGATTAGAACTTACTACAAACGAAAAAATCGCTACTACAAACGAAAAGGAGTCACTACAAACGAAAAGAAGTTACTACAAACGAAAAAATCGCTACTACAAACGAATAGAAGTTACTACAAACGAAAAAATCACTACTACAAACGATTAGAAGTTACTACAAACGAAAAAATCACTACTACAAACGATTAGAACTTACTACAAACGAAAAAATCGCTACTACAAACGATTAGAACTTACTTCAAACGAAAAAATCGCTACTACAAACGAAAAGGAGTCACTACAAACGAAAAGAAGTTACTACAAACGAAAAAATCACTACTACAAACGAATAGAAGTTGCTACAAACGAAAAAATCACTACTACAAACGATTAGAACTTACTACAAACGAAAAAATCGCTACTACAAACGATTAGAACTTACTACAAACAAAAAAATCGCTACTACAAACGAAAAGGAGTCACTACAAACGACAAAATCGCTACTACAAATGAATAGAAGTTACTACAAACGAAAAAATCCCTACTACAAACGATTAGAACTTACTACAAACAAAAAATCACTACTACAAACAAAAAGGAGTTACTACAAACGAAAAAATCACTACTACAACTGATTAGAACTTACTACAAACAAAAAATCGCTACTACAAACGAATAGAAGTTACTACACACGAAAAAATCGCTACTACAAACGAATAGAAGTTACTACAAACGACAAAAATACTACTACAAACGAAAAAGAGTCACTACAAATGAAAAAATCGCTACTACAAACGAACAGAAGTTACTACAAACGAAAAAATCACTACTACAAACGATTAGAACTTACTACAAACGAAAAATCACTACTACAAACGAAAAGAAGTTACTACAAACGAAAAAATCACTACTACAAATGAAAAGGAGTCACTACAAACAAAAAAATCGCTACTATAAACTTAAAGGAGGTACTACAATCAAAAAAATCGCTACTACAAACGAAAAAGAGGTAATTCAATCAAAAAAATCACTACTACAAACGAAAAGAAGTTACTACAAACGAAAAAATCACTACTACAAACGAAAAGGAGTCACTACAAACAAAAAAATCGCTACTACAAACGTAAAGGAGTTACTACAATGAAAAAAATCGCTACTACAAACGTAAAGGAGTTACTACAATCAAAAAAATCGCTACTACAAACGAAAAGGAGTTACTGCAAACAAAAAAATCACTACTACAAACGAAAGTGTCTTAAAAATAGGTTAGAATTTTTTCAGACCTTCTTAAAAAAAAAAAGAAAAATACTACAATCAAGTACATAGCAAAATATACAAGAAGCAAAAAAGTTTACTTATAATATTATATCGCAATGACTTGAATATTTTTTATTTTTTTATTTTTTTACAACATTAAAAAAAAAATTACTACAATCAACTACAAACGATTCTTTTTATGAATCAAGTATTAAATTTTAGTTTCGAAAAAACCGGGTGCCAAGTTTTTTTTTTAATTCTGTAATTTTTTTTTTGAGCTACTACAAACGAAAAAAATGTTACTACAATCAACTACAAACCAAAACCTATAAGAATCAAGAAAAAAAAATTAAATTTTACAATGTCGGGTGCCAAGTTCACAAAGCCTAACTGTAAAATTCTTGAGTTTTCTTAACATGGTGAAAGGTAAAGAAGAAGAAAAAAATGGGTAACGCCATTGATGAACAACGCTAGCCAAGTGCAGATTGGCAGACTCTGAGAACAATAGAGAAATACTAAAGTTTGCAATGAATGTATGTTACCGCATAATGTCTGAAAACCCTACTGACCCTATCATTGATAAAGAACCTGATAGAATATGGGTTGTAAGTAGGTCACAACTCTTAATTAAAACACGCTATTTGAACCTAAAATATTACATGGGCAATAAATTCAATACAATAGACATGGTACACTGATCGATGTCTTCACATGTCGATCACATCACTAGTATAAGATAATAATATCGACGTATTACAGAGAAAGCACAAATCGCTGTGAACGACCCGTAGCGATAAGCTCATGTCCTGCCGTAATATATAATACGAGCATATCAGCGTTATTATCAATAAAAAATTAATAAAACCAACCCAATAAATACCTACACACATTAAAATTCCATGAAATGAAAGATAAAATTCTGAAATCATTTATTTTATTTCGTATCATGAATATTTAATGGACATAATTAAGCGTACCTAAATCGTTTTCCTTGTATCCGTGAATTCGTGCTATTTTTTTTATGTGGGCAACACATAAAGATTGTCTTAAAAGATCACATAAAGCGATTTAACAATAATTTAATTAGGTACGTTAATAATTTTTAATTCATTTAAATAATATTTAAATAATATTTATGTATATATTATAGATGCATCATGGAATGCCGCAAGATTTGAAAACTAAACAAATTAATTGTTTCATTTCAAATTTATTTTTTTTAAAGCGAATTACCTTTTTTAAATCGATGTCTGACTCTACAACAGCATAAAATTATGTTGTTGCTGTATTTTCTTTTGAGTAATGAATAATAGTATATTATTGTTATTATCGACGGAAGAGGTCAAGAGTTAAGATGAGATTACAGATTAGTAATACATAATCGAAGAACTATGGTCGTAATCAACGGAGTAACACCAAGTCGAGTGTTTTTGATTCACGCAAACGACTCTGTAGCCTAGTTAGTAGTTTATGTGACAGATAAATATTTGTACTCAGGTCATGGGTGTTATTGTGATGTGTTATATGTGTTGTCAGGTGTTGTCCATGCTACCCGCGACACAGGTAAAAACCTAATGCGGGAGTAAGTAAGCGTGTAAGCGTTTATTTATTTATTTATTGATATCAATTATAGTTAGTTCGGCTATTAATCCAATCGATAATATTGTATAACAGTATCGATCGATACTTCAAGAACTCTAGACAAAAAAAACATAAAAATCTATTTTATTCCAATAAGGATCATCGATAGAACTACTCGACTCGAACACTTGCTTAAAATCTGCCGATAATGTTATTTCTTTGAATCCAATATCAGCAATCAAAGTAAATATTATATCCTCTTTTATCGAATATAAAATGTCAGGGTAACTTGTATCGCTCGAGCCGCGGAAGTTGGAAACACGTGTGACACAGGTCAAGTATGAGCACGATAGATAAACAAATGAAAACCGCGCCACGGTAAATATAGCGAAGGTTTTTGTATTCTAGAACAAAAACCTTCCTATAATTTATAATTAATTGTAAAAAAAATAAGCCTGTTGATAAAACAACTGCGAAAACAAAACAAAATTATTTCAATAAGTAAAATTACGTTTTCGCGATTGACAAGCCCTGAATTTCGCAGACAATTTTACCGCTTAATTTTCTTTTGAAATGGTTGTATTTTTTTTTACTCAACTTTAAACCGATAGACACAACGCATACCACATGCTATTGTTATCGCAAGGAAATCATAAGTAAATATATTTAGAATTGATATATACATAATTATTATTCTGGATAAAGAAGACCGCGTCACAATAAATTCCATCATTATTTCTATGACAGGCGGAAAAATCCTACTAATATTATTTTATATGAAAGTTTGTTTGTCACAAGGTATGGAAATGGATGATATAAAATTTATATGTTTATCAATAGACGACACTGTTCCTGTTTTTACACGCTTTATATTAGCTTCACCTGTATGTTTGTTTGTTTGTAACTTCTCTTTGGACTTGATTTTGACCCACTTCAAACGGTCAGATTTCTTTCAAACTTCGTAGACTTATCGAGGACCGATGACAATTCAATATTTAAAGACAAAAAAGAAAGAAAGAAAAAAGAAAAACCTAATTACACGCTTTAATTAGCTTTAAACGGTCAGATTTCTTTTAAACTTCGTAGACTTATCGAGGACCGGTGATAATTCAATATTTAAAAAAAAAAGAAAGAAAGGAAACATTAAATTTCATTTAAAAAAATGAAACTAAAAAATGAAAAAATAAATAATAGTTTAAAAAACTAAAAAACACGCTTTTATAGAAAAGCACCCCACGCTTTTATTAAAATTACACGATTCTTAATTCAAATTTATTTTCTATTTTTTTTTTAGTTGGATTTTATATAAAAGCGTGTTTTTTAGTTTTTTAAACTATTATTTAAATCAAATGTTAAGTATTACGATAGAAACTATAAGTGTGGCAAGTCGTGAGTGTCGTGACACAACAACAGTTTAGTAGTGGGATTCAAGCCAGTTTTCTTTCTAAACATTAGAAAAAGCTGCATTGATACAAGTGATACAACCTACTTTATTTGCCGCTCTCCCCAGTAATCGAAATAAAAGAATTTATAGTAGGTATAGATAATTTATAACTGTTAACTATTATTCGTTAACTGATTCATAACTGATTGTAATTGGTGTTTCCAGTTTCCACTGCAGGGCACTTGAATTTTTGATGAATTAAGAGACTACCTAAAAGGAATTTTAGTAAACAGATTTTCTCGTAGAAAATTTCCCAGTTGGATGAGAAAGTTTATTAACAACGAGTAACCGCTCGCTTTGCTTCGTTTTTCTTATTTTTTTACACCTTGGCTTACATTATTGGAGTTTTATTAAGGAGCCCTATTTAAAAAAATATAATATAGCCTATGTCACCCGGGGATAGTGTAGCTTCCCAACAGTGAAAGAATTTTTCAAATCGGTTCAGTAGTTTCGGAGCCTATTCAATGCAAACAAACAATCAAATCTTTCCTCTTTATAATATTAGTATAGATTATACGAAAAAGTACGAGTTTAACAAAAGTTTATTTATTATGGTACAATTAACATTAAACAGTAGGTAGATAGGTAATGCAATGATAACAGCTGCAATCTAAAAATTTCGAAATCCCTTGATGATAGCAAGTCGTGGGGAGTCGAGTTCACTTGACTAGGTAATGATAATTTCGACTAAACACCTTGGCAATTTTCTTCAAGCCTTGCCTCATTTCATTATTATAGGTTGTGCAGATTTTAATACATAAGACTCAAGATAGTTTCGTAAACGCCGACCGATATTGATCATGCAAATTGCTTATCACCGCCGGTAATGACCGTACACGCTTTCTATTACATGCGAGTATTTCGTCGAACTCATGGATTTAATAACCCATTAAATCTACTGCCTGATACGTCAGAGCTTGTCCACATCTCCACGTCACGACGTCGTCAACGTGGAACTGTGCGGCAACGTGCAACGTTACGTTGCCGCAACGTGCAACGTTACGTTGCCGCAACGTGCTAGTGCACGTTGGCGACGTCGCAGTGGGACGACGCGTCGGCCGTCGCACCGTCGTCCGACGCACAGTGGGCTGAAAATCGGCTTTCATAGACATAGGAATATAAATTTTAAAATGTCGATTTTTTTGTTGGATTCGGCCTTCATTTACAATTACAATGCTCAAATATGTGATAAAAGTTACTTTACCATATAAATGGATGACTTATAATTTTTTTGCGAAAAATTTATATGGAACTCGCACGAAAAGTCCGATTATTTTCGGAACTGCAAGTCAAACTGTAATATCCTTATAGGAGGTGTTAGTACTAATTATTTGTGATTTTTTGACATACCACATATTACGGTTACTGCTGCAGAATTTTTTTTAAAAATGGAAAATTTTTAAATATTTTTTTATTTAGTTAATGTTTTATCTTAATGCATCAAGTTAAAATGCGAGGTACCAATAGCTGTCTTCAATTGATCTTCTTGGACATAGTAAATGATAATTAATCACTATCATTTAGTACTAGCATGTCACAATACAAATCATTAACAGCTATATTATAACTATAATTTTATTCTATGAAGTGAGTAATTCGGATTATGAGCTCCGGTAAATACTTTCTACTATCATTAAGGACTTGCAAGCACATTTTAATTAGCATACCTAGTAAACAAAGGAAAATGTCCAATGAATACCTCAATAACAAAAAACTTTTAAGAAGCTCTTATAAGATCTTTTTGCCGTATTGGGGCGGCTTAAAATACTAACCACAATCCCACGCTGGATGGGTGTCATAAAAGGCGACTAAACCGCTGGTGGTGAGGCCCCTCGAGGGATTATATTTATTGGTAATATTGATTTTAATAATTAATTAATGGCATTATTACTATTATTATTTCTCCATTGGGTTCGCCTGGATAACTACCACCCTTGAGCATGAGTCACCCGCAAACGACTCGTCATGTTCCGGCTGGGGGCTTGAGAGCCAGTTCTTTCTTTCTTTTTCTTCTCTCTTTCTTGGCCGGCAACGCGTCAGTGATGCTTTTGGTGTTGCTGATGTCCATGAGCAACGATAGCTACTTACCATCAGGTGGATTGTCAGCTTGGATGCCGGCTATTTTCCATAAAAAAAATATTCGCTATGATTCCGATCAGAATACTAACACAATAATATATCATTAATTTTCAATATCGCTCTCGTCGGATTCCAATTCGGAATCAGGATCCAAATCCGGCATATCCAAAAACTCGAACGAAGTTTCTGCAGACTTGATTAATTCTAAAGTTTCAACGAAGAAATCCTGCCTTTTCTTAGCGTTAAACTTCGGTCTTTGTGCGGAGATCAAAGGATCAGATGAAAGAATAAGCATATTGAGGATATCTTCATTGGAAGCTTGCCTGGTCTTTTTTCGCGAATGATGTTCCCGAAACCTTCTAAAATCTTTGTTGCGGGCCTCTGAAGCTTCTTCTGAAAGGCTTCCAATTGACACAATATCGTTACTGGCGATTATGTCTGCACCGTGCATCAGCAACTTATGGACGGTCGATGACATGTGGTACCAGTCGTATGACTCCACGTACCTTTCTGCTGTTTTGCGAGCATATTCCTTAAATTTAATAACATCGATTTGCTCTCCAGATGTTATTGCTTGTAGAATCACAGCAAATCTTCTAACAAGCTCTACATCCAACCCAGTAATGGTTGCAGTTTTATCGGGGGATTCGAAGAACATTCTTGCTGTATTCCCGTCATTTGTGGTCCCGGAGCCCTGTTTTACAATATCAATCAAAAGATTGAGTTCATTTTTAAATTTGTCTTGGATGACTTTTTTTCTTGTCTTCATCAATGCCTTGTACTCATTTCCTCGTGCAGCCCATTTTTTGAAGTCAAGTCTGTATGATATATGTAAAAGACATTCCATCGTATTTATACGGGCATGTAAAGTTGACAATCCAAATTCATATGCACCAGTGGACACAGTCTTTGATGTAACAGCATCCAAGAGCGGTTCATTTCTGTAGGTTTAGCTAAACACATTACACAAGTAGCACGATGCATTCGATCTAGCTTCAGAAAGGTACGTGCAGATCTTAGCGTCGATCATTGTCATCATCAGTTGATGACTCACCTTGTTACTCTTGCACTCAATGGGAAGAAGGGACTTAATTTCATCGTCCATTTGCCTTTTGTGACTGACGACCACTTCTTCGCTCTCTTTTACAAATGTAAACTGCACTGGACGACAATATAACGCTGAGCATGGCTTTGGATTCGTCCATAAAATTTCCTCTCCAGCAACCAGTTGTAATGGCACCAAGGACCTCATAAATATACTAGAATCGTCTAGTTGCTCATCCATTTTCTGTTTATATCGGTTTTTGGTTAGAAATAAATAATTAAAAATAAGATTAATCTATCATGAAATATTGAATAATAAAATAATATTAAATAATCAATAAAAATTTACAATAATAATATTAACTTTTCTATGCATCAATATAATTATTATCATTATACTGTAATAAATTATGAATTAAAATGTAATTTAACATTGTAAATCAAATTTTGTAACAAACGCTATGTTAATTTAGTTAATTTATTTTTTAAATATTTATATGAATGTAAGTAATTCAAGGAATTAATAAAGGCTTTTGTATTTGTATTTGTATTTGTATTTGTATTTTGAACATTTTCAGGAAGACTTTCAAGGATCCTCTTCACTGTGACATCGAGTAATGCTTGAAGCGTAATCCTCGGTGATGAATCCGTTACAGTCACTGATTCCTTCGGAGGATAACATTGATGTTTAGCTTTTTGCACTTTGTAGTAAGACGGAAAAATGTATTTGAAGTAACAGCATCCAATTTTGCACCTTCCCGAGTGGCTGTCTCTCTCAGAGTGATGTATTGCCACTTAGATAGTTTTAATGAAAGGAGCAACCCTAGCGCTTTTTCTGCTGTAAATATTATACTTTTAACTGGTTCATTAAGCCTTTCCTTAATTTTTGTAGCTGCTTCTGGATTTTCCAGTATATATTCGATAACATATGCCATATCCTCACGACCTTCTTCTTTAAAAAGTAATGCAGTTGAATATGCCAGTTCATTTGGATCTTTGTTATAATAATCATCAGACCTTCTCTTCTTTTGTTTGCTTCCTAGATCTTCGAATACTTTTCTAGGTCTTTTTGTCATTGTTCCACAAGACGATGTCGAAGGTTCTTGACAGATTAAATCTTGACTGGGTCCCTGGTGTTCTTCTTCATTTGATTGTGGCGTATTGAAACTGGCTGGCACGCAACTTGGCCAATGTAAAGTAACTTTTATCACATATTTGAGCATTGTAATTGTAAATGAAGGCCGAATCCAACAAAAAAATCGACATTTTAAAATTTATATTCCTATGTCTATGAAAGCCGATTTTCAGCCCACTGTGCAACGTGGCACGATGTGCTTGCTCAGTTTAGGGCTGTCGATGTTTTTTTACATATCGGATATTCGATATATATATCGATATTTTGATGTGAAACATCTTTACGCGAGGGGTAAACCTGATTTTTGGCATGGTGATATAGGCCGTGGCGACGCATCGCCGGCAATATGAAAAAAAATATAATAACACAATGTAAGTAATCATAAATCAACTTGGTTTGATAGGCTGTAGCATAGGGTACGACAAATTCGAAACTTTAAAACAAGAAACGGTGAGCTATTTTATTGGGATATTGTCGGAACTATAACCTGAGTTCAAATCCTGGCGAAGTGATAATTTTATTCTTCTAATTTATTTTTTTAACAATAAAATATGTCTGACATCAATAATTTCTGATGATAATTGTTTGTGATTTGGAGTTACCCAAATCTTGTGCTTCAGTTATTAGCCGAAGCACCCTTCGATAAATAATAACAATCTAAATAATAATAATCTAAATAATAACAATAATATAAATAATAATAATTCTAAATAATAATATCGATATTTTATCAACAGTCCTAGCTTAAAACGTAGTGATTAAGTACTCTGTGTCCTAGCTCAGAATATAGTTGTGATCTGAGGTTGTGATTAATGAATAAAAAATGTCGGAGAATACGAGTATTGACTGTGATTTATTAATTTCACTTGTTCAAGAACGCCCAGTGCTCTGGGACAAGACGAAAGATGATTTTAAAGACAAAAACCTAAAAACCGAAAGCTGGAAAGACATTTGTCGAATTATTTTTCCTGATTTTGACGACAAAAGCAAGAAAGAAAAGACGAGTCTAGGTAAGCACTTTATTATTTTATTAATTACATTCTGCGAACACGAATAAAACATAGACGAGTAACTTACGTTGGAAAATGACCCAACATAAACATACACCAAAGTAGGCGGAGCCTAAAAATTACACCAGACGAGCTGTCAGTCTCTGTTTGGTCGTGTCACAGAGAAGTAAAGTCCGTCCACAAATCTTAGAGACTAAATTGACGTTTCATGGGTAACCAGTTTCGGGTGCAAATTAAATAGCAATGACCTTAAACCGGAAAGTAAATCGGAAAAATATTCGCACCTTTTATGATGGGTCGACAATTTGTGTGATTATTGAATAGTCCCTAAAACTAGTATAAAAACAAGTTTAAGCAACCATTATCATTCATATATCCGTAATATATTTACTCTTACTAACTAAATTTAAAAGTTATTTTGCTTACAAGAACGAGGTTATGTTTACATTCGTTATAAAGCAAATTTTATACTATTTAGTCGAATACTTAATATCTAGGTAAATACACGTACTTATTTATATTTTAGTCAGTTGCCAACTAAGTGCTCCAATATCGCTATTAAAATATTTACAGAATTCATTCCTAATGTTGACTGGGTTTGTCGGGATTTCGACATCAATGGACTGTTGCAAGTCTACAAAACTGTCGTCCATTATTAGTTCTTCGGATGTGGTAATTCCATCTCTATTAACAACAAAGTTATGCAAGATGCAACATGCTTTGATAATATCTGTAGCAAAATTATATTGAACATTCAATGGTCGGTGAAATACACGCCATTTATTTGCCAGGATACCAAAAGTACACTCAACATATCTCCTCGCGCGACTCAAGCGATAGTTAAATACTCTTTGTTGTATAGTCAAATATTTACCTGGGTATGGGCGCATTACATTATTTGTGAGTGGTAAGCCTTCATCTGCTACAAAAACATAAGGAACTGATGTTTGTAGACCTGGTAAAGATTTTGGCTCAGGTACCGCAAGTTGGCCTTATAGTAATAATTCGTACAGTTTCGTATTTTGAAAAACAGTGGAATCGCATTCCTTACCAAATGCTCCGATGTCAATATACACAAATCTATATTTGGAATCAACAATTGCGAGCAAAACGATAGAATGATAGCTTTTATAGTTAAAAAAGAGAGACCCACTATGAGCAGGACTCCAAATTCGAATGTGTTTCCCGTCCAATGCCCCCATACAATTAGGGAAGTTGGCTTTCTTGTCAAAATCTTCAGCTATTTGTTTTATTAACTCCTTTGTTATTTTCGGTATACATTCACTTAATAGAATTTCCCATATAGCTTGACATACTTCTCTTACTATTTTCGCGATAGTACTCTTTCCACGATAATCCGTAAATTCTAAATCTCTAAACGTGTTTCCTGTTGCCAAAAACCTGAGAAAAAAAATTGATGCCGTTAGAGAACAAAGGGGGTATGGATATGCGTATACGCGTGTGGTGGAGTGTAGGCAGAGGCGCGCGAGCAATAAAGTTAACTCACAAGTAAAGTTAATAGTTTATTACACAATGCACAGGAAATGAAAGGACACAATTTAAACTACACAGTACAGCATACACGAGTGAAATATCCATACAAGAAAGAAGGAGAGAGAGTGATAGTACAAGGCGAAAGAATAAGCAACAGTCTTAACACTAAATATGAACAGCGAGATAGGTCACAACGTAAGCACTAAGTTAGCGCGAGGTATATTAAAAAGCTAATAAAAAAGATCAAACCGATAAAACCCGTACTTTAATGGTATTTATTGATAGTTTTGTCCAACTAATCAATTGACGCCGGGCGGTCACTTCGCGCTGGGACACCCTGTATATACGAGTAATATCGCTGTATTTCAGGTTGATACTCATCCCCTTTCCGTTATACCATGTAATATATTACAAATATATTACAAAATTAAATATACTTACTGTTAATTAATTGGCAATATACCCTGTGTCTGTATGTCCTGTGATGTATGTCCTAAATATTTTTCAGGCAATGATGTGGTAAAAAGATGGACCCATATAAAAGACAATTTTACAAGATACATGAAAAAACTTGAAGAGTTGAATAAATCAGGATCTGGTGCAAAAAAAATAAAGGAGTATCATTTGTATAAGCAACTTCTGTTTCTAAAAAAAAACGCTGCAAATATAACTGATTCGAGCATAATGGAAGAAGACGAAGAGGTAGAAGATGAAAAAAATGAAAATAAAAGGTCACGTTACCAACCTACTCCGCGAAAAAGAAAAGCCAGTGATGAAGTTGATTATGAGATTCTCCGATATCTAAAGGAAACAGAAAATAGACACCTGTCATTTTTTAAGGCCATATTACCATCATTGAATAATTTGGATGATCATCAAACCCTAATATTTCAAAGTCGTGTTTTACAAATCCTGACAGATTTGCACCACATTCCTTCTCACTATCAAACACCAAGTGGTTATCAGACAGCTTCTCAGAATAGGTACCAAAGATCACAATCATCATATCACACTAACTATCAACCAACACAAACTTTAACCCATGAATCATCACTGCCATCAAATCTTTCTAAAACACAAGCCCAAAGTAATATCTATCAACCATCGACTTCATCAAACCCCAAATCACCAAGCCTACTTTTCGGAGAATTATCAAATGATTACGACAATGATTCAACATTGGAATCAACATATGATTTTTCTTGAAAATTAAGTTATCATAGCTATAGTCAAATTTATCTAAGATGCCCATAATGACACCTTCCATTTATTAATATGAACTAACCTTGTAGGTGTCTTTGAGCGAAATGAAATAATCATTGACTTGACATGACTAGTTGAATACTTACGGACAAAGGATTTAGCCAAAATTTGTTAAAAATTCCTACTTATTTTCATTGGCGTTGATTATAAATCATATTAAACGTTATCATCTAGTAAAAATCCAATTATATCAATTAATGCAAAATTTAATAAAAATATATGACGTCGAAACAATGTCATATGAAGAGGCCTAAACTTGAACTGACTTAAAGTGATGTGACGGCTTGAATAAAAGAAAAAGAAAATAAAAAAAATAAATAAAGTTACGACCTCCGTATGGGGAGACACAAAAAGCACCAATTTTATAAAAAAAATGACAAATCATTATAATTACAAACTTACAGTATATGCACTTTTAGGGAGAATTTAGGGGTTTTTGATACACAAACAGGCTTCCAAACGTCTCCGGCGCTGCGGGAAGTCTCTGCGCCTCCGGGGTTTACATTCAATCTAGGGGTAGGGCAGAATAGTACCACGTGGGGTCGGGGTTGACTAAGTCGGTTCTGTCACCAATTTTGAAAAATTTAACTAGAATCACGGACATAAAAAAATAACAGACGTAACCTTGTCTAATCGAGAGTGAAGCTGACAGCTGACAGCTCGCTTACCATGTGTGCGTAATTTTGTAATTTTTGATTCGCGATGGTGTCAACGTCGTAGCCGTATGGTGTCAATGTGTGGGTGTGTGTGCTTGTACGAATACAGAGTTGGTATTCCTATGGGTGCTTCACTGAATTTGTTCTTGGGATTACGTCTGTCTTTTTTTTACGTCTGTGACTAGAATGTAATAAATAAATTTAATAGAGTATGACATAAACAGTAAATGTTATATATTACATTATGTAACCTTTCTTGTATTTCCTATTTCCAAATTTCATCTAGCTCGACCACCTTCCCCGGGCCACCAATCCTTCCAATGAACTCCTAATTATTATAATCATAATACATAATACAATAAAATATACCTAATAACATAAATTTTATAAATAAGTATAATTCGTGTTGTGTTTTTTGGAAATAACCTCAAAAATTAAAATTAAGATTTTTAAAAAACGACGCATTACCTCACAAAAACCAACTAGATTATGATTAGGGGCATCACTGCCTATCGATTAAAGCCAAAATCACCCAGATACCGATGCCGCAGGTTTCTAAACCCAACCCATTAATTTAATTACATTGTCAAAAATGATTTACTTGCATTTCAACTTAAAAGTATCCAAGAATACCATGACGAATTGGATGCTAACAATGGACATTTTCCATTATGTATATTCTATGGGCACTTCGCCATCCATGGACAGTAACTGCAGAATAATGTAATGTAATGTATTATAATGTAATTATGTAGCTAAGGGTAAACCTTTTTGTGGTATCTAAACTTTGTTTTTCAACAAAATAATAGTTAGTTATGTATGTAATACATGAATGTCTTACGAAATAAACAAGAATTTATTCACTGTAGTTTTTTTTCCTTTTTGCGGTATCTAAACTTTGTTTTTCAACAAAATAATACATAGTTATGTATGTAATACATGAATATGTCTTACGAATTAAACAAGAATTTATTCACTGTAGTTTTTTCCTGATGGTCATAATTATGTCATCTCTAGTGTCAATGGAGAGAATGCTTTTAGCATTAAGTCCGCCTTTTGTTCCTATACATAATGTAAGGTGCAAAAAAGATTAAATAAATAAATAAATAAATGTTTATTAAATAAATAAACAAACGACAAATTGGGCTTCTTAGTTCGCGTTGACTATAATTTTTATAACAATAAAAAAATGTTAAGAACTTTTTTTATTACTTACCTTATAGTTAATCCCAACTTCTCCAATGGCCCCACAGGCTTTCTAAATACATGTTGTTTTTGTATACGAGGTGTAATTCTTGTTAACAATTCTTCAAAACTTGATATAGACATTCTGAAATAACTGTGAAATTTGTGGTCGCATGTTTTCAACGCCTCGTATTTTCTAGTGAAATGATTCCCATCACTATTCATAATTGAAAGATATGGGTGCACCCAGTATTGTCTTTTCACGTCTTTCTTCTTCAACCTTTCTCTCCGTCTTTTTAACAATAGCAGAAGCAGAATACGTCTTGTGCGGTCCATGTCTCGAGCTAGACTTAAAGAATAGGGATACGCAAAAAGTATCGATACTTCTAGGTATCGATACTTTTGTTTCGATACCAAGTACTTTTTGTATCGATACTTTTGTTCCGATACTTTCAAGGTATCGATACTTTCTAGAAGTATCGATACTTTGTCCATTTCCAATAAATTATAATAGCATATGAAAAATAAGAATTATTAATCGATGAAACCTAAGACATGATTCGGTGAATTCCCATTCATTGCCGAGCAACCATTGTGTGTTACCATTTTATTTCGTTGTACTATTTTAGGAGTTTTTTACGAGTAACCTTTACGGGTTGAATAATCTGTGTAGTGTTTTTTGTCTTTTAAACTATTTCACTTATTAAGTTTTCTGATAATTGCAGCTCTTAAAAGTATTATTGCATTATTTGTACAGCATCTTTCAGTTCCTTACTTATAGGAAAGTACTTTTCTGACAAAGGTACACTTATGACTAACTTAAGTAGTATAGAGGTAAGGGGAGTCATCTCAGTGCATGAAAATTGTTCGTAAAAACGTGTCCAATAACGGGTGGCGCTGCGGTAGCCTAGGATAAATTTTTTTGAACTCGGCAAACTTCACTCCGTCTACAACAGCTATGTTCATATCATAGTTATTCCGACGCTTTTGTCGCAGGATGGTAGTAGATATTGGAATCTCTATTATCAGTATACAACTGGACACTATTTGAACTTTCCCCCCATATGAGATGGCTCTCCTTATTCTCTATACTCCATGGACTAACTGCCTGACAGTTTCATAATATATATCTACAATTGGATACTCGGCATGTTCCACTACGATAAATTATTTTCTGACAAATATGACAGATAAGTGTTTTTGTGTTGACGTTGATGCAACATCGTTACAATCAAATTGTTGTACTGTAAAAGTAGAAAATCGACTTTATCAATGGACTGAATGTGCTTAATGCATTGCTTTAGTGGTCTCAAACCATCTTCGGATTATTGCCTTTCAAATGAAACCATTTTGAGAGATATGGGTTGAATGGTTTCAGTGTCTATATAGGACCTCCGTACAAACATTTTTGTTTAATATTATGTAAATATATGTGTATATAGATTGGATATCAGTGACTATTTTGTGAGACACGTTCCTGCTAAAATTTTTTGCGAAACTTTGCAACACACACAACATTCCATTCAGGTTTTTTATAAATGTATTAAAAAGTACTCGATACCTGGAGGTATCGATACTTTTGTTTCGATACTTTTTTGGTATTGATACTTTTGATATGATACTGATATCGAGTAAAGAACTCTTGAAATTTTGCGTAACCCTATTAAAGAATGTACCAGAATTTTACAAGCCACGGCGACGTGTAACGTTGCTGCGCCGCGACGTGCATTTTTACGTTACATCAACGTGAACTTGCACGTTGCGGCAACGTAACGTGGCACGTTACCGCACCGTTCCACGTTGACGACGTCGTGACGTGGAGATGTGGACAGGCCGTCAGGAGACAGGTTTCCTGCAAGTTATGATCTGGAAAATATTTTACGCTGTTCCAGCAAAATTCATGTTAATTGAAGACCAGGAAAATCAAATCAGATGTTGGATTGTTGTAATTATTTGGGCTGTTCATTGACTTCCGATAAGACGTAGAGATGATCTCGGGGATCCCCGAGATTAAGTAAAATGAATATAATCGCTCTTTATGGCACTAGTGATTATTGGGTGATCTGATCAACTATTCAGCATTCAGCTTGCGACCGCACCCACCGTAAAACACTTCATAATACCTACCTCGCTTATTTATTGTGTTTTGAACAGATACGGATAATTATAATATAAGTATAGAAGTAGTGTCACTAACTTGTCCCTTCATAGGACAACATAAAGGGACTCGTGAGTATTGCACGGTGGCTGATTCTTCGTGAGCGATCGTGAGCCCTTTTGATTCCATCTTTAAGCAGGTAATAATTGCTACGAAATAAATTGATGTTGAAATTGATGATACAGAAGGCGTTAATCTTGCCCGGACATAAGAAGTCTCCTGTTGATAAAACTAAATGACGCATGAATAGCGTCTATATGACCACTTCATCAGCATTAACTATGTCTATGACGGGTTATCGCGATTTACGTATACGTTGGATAACTGTTTTAGATTTCTGAAAAGAAATTACCTATTGAAACATGGTCGTGAATATTTTGAATACTGCTTGTGTACATGATAAAAAATCCTGCATTTTAAAATATAAGGAGTTATCCAAAATTATTAGAATTATGTTCATAAGGTTTACTGGTTAGCTAAATTGTTTCGAATGTTGTTTATAATGTTTCTTTTTTTAATTAATTTACTTGCGACTGTAAGTTTCCTATATGAATCCACACGGAAACGCACTGGAGTTTACGCATGATTTTGGTAGGTCTCATCGGTTATCAAGAATGACTCGAACCCTGTAGTGGATCATTAATAGGTTAAAGTCAAGTTTCCTAACCTTCTGTTATCACTTCTTTTGGCGTCTTCCGGGTTGACTATTACAAAATGCCACTTGCCTTAAATTGGCTCAAATAACGGACGGGAAACCAAACTCCGGAATTCCCACTCCGCTAAAATAGCTCTGTAATTGCTCCACAACAGATTAAGCAGGAAAATAAATAAAATAATTTGTACTTAGCACAAACAAAACAATAATTTACATTAAATTTACAAACTACAATTGTATAGAGGCCGAAATTGTTTAACAGCATTTATTTGATAACAAGTCGAATACTGCGTAAAAGCGTTGCGGAGGCGTCGTGGTCGGCGGAGACACTTGCGACGTATCTCTGTTACATATCTTTATCTAGGCCAGACACATGATAGCGAACTGGGCCAGGGGTCAGCTTTATTAGGCGCAGTTCCTTTGATACCAAAAGATCAACCATCCACGCCAGATCTGATCTTAGTTACAAGATCTTATGCTAATTAATCTTATTGACCATAGTTTCATTAAATTGTTGCAAAGTTGCAATATTCTATTATAAAAGGTTCCAACCCATTAATTCGTGCACTATATTGCTCTCTCATAATAACTGAGGAGGTCTGCAGCATACCTACTCCACCACGCTCGCTGCTCCAGAGCCGGCGTTGGGAGGGGGGTAGGGCGACGGCCCCAGGGCGCCAAAGGAGGGGCGCCACATTTGGGGTGAGGAGCAAAAAAAAGAGGAAAAATAAAATTCTTAATAAACGTTCCAATTGGTTCAGTAAATTTTTCGCGCAAAAAAGCTCGATTTTTATTTTCTTATGTGGGCGCCACAATATTTTTGTCTAGGGCGTCAGTGGCTCTAACGCCGGCACTGCGCTGCTCCGTTGTGAATTGGTAGTGCTGTTACATCTTATCAGTATCCTTATGAGTAAAATATCACAGCTTCGGATTCGTTTATTTTAGTATCAAACTGAACTCTTGAACCAAATCAAATAAAGAACTACAGACCTTGACCACGTGTAGGTACCTACTCTCATACATCAAGGGTGATAACTGAGTGGGAAGGTCAGGTATGTACAGCCACTAAGCTTCTAAGTAGGTAGGTACTAGGTAAGGATGTCGGAAGGAATTATTTAATAATTAATTTAAATCTTGTCACCTGCTCTCGTAAAAAGAGGAGTGTATAAGTTTGACATTCTAGGGTTGCCAGGTCGGCCAACCAAAAAGCCGGACAGACCAGCCTGTTTGGCCGGATATTTGGGTAAAAAGGCCGGACACCCTAAATTATGAAGAATTTTATGTATTAATATTATTAAGACAATTTTTTAGAACTTCTTCACTAATTAACAACATTTTAAGTAAACAAACTAAAAATATTAAATAATTGTCAGAAACGTGCTTTAAAAGCTCAATATTTTTCAAAATAAATTTGTAATAATCTTTAAACGTCAAATATTTCAAATTAAAAGCCATCTGGACTACTCTCATCGATTTAAAATAGGCTACTCATTTATTGTATACTAACAGCTTCTTAAAATCAACCATCAACATCCCCATTTTTGATCAGAAAATATTTAAGGTTTTGCAATTGGCCAAAACCTTTGCAATCGTCAACTTTAATGTTTTTTTCGTGGATACTAATAGTTTCGGAAATTTGATTACATGCAGGACGTCTTTTAACAGTCATCAATATAAATTGTTTTGTGTCCTTGTGTAATTTTTTTGTAAGTAAAATGTAAAAAGTTTGGTTAAAATATAAAAAGCCTAACAAAGCCGGACAAGCCGGACACCGTTAAATTTGGCCGGACACGCACTGAAAAAGCCTAACCTTGTCCGGCTTTATCCGGACGTCTGGCAACCGTAGACATGTCTAAGTGTGTGAGCTAGTGTGCCTGTCTGTTGCATCCAGTGCCGGCATTAGAGCCACTGACGCCCTAGGCAAGAATATTGTGGCGCCCACATAAGAAAATAAAAATCCAGCTTTTTTTGCTCGAAAATTTTTTTACTGAACCAATGGGAACGTTTATTACGAATTTTATTTTTCCTCTTTTTTTCTTGCTCCTCGCCTCAAATGTGGTGCCCCTTCAAATTTGGCGACCTACACCGTCGCCCCACCGCGCCTTCCCCCTAACGCCGGCTCTGGTAATCTGGTTGCATCGTAGCCCCTAATGGAGTGGACCGATTTGGATGCAGAGCTTTGAAAGCTGACAATGTTCAATAAAAAAAAACCCAAGAAGGAAGGGGAACCGCTTGTTGGCTTAGCCCTCTTTGATGCAATTTATTATATTATTATTATATTTTGTGTGTTGTTCATGGCACCCACGACACAGGGAATTCTAGTGTGGGGCTATGAGTATATTTTTATTGTCAAGTAAAGTAAAGTTGGTAACCCTTCGACTTATTTAATTGCAGAGCGGAAGTCACTACTTATTATCATGATTACAAAAAACCTATATCAAATACGCTAGTAATAATAGTTCAATGATAATTATTTATCAACCCATTAGAAAAATGTTACATGTAGAGACTACGCCTCATTTAAATAGTGACACATTTAAAACAAAATCTTCGATTTCGTTATCTAGTTACCCCATTTTAATGAAAGCTAAAGCATTAAATTAATTGTTATATTATCTGTGTCCTACTTAGCAAGCGTCGACCATCGATTTATGGGGAATGCAGTCTGTAGGTACCTACCTAAGATGTGACAACTGCCTTTCTTTAATAAATAATTTATCACCTTCTAAGAAATATGGCGGCAAATCTAATCCACTTTTTGCAACTAAACGCGAAAGATAACTAGACTACAGCCTTAGTTCCTAAAGTGGTCCAAGTGGACCCCCAGGGGTCCACGGGAGACTCAGAGGTGTACGATGGCGTGTCAAAATGTCAAGTAATTAATTAACCAATCAATTCTCACTGTTTTGAAAACTATTTATGTATATATTAGATTATATCTCATATTAGATGTACTCAGCCGCAACGCAAATTTCCATAGTTACATCTAATCTTCACATTTTTTGTCGGGTTTTGGGAATATGGTAGAAATGTAGCAGGGGGTCCACTGGAACCAGCTAAATTTTGAAAGTGGTCTATGAGAAAAAAAGTCTGAGAACATCTGATCTACAGTAAACAGTTTGGTGATTTCCATTGTAAGAAATTAGTTTGCACAGAGATATTTTTTATACTGTTATTCGGCTAAAGAAGCTTTATTTATGGAATGGTAATGTAACCGGGGCCGTTGTACAAATGTACATCCAGCCAATGTACATTATTTATTAAACCTTTATTGACTACAATAAAAAATACCACGATACAAATGGCGAGCTTAATGCTCAGCGAGGAGCTTTCTTTCTTTCCTAATAGCTCTTCATTCTTTGCGAGCAACACATAGGGGTACAATACGTCCGGATTAATCCGGACATGTCCGGACTTATAGACTTCTGTCCGGACTTTGTCCGGCTTTTTAATTTGTAAAATGTTTTACGTAAAATAAAACTCAAGTTTGTAATTTGTGACTAAAATGTCCGGACTTTTTTGGATGTGTCAGGCTTTTTGTCAGGACTTTTCAAATACCTATATTATGGTAACCCTAGCAATGCACCGGTGATGCCTATTCTGTACTAGCGTTCTTGGGCGACTATGACCAGTTACCATCAAGTGTCTCGTTTGGTTGCTTTACGGGAAGTTTCAGTAAAATAAAGCAGTAACTAATGCAAGTTTTACGGCATAAAGAGCAGTCGGTTAATGCTAGAAAATACCAATCAACCTATATGGACTATTTCAGATCACAATAGACGAGTATCGTTAAGTGAATAACAAGAAAAAAATACAAGGAAAGATATTAATTATTTATTACAATCATTAGGATGATATTTAACAATGTTGTGCAGTGATACAATAAAATAAATAAAACGGTTGTTACTCTCCCTTCTGGGCAATGGCCTTGCCAGCACATTAGATTACGAATGTTTTATAATAAGTACTTCTTTTGTTCTGTCATCTAAGTAGGTACCTACTATTCTTTCCTACGTTTCTATGTGTATATCAGTAAGCTGCGAAATATTCAAATACTGACAAGTTTAACACTAAGGATCGAAAAGAAAAAAAAATTAAAAAGGGAAAACAAGGTTAATTTATTTTTAATTATGATTTAATAGGCCCATTACCTGGTATGGAGATAATTAATGGACCTCTATCATTCTATTATTATTATTATTTATTATATTAAAATTAAATTATAAAGTGTTCGAGCGAGTTAAATCTTCGCTTATCGTCGTTACCATACTTCCGAGGGTACCGGTACGTACACTGCCATAAATCTTGGTTATTATCATTAATATTACCTTCTTAGGTTTGGAAACTAAACTATTATCTAGTTAAGTTTAGTAGTAGTTTAGTAGTTGCAACCCGAACTTACTTATCGACCCGAGTTCTGCAGTGGACTACGACTTGAAACAAACTGAATATTTGTAGATTTTTCCGTGAAACTGTGTTACAGCCACACTGTGCTTCATAGTCATCCGTTATAGACTTTGAAACCATCCAACCAATGTTTCCCAAAACGGCTTCATTTGAAAGCTATAAAGTGAAGATAGTTGTAGACCACTAAAACAACCCATCAGGCACATATATTTTTTTTTGTGTAGCAGGTTGCTACCTACCAGCTACCTACTACTGTAACGTCTGTAACTACGCCGGGAATCCGCTAGTAAAAATATAAATAAAATTAAGAGCAACTGTGCGAGCAAACAGCGTTGCCAGAGTAGTACCTGACTGGAAGCCAATTGTTGAAAAATATGGGAACCCTGGTCCAAAACAAATATTAGGTACCTACTTACACTGACTAAAGTATACGGTACTTCACTTGCTTCGCCAAGGCCCAAGCAGAATTTTAAATTTATGTTGATATTCCGTTCATTATAAATTAATTTGTCACGAGTCACGACACTCGCAACCATTTAGATGGGTCTACTAAGAAAATTATAAGGGTAGTCCACTTGCCTAGGTACATCAAAACCCAAATTAAAAATTTCACTACCATCCCTCATTTTCAAATTTTCAACATTGAGTACCTATCTAAGTAAGTCATGAAGTGAAATGATTTTGAAACTGTTACATAAACTACCTACTTACTTATTACGACTATTTATTGAAAGATGTATAAAACTGACTAATTTTGCGATTGGCGATGTTAAGAATTTTATTAAGTACAAACCTCATCCATCATTCATCAAATCATGGATGAAGTTCATGAGATTCAAAAAGTGCAACTTGAAGCAATGGCTACCTGTAAGGCTGTGATGCCTGTGACGAAAACATTACAAAAATTCGTCATAACTGAACTGCTTCATCTTGTATTAGTCTTAATCCTTTCCGCTGTAGGTATGTTTTCGTGAACATAACATAATATTTATGTATCTACTATCTAGTATGTAAGTATAGGTAGGTATAAGTATAGGTGCGTACAATTTCGCAAATTTTCCTCTATTAACATGGAACCCTATGAAGATAATAACAGGAAATCATTTCCAATAAATTTATGTTAATTCAGATTTTATTATTGTTGCTTTGAGATTTTTTAAACGAAATTAAGTTTGGTTATAGGGTCATTTCGCCTGTTCGCGTCCATTTAGTGCAGTTGGCAAGTTGGACGGCGATAATAAAAATGTCCCAGCACTAATTTCTATGAAAAATTTATGTAATGTATTCATTATATAGTCTATTTTAAGATTAACTTTCAGTTTTATTAGAAACATCTTGTGTTTTCTTTTTAAATAGATAAATTTCAGAATTAGGCGTTTTACCCACTTTGCGTCCACAAAATCCAAATTGCGTCCACCTGTGGACCATTTAGCGTCCAGCAGCTTAGAAAAGGAATATAGGGGTGATATTTTGAATAACTTGTAAAGAAAGATTGTATTTTAATAATTTCTTTATTTAAGAATATAAATATTAAAAAATCAACATTATTATCATTAAAAAAAGCACTTAAAAAAATAAAAAAAATTCTTCTCAACATTGGTTGTATCGATTTATTAATCTCTCGAATTTCATTTAACGCTTTCTTTAAATCTTCTTCTGTATATGTTCTTTTAAGCTTATTGCATAGCTTTTATCGCGGGCTTGAGCGCGGCGAGCGAATCAAGAAAAACCGTAACGAAATAAAAGGTTACACCGCCCACTTGCACTCAGTACTAGGATAGCAAAAACATGCAAGCAAGTGTGCCAAAACAAAGCTGGGTTATTAAATTTCTCATCGGATTTGTTCACCTAGTAGCAATTAATTAAAGCAAGTACTAGGCGCACAGAAGTCTTCGAGGATGCGACATCAGTGATACTGTACAGGCCATAGTATAGTGCGGTCTTATTTACTCTTCGGTATTTTACATAAGGCACAACAGTGATGTCTATATTACGATCATGCACATTAGGTTATTATTGCTGTTTCTCTTGTCATGCCGATTAATATGCGGAGGAGCGACAGTGGTAGAGTGAATCTATCACTGCCGCTCTGACAAGTTGTCAGAGCGCTCTGACATCACTTGTCAGAGTGGCAGTGATGGATTTGTTCTATCACTGTCGCTCTTCCGCATATTGATTGTCATGACGGGAAAAATGGCAATAATAGCTTAATATGCATGATCGTGATATTGACGTCCCTGTTGTGCCTATGCTAAATATCGAAGAGTGAATAAGATCGCACTGATGTCGCATCCTCTAAGACTTCTGTGCGCCTAGTACTCGCTTTAATTAATTGCTACTAGGTGAACAAATCCGATGAGAAATTTAATAACCCCAGCTTTGTTTTGGCATACTTGCTTGCATGTTTTTGCTATCCTAGTACTGACTGCAAGCGGGGGGTATGAGGTTTTATTTTGCAACAAATGATATGCAATAGCTTTACCGCGGCAGTCCCCGAGTGCCACACGTTTTTTTTTCCTTCTTCTTTCTTGTCTCCGAAGAACTCATCTTAAATGACAAAAAATAAGAATGAAAGAAATTACTCATTTCAATTTAAAAAATTGAATTATAAATACGTAGTCTTAATAAAAAATGTACAATAATAATAAAAAATACATTTTAAATTATTTTTACAAGCAAGTATTTAACGAAAACTGTGGACGCAATTTGGTTTATTATTATCCCCTGTAGGTATAGTTTGCGTCCGTTGCGGACGCAAAGTGGAAGTTTTGTAAAATTCGATGTAGTAATTCGCGTCCACCTTATTTTATTCGTTAAATATAAAAAACATAAGGAAATTCATAATTAATATTATTCCTTTTTTCATCATAAAAGTGTAGAAACAGCTATGTATCCAAAAATTCACATAAAACAATAAAAAACTTACCATCAAACGCACCGCTGCACACTAATTTTTATCTAAATATCCCGCCCATACGCGCTTCTTGTTGAACAGCCGAGACTAACTATTTTTTCAAACGGGAATGGTTTGACGCACAGAATTTTTGTCCATGTGTGCGTGCCTCTTATCCATTGAAGTATAAGCGGTAATGACTTTTCGTTTGATTGGTGTGTTAGTTGACTTATTTTCTAGGATTTTTAAAGGGAGATCCGCAAAATGGACGCGAATTGGGCGATGGACGCGAACAGGCGAACTTACCCTATATGCTGAAATATCTAAGCCATACCTAGTAGGTATATGAGAGTCTATGAACTGTCATAGACTCTCCTATAATATCTCATATAATAGTAGGTATTTACCGTATTTATACTATAACAATGAATTAAATGTTCTACTAGATCGCTGTACTACCTATAAGGTCAGTATTCTCATTTCTCAATTGTCATTTAGGGCTGCGACCTGCGAACTTATAAAAATCTTATCGAATTGGTAAGATGATTGGTGAAATGATATGTAGATAAGAGTTGATAGATATAAAATTATTTTCCAAGCTATAACTACCTATCCTTAAAGAATTATGTTTGGAAATTAATTTTACTATTTTAAATAGGTAAGGACTAAAGATAGACGGAATATTACTTAAGCAGAGTTAACAACAGAATTTAAAGAATTATGTACACAACAGTAAATAATAGTAGGTACACCAAGCAAACCTTGTTCAGAAACTGACATGGCGGGTTCTTGCCGGGGCCCACTGCGCCTTGTAGGGCCGATGATATCTCCTCACTCCTCACTCCTCACATTTCACTATTACAGAGAAACTAGCCAACGCCCTTTGACGGTACCGTGATCAACTTGGTAGACTTAATGACGGAAGCAGATAGTATTTAATTACACTTCGGCGTGTCTGTGTAATGTTATTTAATTACCTATGTTTAGAAAAAGTCGTTTGTTTTTTAAATTTTGCCAGTTAGGTTGTATACTTAATTTTTTTTATTAAGTGAATTTTGTGACTGGCCCGGTTGACGTTTGAATATGAATAAGTAATTACGGTTTAAAATGATTAGCGGAACCACATTCCAACTTCCAATCTCCATATTCCGTTCATTTGAGTTACGCTGGCTGGGTTCCTTCGCAAGGGGCCGAAACCCCGAGCCCTCCTCTCAGAAGGCCTACAGCCCCGAGTCCCGCCACTTTTCTTTTTTATTAAATTTCATGTTTACTTGTTCCTTTATTTTTCAACTGATCATAATAACCGCCCAAATATTTCATTAGAAAACGGTTATAATTATTACCTTTTGTTACTATTATTTAATTCACAATTCAATGTTTGTTTTAAAAACTGTCACCAAAAAAATCGATAAAATTTGTTTTCTTTTACCAAACGGCAAATATTCGTAAATGTTTCAAAATGCCCCGTTTTTTTTAAGTTTAGCAGTCAGTTTTTTCCATGAAGCTTTTTCTTACTCACTTTGTATATTATATTTTAGATTAATTAAGCAAGTATATTATTTAAGTATAGTAAGATTAAGTTATAAATTAAAATAAATGGTAGTAATTATGATTGAGAAAATTATAAATTTAATTAAAAATATAAGATACATAATTAATGCGAATATAAATGTTACATAAAATTTTATAATTCGAAAGAAAATCATCGGTATTTTTCTTAATTTAAAAATTATGTTTTTTTTTATTATTGATTTAAAATAATAAAAATTTAAAAACTCACTTTTGTGCTTCGAATGATTCTTCCACATTTTTCTCAAAAGCGTCGTCATTTTATTGGTCTGTATTAACTTAAAACAAAAATTTAAAAAAAATATTTGAAATTGGAAGGCTACTTGTCCTGTGCGTTGTTCCCAGAGAACTGCAACGCACAACACCCTCTGCGGAATATGGAGCCGAGGCGCGACAGATTACTCTCGTAAACATACATACAGTTCTAAGTATAGGATTGTACTTCGATAGTGCGTAATTACAAATTAAATTGCACATTAAAACTCGACACAACACTCGATTGAAATCTCGTTCGGTAGTAAACGTGACCCACATTCTAAGACGCATCTACGAAATTCGGTTAAGTAGATAGGAAATTGAACGTAAATTGGTATTGTGCTAAGTTTCATAGTTATTTTATTTAACGTTGACTTAAAAAAATAAGGTAATGATAAACTAAGGAAATATCACATAAAATTAACTAACTATTAATTTGATATTTAAACGAAATTGATTCAAGATTAACTGTTGCCCGCAGCTTTGCATACAGAAATAATGTTTTACCTTATTTGTACCTTTTGCAGAAGAAAATTTAAAAAACAGTGAATTTATATTGAAGTACTTATATTTAGTAATTTATATACTGAAACTCACGATAAAGTCACAAAAGATTCCTCCAGGAGCGGTTTTTGAAAAATAAGCAATATTCACATTAATTTGTATTGTTTTTCTTTTTATTTACCAAATTTTGAAAAACTGATAAATATATGTTCCATCAATATAAGCAAGGAACATTTGTTGCAAATTAGAAGCAAATTGGTTGATGTTTTAAAAATATTCCATACAAACTTTCATCCCGTTTCCCACGGAAACTTTTTAATTTTCCGGGATAAAAAAGTGTCATAAATATGACTCGGAGTATTAGTAACAACTTTCAATTTTCATTGAAATTCGTCCAAGGGTTTTCATGTAGGGTTGCCTGATTGTCGGGATTCGTTTGGATTGTCCCGACATTTCACATGATGTCCAGACAAGTCCCGACAAAATACAAGTACAAAGCCCCACAAAATACAAAATGTCCCGACAAATCCCGACTTTTTGAAGTTTTGTCCAGATATTTCAGTCTTGCCAACTGGCAATCCTACTTTCATGTGAGCCCGGACAGACAAACAGACAGACAGATAGACAATAATTGTAAAAAATATATTTTTGTGCTCTGACACGTTATTGAAGTGCCCCCTAATCGATTTTTTTTTTTAAATATTCAGTGTACAGAAAATTTGCCCTTTGAGTTTTATTATAGTATAGTATAGAAGATAATTATTGTTTGGTAAGTAAATATACCAATATTGGTACAAGGGCAGGTAAGAAAAGTAACGTAAAAATAAAAGGCCACCCACCGGCACCTAAATGTAATCCAGCTAATTTTATTAGCTAACTAATTACGACTTATAAATAAACATACGACAATTTTATATTATTAACTTTTATTAAGTCCATATTTTCCGTATTCCCGTACCTACGACTCTGCGAAACATATCTGCACCCTAATTCACGTAACTTTAATACCCCATTTACACGCGCGCGCGAGCCACGAGACAATCCGCGAGACGCGTGCACACGCGCGCGTGTGAACAGGGCGCTCGCGGACCAGACCGCGGCGCGTCTCGCGCTCGCAGGGCTCGCGTCGGGAGCGGTTTTCTAGGCGCGCGCCTAAGGGGCTCGCGCGAGCGCTCGCGCGGTGTTCACACGCGCGTAGGGGGCGTGGCTTACGGACGCGCCACGAGACGGTCCGCGACACGCGCGTGTAAATGAGCGGTAAGACGCATCGATTGAGTTGCAGTGACGCGGCAATCAAGTTGACGTTGGTTGACGTTTAGTGTCTAAACCGTATTCTCGTAATTTTTGAAGTTTTGAACTGCGCGTCGACTGCACGCAAACTGCGCGTGAACTTCACTTCTCCTGCACGCATCCTGCGCCGTGCGCGCCTGCCAAACTTTTCTTCGGCTATTTAGTACTCTCTGTTAGTGTTGTCATATGAGAGAACAAATAAACTTATTTTAATTAATCAAATACAATTTATTATGTTTCCATTAAAAAACGTTGAAGAATATTTATTTATTATCCCAATAATGATTTTTGTGAAACTTTTTGTAAAAAAAGTAATGATTTGTGCTTCAATTCACAAAAAACGTCATATGTAATTATGTTACCTCAATATGGCAGAATGAAGGTCTTTACTTTACCTCGTAATGCAATTAAAAAGTAATAAAAAAGTGTCAAAACAAAATGTGCGCCAAAGTTCGAGCCGACTGCGACTGCTTAATTTCTTTTTGTTTAAAAATTTTTGATGTGGAAAGATTTGGAGAACTTATCATTTAAACGTGTTCGCGCTTTAGCTTGGCGATCTTGGTCATCTATTTCGTTAGCTAAGGCTAACAAGCCTAACATCCTCCATCCAAAGCGCAAACTCATTTTCACTAGAAAAAATTAAATTAATTAGGTTAGAGGTATTGTATTCAAAAACACGGTAATTAATAATTAAAAATGATAAACGTCTATTAAATAATTAAATTATAATTTACTTACGAAATATAATTTTACTTTCACTGACTTCTACGTCTAATTGACAAAAGTAAGCAATGAGTCACTTCTAACTTAAAGAAAGCGTCAACAAAACTGCTTAAAAACTCGTACCGAGATGTTATTTCAACGTTAAAAGTTTATGAGAATACCCTCAAACTGCGATCGGAAACACGCTATCTTGACGAGCATCAACAGAATACCTATTTGTGACGTGAGCGTGTTTGACTAGCGCTCGCGTGACGCGAGCATGTTTGACAGCGCTCGCGAAAGCTAAGAGAATACCGAAAGTGTTACTTTGATCGGAACGTCACTGCAACTGCACTACAATCGAACTTCTTAAATAACGTGAATTAGGGTGCTGGACATGAGAAGCATTAGGTCGGATGTGTCAAATGCTAACTTTTCAGGAGAGCAAAAACAAAATTGACAAACATTTTTTCTTCATTATTATGTAACTATAAGTATTTCAGTCAATATTCTTTTTTTATTAGTGTGTAGGCAATAGTACCCTTCGATTTTAATTACAAGCATCACCCTAACTGTTAAAATGAGTTTAATATAATTTTTAATCTATTTTTTTTTACATCAGACTTTATGCCTGAAATATATTGGATGACTGCTTAAAACTGCAAGCCTAAACACTATTATTACAACAATAAAATCCTATATGGAGAAAAAACTTTAAGCCTTTGTAGAGATAAGCAACATTTTTCAAGCATAATGCTATATTTGAAGATAATTTGAAGTAAACTTTAGAGGCATAAATGCGTATCTGCTGATGCTACCAGCGTGTTGGACCAGACATTTTTGATTCATAATAGCTTAAGTTGAAATACGGATCATAAAACTATTAATAATTTGGTGCATAAAGGTTTAAGTTAATATAAATGCTTATGGCTCTCGGGTATTTGAAAAAGTCTGTATAATCGACATTAAGCATGAGTGTATCTTTACAACGGTAAGAGATAGAGATACCACGGTCAGATCGTTAGAAAGAGAAACAAAAACATAATATTGGTATACTAAAAAGTCATTTTCGTCGTATGTGCACATCCGACCTAATGATTCTCATGTCCAGATATATACCTACCTATTAATATAAAAAATACTAATATTAATTATTTGTAGCCATAGACCTATATGTATATATTATGCCCTGTAGCTTTATAATGATAATCAAATATTGTACCTAATATCTATCTATTCGTTTTTGATATAAAACAAATTTAATTGAAAACAATTTTTTACACAGTTTTCCTGGGAAAATCGTACAGGTATATAATTTACTACTATTGTGCTACTTATTAATTCGTACCTATATAAAAAAAAAATATTTATCTGACGCAAGTTCGTCCGTAGTTCCGTACGTCGATCATACGCATCGGCATACCACAAAATGTACTCTGTGGGCATACCTCGCCTGACGCAACAACAGAGCTTTGGCTCTCAGACGCAAACCAGCCAGTTTTTATCACCATACAATTACCGCTTTGTGTCCCAATAGCCCGACTGGAATGCACGCAGGGAATAATAATTTGGACATAATTTGGACTTCGAAAATTATATCTTTTGTATAATGTGATTCAGTTGAAACCTCGGAAAGCCGCAGTTGAAAAACGGCTCCACGCTTCAAATAGCCGTGTCGCCCGTGGTTATCTTGTAATGCTCAGCAGCACACGTAATACCTAACGCTTTTTCAAAATTTAGACAAAAAGAGGAAACACATTTTAAGGCACCAATCCACACTGAGCCTGTCTTATTATTTTGTAGTGCAAACGAAAATTCCAACGGCAACAAAGTTTCCCCACAGTAGGAATTGATGGTATGGACGCACCCTGAACTAAAGGATCTATTATAGGATCCTAGGATCTTTTCGAAGTCTGTAATTTTTGCGATTATTCATTGCGATATTTGAAGTGAAGCTATTAAATAAAATAAAAAAATATGTTTTAAAAATGAAGCAAATGACTCACTGAGTTCAAATTTTAAGTTAATTTGCAATTTTAAACGCCTATTTTTAGGGTTCTGTAGCCGAATGGCAAAAAACGGAACTCTTATAGATTCGTCATGTCTGTCTGTCTGTCTGTCTGTCCGTCCGTATGTCACAGCCACTTTTTTCCGAAACTATAAGAGCTATACCATTGAAACTTGGTAAGTAGATGTATTCTGTGAACCGCATTAAGATTTACACTCAAAAATAGAAAAAAAAAACAATAAATTTTGGGGGTTCCCCATACTTAGAACTGAAACTCAAAAATGTTTCTTTCATTAAACCCATACGTGTGGGGTATCTATGGATAGGTCTTCAAAAATGATATTGAGGTTTGTAATATTATTTTTTTCTAAACTGAATAGTTTGCGCGAGAGACACTTCCGTGGTAAAAAGTGTGCCCTGTAACTTCTAAAATAAGGGAATGATAAAACTAAAAAAAATATATGATGTACATTACCAAGCAAACTTCCAACGAAAATTGGTTTGAATGAGATCTAGTAAGTAGTTTTTTTTAATACGTCATAAATCGTAAACCGCAAAAAACATTGATCAAAGTTACAACGAACTACAAGAACTTTTATAATTTGTTACTTGCTGCTACGGAACCCTTCATGGGCGAGTCCGACTCGCACTTGGCCACTTTTTTTAATTTGGAGCATTTTAAGACTGATTGTCGTAATAATTATAAAAAGGTAGTACCTTAAGTACCCACAAAATTAAAACGTCATCGTCATGATGATGTAGATCATGACCGCGATGATGTAGAAATAGAAATTCTGTTCATGTAGCACAAATATAGTAATCCGTGGCGCCATCTCTTGTCCTGTATTGGAAAGTAGCTACACCACACTTTAGAATTTCCGTATGTTAATCATATTTACATCTTGTCATGCTCACCCATTATTTACCCAGTTATTACCCAGTTTAAGCCGAACAGTAGCTCTTTCAACCTTTCAAGAATCAAATTACAAAATAATTTGGTAGTAGGTACCTACTGCAGTTGCATTAGATATCGGGGAACCACGTTAACACAAGTCGGTGATGTTACGTCTTGCATGGACGACAGTAACCATTTAATTTTACCATTGGGTAGTGCATTCACTGACTGATTGATTAGTACTATAGAATTAATAATTGCTATATTGAAACAAAAAGTCTTACCCACACCCTCGCACTAGGGATGCCACTGTTGTAACGGATGGTGTGGGTATTCATAAATTACATTTTACCATCGACTGACGAAAGAAAAATCAGAGTATAATTGATATACTCATAGTCATATCACATTGAACTACTAAATAAACGTTATGTAACATGTCAGCCACGGCCGAGAATCGAAACCATGACCTTAACTTGGGTGCGGTCTTTCAGTGAAATAAAATGAAACAAAATTGATTATGTTCAATTCTTTACATAAAAAGAATAATCATGTAAGTAGTACTCAACATTTCACTTCTAACTAATCCAAGATATAACTAGCGTTGCCAGATGTACCCATTTTGCGCAGGACATAGTCACATAATGATTTTCAGAGGCAACGTCTGGTGACGTTTTAAATTCACAATTGATTGGGAAAAAAAAGGTTGATAAACGCCGTAGTACTTCGATGGAAAATTCTGACAGTAAATCTGTAATTTTCAATAATTAGCCCAGCAATTTAACATACTATAACATCAGGCAACACCAGATATAACTCGCACTACTATGCAGGTTACACTGTTACAGAAGATCTCAGTCAACAATACATTCATCCATCCATCCATCAGCCCTTGGAGGTCCACTGCTGGACATAGGCCTCCCCTAACTTGCGCCGCTCTGACTGGTCCTGAGCCTTTTGAATCCAGCGGGTTACATATAATACAACAATAGATTATGTATACAAAAATACAAATGAAAGATAAGTTACCCACTAATTTGGTACACACATCCTTTATACTAATTAATACTTGAAGAATACCAAATCTTAGCGACTATCTTATAAGTAGGCACACTCCTTTCAATTCATGTTACAAGATTGGAATAATTGACACAATTTTATTGTTGCTAATCAAGAAATCGTTGAAACATGTACAAAATAAACCATAACCAACATATAGCCAATATTTAGACATTGGTATACATGCCCACAAATCTACATAAGCTTACAAAGTTATCAACAAATACATAATAATTATGTATAATAATTAATTGCAGTATCTGTTAATACATAATGTTGTTACTGTTGGAATCACATAATCATGGGTTCTTTTGTCTTCATAAATATGATTGTTACATAATCCATTTCAAATTTATAAAATAACAAATTACATACATAACTAAACTTATCTGATATCAAAGGTGACGAAACAAATTAAAATTGTAATAATTTATACATAACAATGTACTTACACACTTTCTAATAATATAATAATATATTATGTAAATGTTAATATAGGTACCTAATATGTGTAAAATTACATTATATTATTAGTCAGCAATCTCTTAATATTAAAATGTCCATTCTATATAGAATTATTTGAATTATAGAAACATATTTTTTATAAAAAACCTTATTCTATAATGAATGACGCCTACAAAGAATACATAGCAATGCAAATTGTGTTGTTGACTATATGCGTTATTTATTTATGCTACATCCATAATCATTCAAACAGGCCTTCAATGACGTTAAAAATGGTCCCAGATGCATTTATTGCTTTTTTGGAGATCTGAGGTGACCTGTCAATCAGCCACAGGCGAGCATTCTACATTAAATACAGAGTTCATTCCCAGTAATTTCCAATATTCCATACATAATCTTCAGTATAGTCCATTTTTTTCGATGAGAAAACAAACTTACATATTTTTTTTATAGTAAGTAATAAAAAAAAAGTTGATACAAAATTATTTTAATTTAAGGATGAATAAATATATAACGCCAAAACTAACTTCTGATAACCATTAATTATTTTTTAAAATTAATTAAAATTAATATTTTCATACAAAAGTAGTGCTAAGTTTGTTTCCCAAATAAGTCTCGTCAAAAAAAATGCAGTATAAATGATCTAGCAACTCAAAAATTCTTGACAAAAATAACCAACTTCAAAATAACTCAAAAATTGTCAGAACTCAATGAATAAGTGGGACCACATGACAAGCACCAGCTTTCGATTAAAAAAGAATCATCAAAATCGGTTCACCCAGTCGAAAGTTCTGAGGTAACAAACATTAAAAAAAAATGAGAGGTGTCAAGGGACACCCGGAATCTGGGGTATTAAATTTCTCATCGGCTTTGTTCACCTAGTAGCAATTAATCAAAGCGAGTAAGTACTAGTCGACCAGAAGCCTTCGATGTTGCAACATCAGTGACACCGTACATGCTACAGTACATATGTACTATCTTATTCACTCTTCGGTATTTAGCATAAGCTCAACAGGGACGTCCATATCACGATCATGCACATTAAGCTATTATTGCCATTTCTTCCGTCATGCCAATCAATATGCAGAAGAGCGACAGTGATAGAACAAATCCTTCACTGCCACTCTGACACCTTGTCAGAGCGCGTAATATAGATATCCCTGTTGTGCCTATGCTAAATACCGAAGAGTAAATAAGACAGCCACATACTATGGTTGTACAGTATCACTGATGTCGCAACATCGAAGACTTCTGGTCGCCTAGTACCTACTCGCTTTAATTAATTGCTACTAGGTGAACAAAGCCGATGAGAAAGTTAATACCCCAGATTTGTTTTGGCACACTCGCTTGCATGTTTTTGCTATCCTAGTACTTAATAAGTGTTATAACGACGGCAAAAAGTGTCGTTACAACTTTTCCTCTTAATTTTTTCTGTCTAGCCCCCTTTCGCAACGCGCGATAAGGAACTTCGTTCCAAAAAGTTGAATACCTCCTACATTTTTGAAGCCTGTTAAAAAGTCACATACTGTTGGTTGTTATTACATTACCAGATATTACAAACGGAATATAGTGAATGGTCATCCATGGCTGAGATGATATAAACTGATTCTAACAATAAAATTATAAGAATAATACCACCAAAATTTAATCATACAAATTTTACAAAACTGACAATAATTACACATGGCAAATGTTTATATAATATGCATTATGCATATCTATATTTACTTACTATGTAAAATGTATTTTAAACCATATTTTATTGCTTAACATATAACAATACATACCTTTTAAATATGTATAAATATAATAATTACTAAATAATTAATTTAATATATTCTTTTACCTCTATTACACTTTAGGCACATTTCACTGATTTATTACAATGCATTTTGTAACTGAATATAATTTGAAAATGCAATAAAGAAAAATTAGGAATCTATTTTAAACACTTAATATTGAAAATGAAATTATTTAAATGATAAATTACATAATTAAAAAAAATATTCACACAAGTTCACATTTTCTTAAGACACAATAAAATCTTTAGGAAATTGTCACACATGTACTTAATAATATTACATTTCTTATAAGACAAATTCATATGAATAATTATATTTTTTTTAAATAGTTACAAGCCTCATAAATAGTTGTCGTAGCAGCGGCCCTCTCGCCCCCCTTATTTCTTCCTACCTTTCTTGACGGTAGTGGTATTAGTTTCCTGTTTCCGCAGCCTCCTGTTGTGCTACAGGTGAGCTCTTTACTTTCTCTTGAATTTCAGACTCGAAACGTGCGAGGTCAAAGTCTAAGCGCTGTAAGTGCTTATCAACCAACTCGTATGTTTGTATTGCGAGTTGCACATTACTTATTACACTATATTCACTAATATTGAGTACAAGCAAATAAAGGTAAAAATATACTAACCTCATATGAGACCATTTTTGAATAAAATTCAAACAATTACAATGATGCTTTTGTATTTATATACAACACAGTATATGTATTTATACCTACTAACTACCTGATTGAAAAGTTTTGTATAAACTACTTTAAAAACATGTATTTGGTGTTGTTGTAATTTCCTTATATATTTTTCTATAACTATGTCAACAAGATTATAAATCTACACTAGCATGAAAAACTGTAATAACTTACAATTAGTTTTGGACAAGAGGCACTTCAAAAACACAAAGCATCGGGTGATTAACAAAGTACATACATTTTGTATTGTCTACATTTTAAATTTCTTTTTTTAGAACTGTATATGATTTGGAAACTAATTTATTAGTCAGTCAGCTTAATTGAATCAGAAATTGCTGAAAACTTGTAACTTTAATGTAAGTTGCTGATTTTGAAATCTTAAGATTCACATACAAAATTGGTGTTCTCTAGCAAACCATTCCGCTGTAAACATACATCTTTTTTGGTTTAAAAACATGATAAAATCCAACCTATTAATTTTCAAAATATATTACTTTAATAACACTATAGGCTTATTTACATCAACACTTTGTTTAATGAAATAAGTCACTACAAATACTTTACTAACTACTCCTTAACCCTAAAAATATAATAATATTGTAGCGTAATTTATAGGCAGAAAAATGTAATTACTACCAGTAATTACATGTGTAAAATCTATGGCTATCAATTTAAACTAAGATTTCACCTCCTTTTTTACATTAACAGTCTTATCTGCATTTTTTCCATTCACAGATTTAATTATTAATCATTTCTTTTTTCTATCCTGGGTGCACTTAGGGCAGTACCATTTGCCTTTGGGCTTAATTTTAAGATCAACACAGGCAAAATGGAACCACTCAATGGGGCAGTCGGGATTGTCACAACCTATCATTTCACCATACGACACTTGATGACAGAGGCAGTATGTGGGTTCGTTGGGGTCTACGGGCATGTCCAGCACATCGCTAGGGTGCGCCATGCCAGCGACAGAGTCCAATTCTGCGTTCTCCACTTCCTCCATTGCCGTATTTGTATTGGTTGCCGTACCTTTTCTTTGTGCTTTCTTTTTGGCGATAGACCGTCCGCTCGCCACTGCGTCATCCTCGCTAGAAGCGCCCGCGCGCTTTTTCTTCCCTGTCGTAGCAGCGGCCTTCTCGCCCCCCTTATGTTTCTTCCTACCTTTCTTGACAGTAGTGGTATTAGTTTCCTGATCCGCAGCCTCCTGTTGCGCTACACGCGAGCTCATTACTTTCTCTTGAATTTCAGACTCGAAACGTGCGAGGTCAGAGTCAAGGCGCCGTATGTGCTTATCGACCAACTCGTACGTTTGTATTGCGAGTTGCACCTTGTCGTCACCGTACTCCTTGGCCTTGTCAAACAACCCCTGTATCGTGCTGACCTTCTCCTTTTTCGTTTCTTCGTCCATTTTAGGCACATTAGGCAGTAATTCATCAGCCATCAGATCGATTGTCCTCATTAGTCCATGCGCCCTATCGTCCAAATCACGCATTAGCTTGAAATTTCTTTGCAGCTCTATTGGTAAGTGCTGAAGACTATCAAGATAGTGCTCCAAATAAAGCGCTGAAGTCATGGTGCAATAGTTCGTAGGACCTTTCTTTCTGTAATTACGAACGGCTGTTGCGAAAAATTTAAAGTTTCATACACAATAAATCACTTAAATTTTACACTAATAACATCCAAATTGAAATAAATCTTCTTCATCAATAATAAGACGCTTTCATAGTTATTTTAATTCATTACAAACAATTATTTTCAGCCCAAAAAAATTAAAGAAATTATGAACAAACACCAAACCAAACTCAAGCGAAAAAAAACCAAATCCACAGCACAGAGTACTTAATCACTACGTTTTAAGAGACGCCACTTAGAACATTGTCTCTAGCTAGAAGATTTAAGTAAAGATTTGTACCAACATTACAGGATAAACGATGAGCCTTAATGTTTTAAATACTCTGTGCGATAATGATGTTTTATTCATATCTGTGGTAAACCGGAAACAAGGCCGCCAACATAGCTATCAAATGACATTGTCAACTAGTGATGGGCTTAATATTATCGATAACTAGTGTTGTGCTTTTATACTGTTCATGGCTGTTAGACTTTAATACCTTTTTATCCTTAATTAAAGATTAAAATAAAAGCCACACTTGATTAATATTATAATTTTATTTAACAATTCCAAGTATTTGTTAACACCTACCTTTAAAGGAGCTCACAACAAGGTACAAGTGCTATCAGATCGACTACATGAAATAATTAATTGTTAACATACTCTTACATATTACTCAAAAAAAATCATTAATTACAAACTTTTTACACTTAACAAGGTTTTACCTCTTTATTTCGTAAGTTTACATTAGTCTGTTGCTTTCATATTATTCCTGCAATAATAGAATACAAGGAATAGATAACATGATATTAATATGACTTTAATAAGACTTCCTATTCTTAATGGGAAATTGGTTAATAGGTTGTCTGCTAGAGGTGGACGCGTCAAGTTCTGGAAGGCACTGCATTTTTAAGTAATCTGCTTCGTTGGGTATTAAATGCTGAAGGTGCGAAGTGACGTCCGCACACAAATTTTAATTGGTGTAACTTTTCAATAGGCATATATACCAAATCTTCGTCTCCAATGGCTTTAACCCATTGTCGACATCTAAAAGCATATGAAAAGAATATAGCAATGTAAAGTTCTAATGAATAAAGTATAAATTCAATAATTGTAAGCTTCATACATTACTCATAGTATGCTTATTCATATTATCAATAATAGTCATGAAACTTACCTATCAGGGTCTGCAGGAAAGGCCGCGAGAAATAAATTTAGTGTTGATAGGGGTTTACGATAACAAATATAACATTTTCTGTTAGTTTTCCCCATATCAAAATTTTTATTTTAAGAGTAACGTCACAGAGTACTTAATCACTACGTTTTAAGTAACGTCATTTCGATTGACAACCGGAAACGGAAACTTGACATCATTACATTTGTCATACCAAAAAGTTGCTACCAACATTTATGACGAAATTCTGTAATATTGGCTAAAATTTTTACTAATGTCATAATTGACCTTGAAATCGAAGTGAGTAGCCCCTGATCCACAGAGTACCACAGAGTACTTAATCACTACGTAGAGTACTTAATCACACCAAATCGAAGTATCGAACGAAATTGAACGAATGAAATGACATGAACACAGATTATGAACAATTTCCAAAGAACGTTCCATTCTACATACCAATGAGATTCCAGCACTTCCATTTGATATCGAAAAAGACAATTTCTTTCTATATTTTTATTCTTATCCTTTAATTAATAATTGCATATTTATTTATAATTTTGACTTAATTTATTATTTTATTAACTCTTTAAATACATTTTTATTCTATGGATCGATGAAAGAAAGTGAAAAATTAAACGATATAGAGTTGCGCGATTGGTTGGATTAAGTACTCTGTGGCGCGATTGGCCCACGGACGGACGGCATTGTTACCAAATGAGGCTATCTCCGTTACCGAGCGGCGATAATATTTTATCCGTTGGCTACATGTAGCCGATCGGCTATAATCAGTGTATGTACTGTGGGCCGTGTCCAGTGCTGCCAATATATTTAGTATATCGGTTCAGCGCTCGGACTAAAAAAAAAAGAACAGTTGTCATGGGACGGCTGACAGATGTGAAACATCGAAATGCGTCGCCACGATCGCCAAGTCTAAAATCAGGTTTACCCCTCGCGTAAAGATGTTTCACATCAAAAAGGTCATTGGGCTTGGCTTTCTCAACAAAGTGTTATGAAATTAACTGCCGATGACCTTTTTGATGTGAAACATCTTTACGCGAGGAGTAAACTTGATTTTACACTTGGTGATCGTGGCGACGCATTTCGATGTTTCAAATCTGCCAGCCGTGACAGCCATGACAGCTGTTCTTTTTTTTTAGCTCCTATACTTCGAACCCTAGATGGGGCTATGTCGGGGCTGCATGCGCGCTCCGGCAAGGCTATTCGAGAAAAAATAGTCTGGCAACACTGACGGACAGACGGAACCACGGAACACATAGTCTCTGTGTTCTCTTGTGGTAATTTAGTAAAACGTTAAAGCCAGTAATTTAGTCGAGATGCGAGCCGAGTATTAAAGTAACAAAACTTACTGCTGCTTATCTTGAAAGTAAAAGATTTCTTCCATTGCAACAAATGCCGGGGGGGACGGGGACGGAAACCGAACGCCAAGGCGGGAAGATGCGACGGCCGACAGAGTACTTTATCTGAGACCTGACTATAATAATTATTATGTACTTGTATGATGTGTGTACTATTGATACAAAATAAAGTCCATCCACAGTTCCACACCGATTGGATTCGTGGAGAACCTCTACCTGCTGTGGAACGAACTTCCTTCGGAGGTATTCCCGGAGCGGTATGACATGGCCTGGGGTTCTTCAAATAAGGTGTAAAAAAAGTTCCCCTGCAGGGCCGGCGTTGCATTGGCGATTCCTCTGGTATTGCTCATGCCCATAGGCGACGGTGAATATTTAGCATCAGGTGGCTCAAATGCCTTTTCGTCTACCCTTCAGGCTATAAAAAAAGTAAAGGTAAGGAAGTAATGTACAGTGCGACCATGCCGCCCCATTCATAAGTTCTTTGTGTTCATTCATTGATATTTACTACGTCTCGAATTGCGTCCAGTAATTGGTCCAATGCACGGAACACAGACACAAGTGGAAATGGTACAAGTGTTGATTAGTATAGGAACCGTGCTAGCCAAATAAACAAAAGGAAATCCATAATCGTATTATTTACAACTAAGAAACTCACATTTTAATTGGTCGTTACTTGTCAACTACGAATAGTCTAAGAAACTCGCTGTTTATAGTTGAAAATGCACCTTAAACTTTGATGTTAATTCTTATTTTTCCATGTCTTATTCAGTGACCTTAGAACCTTTATCAAATATGATCATAATACTTTTCAAGTTTATCTATCCACCGCTAGATGGCAGTATTCTGCGTTAAAAGTAATATATACTCAACTTCTTTACTAATAAGGTTGACAATACAATATCATACAATGTCAATTATATGGAAAATAATTAAATAATTCCATCTACTGAACGCTAGATGTCGTGATTGGAGTCTACAATAGATTGAATAGCAACCTTACAAGGTATTGCGATAAGTTACATTTTTGGTTAACAACATCATACTGTGTTTGGTTTAGGCTTAGAGATGTGCGTTGTGCTTTTTGCCGTGTTATCGATATTTATATTGAAACTGGTACTGTCCGAGTGTCCGACATCATAAGATGTAGACCCGTCATATTGGTACTTAAACTTCTTGTTTTTGTACTGCCTATGTGAACACTTGATCATTATTTTGAAAGCTTATATCTCAAACACGCGGTTCTAAAAAAGACGGACGTCATCCCAACAAGAAATTCAGTGAAGCACCCATAGTAATACCAACTCTCCACGGGCGTAGCCAGGTTTTAGTTTCGGGGGGGGTTCAAGTTTAGGAGGGGGGGGGGGAGTTGTTACGGCTAAAAGTACATAAAATAACCCTGAAGAAAATTGAGACTTTATTTTTTCTCACAACGTATGTAGTGACATCTATTATTAGTTTAGTCAAAAAGTTCAAAAACGTGTTTAATATAAATAAAGCTCCTAAAATATGTGCGATAGCCTGCGAATTTATACGGTCGCCGGCTATAGCTCATTCGATTCGGAATGACGTCTAGAAAAATGTTTTTTAAGGGTTTATTAGCACATAAAAATGTCAGTCCTTAACTTTTCGGGGGGGGTTTGAACCCCCGAAACCCCCCCCTGGCTACGCCCATGCAACTCTCTATTCGTACAAGTACACACACCCACACATTGACACCATACTGCGTCAATCGCGAATCAAAAATTACGCACACATGGAAAGCTGGCGGCCATTGCTATGCTTCAGTCTCGATTAGACGAGGTTACGTCAGTCTTTTTTTCAGGTCCGTGCTCAAACATTACGAGGCGTAGACGTGACCGTAGCAATTTTTATCAACGTTAGCTATCTAAACAGTCACGGAATACCAAGCCTATAGTCACCGCAAACTAAGAAGCCCAATTTGTCGTTTGCCATCACAGTGACATTAGAGATGTACGAAAAAATCGGTTCACGAAAGAAACCAATTTTTACAACAAATCGATTCAAAATTATAAGACCTTCTAATCGATTCGATAATTAAATTTTAAACTAAAAACCGTAATATTTAGTTACCTAGTTACTTACCTACTACCTCGATTGAGCTATCTCGTACCGCGTATTCTTAATATGTACCTATTTACGACTTCAGTAAAATATTGTTTTATCCACTCGCCCATGAACATCAACAACACCAAAAGCATCACTGGTGCGTTGCCGGCCAAGAAAGAAAAGAAAAAGAAAGAAAGATAGATCATGATAGAATGAAAGTCCCGCTAAGTTTCATAATAATATTTTGACATAATATTATAATATGAGCGTCACGAAAAAACTACAGTGAATAAATTATTGCTTATTTCGTAAGACACATTCATGTATAAATAATTATTATTTTGTTGAAAAAAAAAAATGTTTACCGCAACCTTAAATACATAATTACATATAACATATTATCTGCAGTTACTGTCCATGGATAGCTAAGTGCCCATACATAATGGAAAATGTTCTTTGTTAGCATCCAATTCATTGTGGTATTATTGGGTACCTAATTTTAAATTCAAATGAAAGCAAATCATTTTTAACAATGTAATTAAATTAATCAATTTTCATTTTTAACTTTCGATTATAGTAATGTATCGATTATGATTGGTTTTATAAACGGTTTCAAGCCGTCACATCACCCTACGTCAGATTAGATTTAGGCTTCTTCATATAAGATTGTTTCGACGTCATATATTTTTATTAAATTTTGCATAAATTATGATGTGATGGGATTTTTCTAGATTTTAACGTATAATATAATTTATAATCAACGCCAATGAAAATGAGTAGGGATTTTTAACAAATTTTGGCAAAATCCTTTGTCCGTAAGTATTCAACTATTCATGTCAAGTAGATGAATATTCCATTTCGCTCAAAGACACCCATACAAGGTTAGTTCATATTAATAAATAGCAGCTATCATTATGGGCATCTTAGATAATTTTGACTATAGGCATTTTTAGCAACGAAAATAAATATACTTTAATTATATGTGGATAAGTGAAATTTCAATGAAGCTAAACGTAGCTACAAAAACAATGCTGATATGAACTGGGATGCATTTCAACCTTAACATTATACAAATAAGATAAATTTATTTTCTTGGAATTACATTTCTTAGACATGCTGTGCCAGCTGTGTGTGCCAGTCACGCGCATGTGCTTATATTCTTCGTCAGGATCCTAGATTATGTACCAATGATTTCAAATAAAAAAATTCATTCATATTAATTTTATACATTTTTATGATACAACACAATACTTTATTGCACACCAAATAGCAGAACTGTACATACATATGACACATATCCCTAAAATAAAAAAAAGAATATTATTATTATAATAAAATTGTAAAATTCATCTTATGAAATACTTTTAACTAAAAATAAAATTACAAAACTGCCGATATTCATATATTTGTACCCCATCCCTGCCCGAGTAGCAGAAAATGTTCTAGAAAACAATAGCCGAGTAGCAATATTATCTAAAACATAAAACGAACCTTATTGCCAAGTGACTGAGTAGCTTTTTGATCATAAATTATATTATTTCCTTTATTTATGTGTTTTGAATTTGAATTATTACAAAATAAATTAAAAACTAGGCTTATCTGTGGTATAAAACACGGCCATTAAATAAATTCATTGCTCGCTATTATTCCTGCCCAACAAAATTGCACATTAAGGCATATTTACGTAATTTAAGACAAATTTTATTTTACGTAATGCACAACCGACGCAGCTCAGTGACAGTTGAGTTATGCCGGCAAGTAAGCGGAGCTCCTCTTAATGTTAGTCGCTGTGCCACGCCCACATCGCACTTCCACTGGTGTCTGTGTTCCGTGGTCCAATGCGTCCGACAGCGCCCTCCGTCAATTCACAGATAAGTTGGAGGCATTTTTACGGAATGATTAGGTTAAATCAAGCTTGGCCACGTTTTGTGCTTAACCCTTAACCAGGCTATGGGTTGAACGTCTCCCACATCGATTTTTGAAGGTTTTTACCAGGTTTTGGTAAAGTATCTACCACAAACTGTCAAAAACGCCAAAATAGAAATATAACCTATGGTCACACAAAAAAAAATTTTGGAACGGAACGCAAATGTCACTTTTACGGCTAGGGTTACGCAAAATTTCAAAAGTATCGATACTTTACTCGATACCAGTATCGTATCAAAAGTATCGATACCAAAAAAGTATCGGAACAAAAGTATCGATACCTGTAGGTATCGAGTACTTTTTAAAACATTTATAAAAAACCTGAATGGAATGTTGTTTGTACTGCAAGGTTTCGCAAAAAAATTTAGCAGGAACGTTTTTCACAAAATAGTCACTAATATCCAATCTATATATTCCTTTAAATCCCAAAAAAAATTGTAGGTATGTCCTTTATAGAGACTAAAACCATCCAACTGATATGCCTCAAAAAGGTTTCATTTGAAAGGCAATAAACCAATGCAATTCATTGATAATTGAACCAAACATTCAGTCCATTGATAAAGTCGATTTTCTACTTTTCCAATATGTACAACAATTTAAGATAATATGTAACGATGGCGCATTAACGTCAACGTCAACACACAAACACTGATCTATCATATTTATCAGAAAATTTTGCGTAGTGAACACGCCGAGTATCCACTAGTAGATATATATCATGGAGGATTGAGTAGAAGGAAGGCCATCTCTGTGAATTTACTCTCTCCTTACATCTCTGTGAAAATTACGGGTGGCGCTGCGGTGCGGTCTACAACAGCTATGTTCAAATATCTACTTATCAGACACAAGCGCCATTCATTACGGGTGGCATAACTCAGCAAACTTCACACACACACACCCACACTAGCGCTATTCTGAAATGGCCATTATTGGAACCTTTATTTTCAGTAAACAGCTGGACACTTTTTCAACTTTCCCCTCATATGAGAGGGCCCTCCTTCTACATATCAATGCTCCACGATATCTATTATTGAAACTGTTAGACAGTTAGTCCATAGAGTATAGAGGGTTATGGTTAAGAGAGCTATCTCGCATGATGAAAGTTGAAATAGTGTCCAGCTGTATACTGATAATAGAGGTTCCAATACCTACTACCAAGGGCGGATCCAGGGGGGGGGGGGTCATAGGGTTCATGGTCCCCCCCCCCCTGGGCTGGGTCCAGGACCTAGGTGTAAAGTATAATGAGTTAGTAAATTAGAAGGTGATGTATAAATCAGTGGGACAAGTAAAAATAATAGTTGTTCTTTATTTGACGCTTTCTTTGAAATATTCAGGTGGCATTTAAAAAAAGGCGAATTAGTTTATTAGAAGCCTTCTCATTTTCCCAATGCTTAGTTATTAAATCAGAGGTTGGTTTCCGTGGCCTAAAAAAAACATCTGCGGCTTGACTTATTATTCCCCTTAATAAAATACCTATTTTTTATTGTACCTATTATTAAATTATTATTATCAAAATTAAATTATAACATCTTGTGATTTGACCACGACTATGTGACTCCCCCCCTGACGCCAAAGCTGGATCCGCCCTTGCCTACCACCATCCTACGACAATAGCGCTGGCGTCGGAATAACTACCATATGAATATAGATGTTGTAGACGGAGCTGGGGAGTGAAGTTTGCCGAGTTCAATAAAATTTATCCTAGGCTACCGCAGCGCCCCCCGTTATTGGACGCATTTTTACAGACAATTTTCATGCACAGAGATGGCTCTCCTTACCTCTATACGACAATAATAATACTTTTAAGAGCTACCGTTATCAGAAAACACTACACAGATTATTCAACCCGTAAAGGTTACTCGTAAAAAACTTCTAAGATAGTTCAATGAAATAAAATGGTAACACACATAAAGTGCTCGTCAATGAGTGGGAACTCACCCCGCTCATTTACACGCGCGTGTCGCGGACCGTCTCGTGGCGCGTCCATAAGCCACGCCCCCTACGCGCGTGTGAACACCGCGCGCGCGCTCACGCGAGCCCCTTTGGCGCGCGCCTACAAAACCGCTCCCGACGCGAGCCCGCGAGCCACGAGACTTGCCGCGGTCTGTTCCGCGAGCGCCCTGTTCACACGCGCGCGTACGCGCGCGTCTCGCGGATTGTCTCGTGGCTCGCGCGCGCGTGTAAATGGGGTAACCGAATCATGTCTTAGGTTTAGTAGTGTTGTGAAAAATATTTTGTTTAAAAGTTCGAATAATAATTGTTATTTTTCATAATCTAATAATTTATTGGAAATGGGAGAAGGAAAGTATCGATACTTCTAGAAAGTATCGATACCTCAAAAGTATCGGAACAAAAGTATCGATACCAAAAGTACTTGGTATCGCAACAAAAGTATCGATACCTAGAAGTATCGATACTTTTTGCGGATCCCTATTTACGGAGTGATTAAGTACTCTGTGTTTACTAAAACGTAGTGATTAAGTACTCTGTGTTTACGGCCATTTTTTCTATAGTCGCCCGTGAAACCGTTGTTTTTATGAAAAGTGCAACAAATTTTATTTCTAATGGCGAACCGGAGAAAGGTAAGTCGTGCAATTTTTTGATATGTTGTAGTATTTGAGTTTTTCTAGTGATATGTGCATAATTTATACTATGATAATAACACAATATCATGATAATAACAAAATAAAACATGTGGGAATCATATGACCTTAGCCTGTCAAGACCTAATTATTGTGGGAGTTATATGTCCATTGCCCAGTAAAATTAAATATTTATTTTGTACTAGCTTTTTGCCCCGGGTTTCATTTTTGCATTACAAGTAAAGAAGAAATTAAGTTTTATTTTGTAGAAATATAAATTGTGGGTAGTGGTAAACTTTTGCCGTCGTTGATTTGTCGGTCAGTATTTACCTACTTAAGTGTATTTTTTGGTATACAGGTATTAAAAGATCAAGAAATCGAAAATGCGCTCAATGAGATGTTTTCATCAGAGGATGAAAATGTTGAAGATGAAGACCCATATTTAGATTATGTCCCAAAATCATTCAACGAAAGATTGGACAAAATTCAAGATATGTCAAATCGACAGTTATTACACATATTAGACGACGATGCATTTCAATCTTATGAAGAGTCACGTGAGGAGGAAACTCCATCTTGTGATCCATTGTTTGCACCATCCCCTGACTTGCCTGAAGTGCTTGCTCCTGCTGTTGACGAAGAAAGGGCACCTTGTGTTCCACTGTCTGCACCATTCCCTGACTTACCTGCTCATCCTGAAGATCTTCCTCCTGCTGTTGACGAAGAAATGGCCCCTTGTGTTCCATTGTCGGCACCATTCCCTGAATTACCTGCTCACCCTGAAGTTCTTGCTCCTGCTGTTGACGAAGAAATGGCACCTTGTGTTCCATTGTCGGCACCATTCCCTGACTTGCCTGATCACCCTGAAGTGCTTGCTCCTGCTGTTGACGAAGAAATGGCACCTTGTGTTCCACTGCCTGCACCATCCTCTGGCTTACCTGCTAATGTGCCAACTTATGCTGAATTGCAGGCACGGGATAGAACATGGACTACACATGTTGCAAATTTTGAAGAGTTCAATTTTGGCAAGGAAATGAACCCCACTAAATCATATAGCCATCAAAGTCTCCCCATTGAATATTTCAGTAACTTGTTCCCTGATGAGATTTTTCAAATGATCGTCGAATACACAAATAAATACGCGAGGATGAAACAAAGCAAATTCTGGAGCGACACCAATGTAAATGAAATAAAAGCATTTCTAGCTATAATCATTCTAATGGGAATAAATCCTCAGTCAGATATAGAGCTGTATTGGAGCGCAGATCCTTTTTACAATAACATAGAGATTAGTAGCACAATGAATTGCAAGAGATTCAAAAAGATTTTAGAAAATCTACATGTTTGCGACAATACAACTCATTTGCCCCAGAATCACATAGACCACGACAAATTGCAAAAAGTAAGACCCCTGTTAGATTATCTCAACAGGACTTTTCAAGAAAATGCCACCAACTCGGAATCCCAATCAGTGGATGAGAGCATGATAAAATTCAAAGGGCGCGACAGTAAAAAACAGTACATGCCGGCCAAGCCCATCAAAAGAGGGTTCAAGGCATGGTGCCGATGTGATTCCAAGTCTGGGTATCTCTATCAGTTTGATATTTATTCGGGCAAAGACCAGGCAGCCAATGAGGAAGGATTAGGTTACAGAGTTGTAATGAAACTTGGAGGGAATTTACCACGAAACACACATTTGGTTTTTGATAACTTTTTCTCCTCCTTAGCTCTTATGGAAGCTCTTTATCATAGAGGTATTTTGGCAACAGGAACAGTGCGAATGAATCGCAAAGGCCTTCCTAAAGAGCTGTGTCCACCAAAACCTAAAACACCTGAACAACGAAGACTGGCTAAAGAAAATAAATTAGATCCTGGGGAATTCACATACCGCTTCTGCCACCCTTGTGCCGTGATCAAATGGCAAGACACTAAAGAAGTTTTTGTCCTATCAACTGCAGTTAACCCAACCAAAGTGGAAGTGATCCAGAGAACTCAAAAGAACGGGCAAAGGAAAGACATGTTTTGTCCCACTGCAATTGCGGAATATACGAGGAGTATGGGTGGTGTGGACCATTTTGATCACTATCGAAGTTCGTATTCAATTGGCCGCAAGTCAAAAAAATCATGGTTTCGGTTGTTTTGGTTCTTGTTTGAAAGTGCCGTTATAAACGCATACATTTTATATAAACACAAAAATCAAAATCGTAAAAACATGCATCGCGATTTCAGATTACGGTTAGCTAGAAGTTTGAAATCAGAATATATTTCATACAAAAAACAAAATCCGGTGGTATACAAAAACAAAAAAGGAGGTGTTTTTGGGGTTCCGGATGAAATAAGATTGGGGCAAAAAGGAAGTCATTTTTTGACATTGTCTACTTACAAACGATGCAGGTTTTGCAGTACAAGGAAACAGGAAAAGCGGTCTAAATATGAATGCGAAATTTGTAAGGTAACTTTGTGTATCACCCCCTGCATGAAACTTTACCACCAAAGTCAAAATCCAGTATAGAATAAAAAAACCTTTTTGTCCGTTTTGAATCCTTTTTTGTATTACAAAATAAAGAATTAAGTGCCTACATTATATTTTTCATTTGTACATTATATTTTTCACTTAAAAGTTCTAAAATAAGAAGTTCAACATTTCAGGCAAACAAACATTCTTGTTTGATTTTTATATATAGATATAAAATTCAACTTCGAGACAGGCAATGGAATTATGTTTTCCCACATGTCTTTTTTAAGGTTTTTAGGTAAATGTCTAAATATAATTGATGAAAACTCGAACTAAATGTTATTACTCATATAAATCTATAAAAAAATCAACATTACTACAGGATTTATCCGAGGCCTGGTTAAGGGTTAAAAATAATGGTAACCTATAGGCTATGAGTAATAAAAAAATTACGTTATTTTTTTTATTTGTTTTATTGTATTAGCAAATAAACAAGTCATAAAATATTTTCTTAAATAGAAATGACGCCATAGTCCAAATTAAGCAGCATTTTTTGTTTACCATAATTGCATTGTGTTTTTATATTAGTATAAATGGAACGAAATATTAGTATTACCATTTTAAAAACATGCAAATCGGCTTCTCGAATTTGCCTTGTTTTTTATTTGATATAAAGGTTGAATATAATAATACGACTAAAAAAACACAAAGCAATCAAGTGTTGTTATACTGGACTATTTTTAACTTTAGCGATTACAACAACTTGCTTCACAATTTAACATTAAAATTATAAACATTTAAGATATAAAAAAATGCAAATAAATAATTAGCGATGCCAAATCGTGGCAAAATAAAAAGGCGTTTACTCTACATAATATAAAACATGCTTTTCTCTTATTTTATACTTTACACAACTTACGAATATTTATTTATGATCATACGCGAGTGGTTCTAATATGCTACAATGCACATTTTGATAATGATTTGCAACATACAATAATTTCACGACAGCAAATTACAGAAATGAAATTGATTACACATATTTGGAAATATTTTAGATTAAATACGTTAAGACAAGTATTGACGTTTAGCTGTGGTACACGTATATATGTATATAATGCCGGTTTGTTGGTACGGATTTGACAGTGCATGTCCAGAGTACTCACGAATGTGCTTCAGTGTGAAGCTCCTCAACTTTGTATAACCATCACATTAGTACATGCCTTTATTCCCGGCACAATCTAGATTACAATTATTACCAAATACATATAAATTATAATATAAACGAATTATAAACTTAACTCTAGCTAGGTACAATTCTACTCATTAAGAAAATTTGGTACACATTTCGTTGCTCTTTTCAACATTATAATAAAATAGCTGCAAGGACTCACCGGCCACCAAGCAACTAACTGTACTGGAATGCATATTACTGCCAGAAAATGCAAACACATACATCACATAATCATAATAAAATTATATAGAAGACAAAGTTAATCTGACAGACTTGCTAATACTTCTAGTATGAAAATTTAATACTTCTACTCCTCGACACTATATAGATACATTTTTATTATTATAAAATGGAAGCTATTGATTTCACCAATAAACACAATTACATGATTGGCACTAATTATACAGGTCACTATATCGTATGAAATTACAAAACGGCCATTATCGTATATGTATTAGGTACAACAGTAAAAAGTCGCCATATATCAAACATGATCATAAGAATATACAGATCACACTTCAGACAACATTAAAAAACTTTTTCAGCAAAAAATAAAACAGAATTAACATACCTACATAAATTTTCAAATTCATATAGACTAGTAACATTGTAATAGAGCAACACATTATCTTCCAATCTGTTAAAGCATTACACAAAGTAAATTAAAGATATAATAAAATCTCTAACATTACTTCACAACCGCTAATAGAAGAGATTTTACAATTAAAAGGTGTCATGTTAATAACAAGCAAAGCACCATTGAAAAAGATTGTGCTTGGGTGGGATTATTCTTGGTAGGGATTGGTTATTATAATAGTATAGATACTCATAATTGACTCCCTATATGTAGAGTAACATAACATACGTACCATGTAAAAATACTACCCTTGCAAACTTCGATACGCACTCGAGGATATAGGTACCATTATTACTACTATACCTAACCATGATCTTACTACACTCCATTATCTTCATCATAGTTTTTAGTTTTTGGTTTAAATAAAAACAATTATACTTACCATTAATCTCGATTATGTTTGGGTAGTTGGAAAAGTGACATTATACAAGATACATACAAATACTACTCGAGACTCCATAATTACGTACCTACAGGAATATCATACTTAGATAATAAGTAATTACCACACGATGCATAAATTTTACGCGCACTCTTGTCTCGCAAACCTTATATAATAACGAGGGACGCGAGACGCTCTTACAATACAAACTATCACAATTCGACATGCATGGAATAGGATGGTGAAAGGGCCATTATACTACACGAGTGTTTCATACTTGTCTAGGACGTGACCTTGATTGTTCTCATCTCCGTGGGAGCGGGACCGAGGCCGAACGGGTGCCTCGGCGCCTGCGCTCTTGGCTCGAGTCTTCTTGTCGTGCCCGCAAGTGCACGCGACCGACGATTGCCTCTTCAGTGTCTGAGACCGTGCGCCGGCCCACTGCGGGTCGAGCGACTCGCTTCTCGCGTACATCTGACGCTTGCTACGGCCCATGGTCGCGTGTGTGAACGAGGCACCTTGACCGCTATCGGAGGACGGACGCATCGACTCGCTTCGCATGCAAATATTCCCCCCGGCACGGCGGAACGAATCCAAAACTCTCTCCTCGATCTCCTCTATATCCTTCTTCTTCACCAGCCAGATCTCTTCAGACCCGCGGGTGAAATAGCTCGAGCCCTTGCTCACGGAGTACTTCTCCTTAGTTTTAAATTTACAAGTCTTAAAATTATTCTGAGTATTTACATCGTCGTTAACTTTGTGAACGTTCGCGCGGGAGGGATCGGTGGAGACGACGTTGCGGAACGCGGTTCCCTGGGACGGAAACTGATCCGCGATCTTTATTCCGAGGCTCGGGGAGCGAATCGTGACTTCAATGGGCGATGACATCGGCTTGAACTCCGGCTTTATTATCTTTTGTGGCTCGGGTTTTATAACCTTCTCCTCGATGGAATTGCTGTCGCTCCGCTGCCATCTCAGGGAGCCCATGTTAGCCGAACCTCTAGTCAAACTTTGTTGCCTTTCTAGTGGTGTTGTAAAATTTACATGCTGCGATTCTATGGACGCACTCTTTTCGGATACATTACCTAATTCAAAATGTATGTTATCTTTAAATGGGGTAGCAGGTGGTGGAAGATCTTCCTTGCTATCGGAACCGAGTCTCTCGGTGCGCGAGCGGCCCCGGACCGACCCCGGCCGGGACAGCCGCCCCGTGCTAGCGCTGGCATCTTCGGCAGCCTTTTCAAATTTTTTTATTTTGTCCCCGACGCCATTAGACTCCTCATTTTTTAAAATATTCTCCAAGGTGTTCCCCTCAGTGATTTCCTTTGGTGGACTACTATTTTCATTATTGCTGTTCTTTAACTTACTAACAACACTACCTTCGGATACGAGAGATAATTTTTCACTTTTGATCGGGATTTCCTTAACAGCCACGGTCTCCTTTTTAACTTTAGGCAAGAAGATATTTTCATCCTGTTTGGAGTCTCCTCTGATGAGCTTAAACGCCGAGACGGGTGGAGAGGTAACATCCTTATTTGGTGGGGGAGACGCAACTTCCTTTTTAAAAGATAACGAGGATACATCCTTTTTAGGTGGAGGCGATGCGACATCGCTCAAGGGCGGAGAAGTGACTTTCGGAGGAGAGGCTACCTTCCTAGAATTCTCCGGGACCACTTCCCTACTAGGAGGCGGTGAGACCAGCTTCTTCGGTGACGACGTAGACGAATCGTCCTTCGGCGGGGTCGCGGTCCCTGCTTTCTCCTGCTTCGGTAGCGACACGTCCCTCTTCGGGGGAGTGATTTCCTTGAGGGGCTTCTTTTCAACCTTAGCCTTCTGTGCCTCGATATCCCGACTGAGGAACGAGGAGTTTCTGACGTAGCAATTATCTTCGAGGCGTTCCTTCTCGGTGGGTTCGTCGGGGAGGTCCTGCCGCGCGCGCTCGGGGCTGCCACCGTCGACCGTGTTGCTCCGCGTGTGCTTGATGGTGATCGCGACGCGCTCGCCGTGGTCGGCGCGGGGGGGCGCGTCGGGCGGCGGGTCGGGCGGCGGCTCGCGGCGCGGCGAGGCGCGACGTCACGCGCGGGGCTCCGTCCACTGGTCCGAGTCGTCCGAGTCGGACTCCGCCCCCGACTCGGAGTCGCTGAGCTCGACCGCCACGCGCCGCGCCAGGATCGACGCCACGTCGAGGAAGGCGGGCGCGCCGCGCAACGTGTCGTACCGCCCGGTCGTCTCGTCGCATCTCTTCTCCACTTTGCGGAGCTTTATACCTGTTGAAGAGTAAAATGTATTGTTGTATTACATTTTAAATCTTATTAATTAGGGTTCAATATTTTGAAAAAAAAAGGAAAAGCTTAAAAATTAAACAGTAGAAGCCTAGAATTAAGCTACTAAGGATTGCTATACATAAAGAAACATAAATGTCATAAAATCACACAATTTTTTAGTCCAATGACGCAGGTAGTAACTAATAAATAGATGTTGACGTTATACACTTTGTAATGTGATGTAAGTTGATGATAAAATCTAACTACGCAAATGTACACATTTCACATCTGCGACAATTTTATTTTGTTCGAAGCCCACACAGGGCACCACCAGTATTAATGTAGTCACTAGTGTTACTCTCACTAATATACCACTAGACCACTAACCATCCCGTATAGCCTTGAGCAAGTCGGAGCGCGGATCGGGCTGCGGGTCGGGCTGCGGGCGCGGCGGCTTGAGGGCGGAGGCGCCGCGGGCGAGCGCGCCGGGGGACGGCGCCCGGGGCCGCTCGGTGGAGTCCCTAGACCCGTCCAGCGGCGGCGGCGCGGGCGGCGCCGGGGGCGGGGTCGGCGCGCGCGGCGGGACTACCTCCTCAGAGGACATCATGCCTGTGGACAATTCCAAGATAAGTTGAGCCCAACGAGCCTATTACAATATTTAAAAAACCATTCATGTTTCAGGCAAATTCATTTAGCGCGCTCTGAACGACGAATGATTGGTTATAAAGTGTCACGTGACCGCTTTGGTAACACGAATTTGACGTTTACACTGGAACTAACTTCTAACTTGTGACTGCAATCTTAATACCACGGGAACAAATGATTAACTAAAGTCCTTCGTGGGCAGAACTGGGCAGCAGGGATTTAAGTGATATCTTTGAATTTGCAAAATTAATAAAAATCAATACAGCTAAGATGCCTGAATAAAAATTGTACAAAATTGAACAACACTCTTCACTTACAAAGCTAGGTGTACTTATAAAACAATGTACATAGAGGAGTTTTGTTGACCTCTGATACCCATGATAAGATTCAACTTGTGTTATGGGTATCAGTGGTCTCACAAGGAGATTTTGCTTCTTGCATACAAGATTCCAAGAAGGATTGAGGCATTATTAACGAGTTGTACAACATACCTATGACAGCGTGCATGTGATCGAGGTGCGCGTCCAACGTGGAGCGGTGCGGGGGCGAAGCGCCGTTCATCACCGCCACGGCCTCAGGCGGCGGCGGCGGCGGCGGCAACGACGACCTGTTTACACAATGGAGAGATTTTATCAATACTATCAACTAGTATTTTAGATGATTGACTTCCATTTTTAAGAAGGAAAACATTTTACTACTATTTAATGGAGACAGAGCTGAATTTTGTATGTGACTGTATAACTTGGGGAACTATTAAAAGATGTTTCCTCAGTAGTTTAGATGGTATTTGCAGACACAAATTCTACCATATACTTAAATAGATAATTCAGGTTTTCGGAGACACGATAATTGGTGTTAGGTGTAAAAAGCGTTCTTCTTCAAGGCAGACTTTACATTGGCGATTCCTCCGGTATTGCTCATGTCTATAGGCAACTACACCATCAATGGCCCATCTGCTTTTTCGTATGCCCTTCAGACTATAAAAAAAATATTACAAATACAAAAGTGAAACTCCCTAATCCCTATTTTACTAAAGCAAATCGCCATACCTGGTGGGCGTGTGGTTGGGCGTGGTGTCGAGGGGCGCGGGGGGCGCGGGCGGCGGGATAGAAGGGCGTGCGCGGCGCGGCGTGCCCGCCGCGCTGCCGCCGTATATCGGCTCCGCTGTACCGTATGGACTCTCCTCTGCTACCACTGGACATCGTGTACGTTTAGTTTAGTTTTATTGTCCTACTTGCTTTCATCTTGTTAGGCATCGCCTGTCACTATACGGACACTCACAGTAGCTCTGTTCAATCTTGAATAAATGAGATCTTTAAGCACATGTCACAAGTGACGACCCGTGTAGTGCTAAGGTTACCATACCGGACCGCCATTAAAAGGATCCTGGGTTTGATTCCAAGCGAAACCGAAATTTGAATGATGAGTTTGAGTTTCTGTTCCCGGTCTGGATGTGTGACGTGTGTGTTCTTGTCTTTGTGTGTCCATGGCACCCACGATACAGGGTATCCTAGTGTGGGGCTATGAGTGTGTGTAGCGTTAGCGTTTTTTTTTTACTAAAATAATTAAAAGCAAATCACCGTGTCCATTCCCCGTGAGTCGGGGCGGTCTATTCTGTTGGTTCTCGATCTCGATGGAGCTCGGGCGCGCCGGCTGCACCGCCGGCCGGCTCTGCGGCGCGCGGTACCCGCCGTCCGTCACGTTCGTTGCTGGAGTAACGTAACAACGAATGAATGAATGAATTTATTTGTTCAAGTATGCGTACATATTAAGTTATAAACAGTTTTAAATTACATTCCAGCACACTTTGCCAGTGGAACCAGCATACAAATGTCAAAATGTACATGTACACACGGCAAAGGAGTTAGATATACAGGGTGTTGTAAAAAAATGTTCCGTAATATTTGATTTGATATTAAAGAATGTGTTCAAACAATAAAGTGTTAAATAAATAAATGTCTATCTAGATCAGGGATTCACAACCAGTGGGGCGCGCCCCACTTAGGGGGCATAGAGTGATCCTAAGGGTGGTGGTGCTGAGCGTTTCCGTTTTTAAAACTATAATATAAATAAATATTTATTATTTAGTCTAGTGTATAATATCGTTACTATCTATTGAAATTTATATTCTCTCGCAACGCGAACAACTTAATGCACTCATTTAGGTATAGTTTTCACCGTTTAATTATTTCGACTCTGCTTGCAAAAAGAATTGGCTTTAAGGGGGCGTGCTATTGTAGCAAACACTTGGATGAGGCGCATAGAGTAAAAGGTTGGGAATCTCTGATCTAGAATCTAGGTTTAGTTGAAACTAAACGACTCGTTGTGTTCCGGCTGGGAGCTCGATAGCCAGTTCTTTCTTTCTTTTTCTTCTCTCTTGGCCGGCAGCGCATCAATGATGTCTTTGGTGTTTGCTGGTATCCATGGGCGACGATAGCCACTTACCATCACGTGGATCCTCAGCTTGTTTGCCGGCTATTTCCATAAAAAAATAGGTAATACATACTCTGATACAGCCCCTCAGACCGATACTGCGTATCAATATTATAGTGTCGGAGCTGCGCAGGCGCCATGATGTGCTCCCCGCGCGTGACCGCCGCCGCGCGCTGCCGCTCGCGCGTCGAGTGCGGCGCCCGCACGCGCCGCGTGCCACGCCCGTCCGCGCAGCCGCTGCGGGGCTGGCGTACCTGGACATGGTTGGACATGTTACAGTGAGAAAGACGTCATTTTAATGTCCTTCATAGTTTACCATGTTCTTTTATGTATAATTGCTTCAAACAGTTCGGAATTGTAATAGTAAGTAGTAGTAATATCGGTTAGTAACATCAGTAGCATTTGTATATTTTTGATATTTATATATTCCTATGGGATTCCCACAGTCTTCAATAGAACTTTTGCTAAATCACTTCACCTACCTTCATTGCTTAACCAGCCATCAGTTGGAACAATAAAAAATCAACTCACCTAATAAAAAAAGACAAATACTCCCCATCCTTTAAACCTACCTTCTTCCCCCTATCATGCTGAATCCTCTCCGTATCCTGGAGCATCTCTCTACGCCACAGCTCGAAGAAGTAATCCGGATCGGTATAGAACTTCCTCGCATCCCTGCCATCGTCTCTGAACTCGTTGAGTTTCTCTAGCGGCGGCGGCCGGTCGCAGCGCGCATACGTCGCGAGCATGGCCGACGGCATACTGTTCCGCGAGAACAGCTGCTGCTGGAACGTGCGGGACGACCGGAACGCCTTGCGCATCTGGATGTCTTGGAGAGACACTGGAATGGAATGGGAAATTTACTGCCCGCTCAAATAATTTGGACGTATGTTACTATGGAAATGACAGGAAACGTTCAGAGCAAGAGAACTCAGAGCTGAAGTCTCAAATGATGGTCTAATAATCAAAAACCTGACGATACCAGTTGGCACTTTGACCAAAGGTAACATTTGGTTACAGACTTGGTTATTAGACAGATAGATTCAAGCGGCATAAAAACTTCCAACACTTGGGTTGGTCACCAATCCGCTCTGGAGCATTTACAGTATGCTAGAGCTCCTTAAGAGAACAGACCCGTGCTCAGTAGAGGCGTTTTTGTGTTGAAGTGTTGAAGCTTCCATACCTTCCTCAACCCCCGAGTCGAGCTGCGTGACCTTGACGGCCAGCCGGTCGATCCTGGCCTGCAGCACGTTGGTCCGCTCCGCCAGGTTGGTCGCCTCTCGCGTCAGCTCGCCGAACATATCCTCTGCATGCTTTGACAATGAAGACAATTGTCTGCAACCAATAAGATTATCTGTAATATTTACTCGTTTAGTTTGAATGCACTAATCTCTGGAAATAACAGTCGGATTTGTAATTATTTTTGCGTTAGCCCAATTATGTTCTTGAGGACGATTAAGGCTTTAAAACCACGATATGGTGAAAGAAAAAAAATTTCGAGGAAAGTTTTGGTTTTGATAATTATGTCAAAACATATTTTTTTTGATTTCTATGACGTGGAAAGTACTAAACAAACTTAGATGATACTCAACATATTTATAATTTGTCGTATACAAAAAATGCTAACTGCTTTTTTGTTTTGCAATCGAGGACGGAACTGATGAAAACATGAAATTTATAAAATGCGTGTAAAAAAATAACAATTTTCTAATGCTGATACATATGTATATACAATTTTTTACTGTAAGGGGCCATCCATAAATTACGTCACACTAATTTCATGACTTTTTGACCCCTCCTCCCGTCCTTGTCACAGCTGGTCACATTTGTGAGACCTCCCCCCCTAGTGTGACGTCACATATTATGAAATTTTACACCTAGAAATTATTAAATTAAAACAGCAGTTCCGAAATAAGTTTTATTTCCATTAATTGTTTTTTTTTAATATTTACCTATACATACCAATTAATCGTTTTTGAAATGTGACGTCTCGAAATTTCGGATCACCTCCCACCCCTTGTCCCACAATGTCACACTACATCGACCCCCCCCCCCCCCCCCTCCCCGCACCTAACGTGTGACGTAATTTATGGATGGCCCATAAGGAATAGGATTCCATATTTAAAAAAATATTTAGATAAGTATTGAGTTAAAATTATAAAATGTATGTATCTGGTTGTAAAAATAACATAAGATAAATTATCTAATAACGTTCGAACAGCTATATTTGGAGTGAAAAGCTGCACTTCCGAGTGAAAAGCTGCACTTCCACAACGTAAACGGATCCCAGCAATGTGTGATAACAGCTGCACTGCGTCATTTGAGTGTTCCGTCCTACGTCACTGATTATATGCCTTTATTTGACGACCATTTAGGAATTCTAGTCAGTATCCCTAGTAAATAGGAATGGACAAAACAGTGTAATTTTCTCCTGGTTATCAAACGATTTCTCAAGTTTAAGTCAAACTTTAAATTCAATCATGAATTACAGACTAAAATAGAACACTTATTATGAATACATTTTAAACCAATAAGGATAATTCAAATGTTATTAACTAGTACAGGAACAAGGATAAGTTCACTTCGCTGGTTACGTACGCTAATCCGAAGAGATACCTATACCTATACAATAACTTAAAGAGGCAATGATTTATTTTACGAACGACCATGGCCTATAGTCCACTGGACGTTGAGTGGATGTGGAAAGAGCTGATGATAGCGGCATACATAATTATGGTACAGCTCAGTATTTTTCGGCTTGCACTACGGTGTTGGCATGATCTACCAATATCAAGGAGGATCCAAGCGGACTGTATTATTTCTAATTTCTATACTGTGTTAATCTATGAACCATGATTAGGCTTTGGTCAGACTTAAAAATATCCGAACAAAAATAATAGTCTTTACTTTAGCCGATTTAAATGACTTTATATTTTTTTCCTATTAACCAAGTACATTTGTCTGTTTTTGAAGTCTTTGTGCGCTTTAAAGATCTCACCCTAATTGACGTTCTTTCTTTCTTCTTCCTCTTTCTTGGCCGGCAACGCACCAGTAATGCCTTTGGTGTCGCTAATGTGCACAGGCGACGATAGTCACTTATCATCAGGTGGATCGTCAGCTTTCCATAAGAAAATTGAGGTGTTGTGTGTTACCTGACGGTATTCGCGAGCGTGCCGTTGGTGACGGCCTCGAGCTCGCAGGGCACGTTGAGCCGCTCGGGCACGGTCCCGCGGGACACGTGCACGGGGTCCACGCAGCGCTTCGGCAGCGGCATGGCTGCGCGGCGGTGGTGCTACCTCGACGACATCACTGGAACAACACACACTCAAAGTTAGTATCATTTATTCATATAGGTCTCACTGATACACTTTATACGTGCGTCATTTTTTTAATCTACACCATTTCGGAAAGATGCTTTGTCATGGATAAGAAATGCCCAAAGAAATTCCTCAGCACATATTTTAAATACTCGACGTTCACCACTGATTTAATATTTGCAAGAACATTCCGTATAAAATAAGTTGTCAAAAAAGTTATCAGATATATCTTCTAATCTTATATAAGCTTTAACCCTAAAAACGCTATATTTTGTTCAAGTGTGGCTAGGCCGTTTCGCGGAAGTTTGTCGTATACCCCCGTGAATTTATAGTAATTAATTTATTCTTATGTAATGCAATACTTCTACGAAACAGCCAAGCTATTAATGTGTTATTACTTTGTTTTTTTTTTATGCTTTTAGCAGGCAAACGAGCAGACGGGTCACATGATGGTAAGTGATCACCGCCGCCCATGGACATTAGCAACACTGGGGGCGTCACCAACGCGTTGCCGGCCAAAAAATCATGTAAATCACCTAATCAAGCCGAGACATTTTTTTATAACTTTAGACTTTTAAACTCTGGTTGGGATGGGGCATCGTTATTCCTAATCGGATAAATCGATATTAAATTTTTTTCTCGTTTAAAAGATGATATGGTCTGAATCAATTTTTTGAAGATCAACAGAACCTTTTCAAAATAACGTTAACTTCTATAAAACGTTACTGTTATGAATAACTACGTTTTTAATAATGTTATGTAACTGAAAGTTCAAAACAAAGATATGATACTTTACACATAAGGAAATTAATACGAATATGGGCAACAATTTATTTGTAACCATTTCCTCACAACAAAGTTTATTAGGGTAAACTCAGTAACTGGCCACTTACGTGACCTGTATGGTTTATCCTATATAGCTTCACCTTATGTTTTTCAAGCAGTAAAGTTATTTTATATTAGTTAACCGTAGTTTTACACATGTACCCACTTAGGTTTTTACACGTTCATATCTTATCTTCATTATTATAATCTGCACTTCTGCAGTAATCTGTCTCAACAAAATATTCTGTTCAGTCAGATTATGGAGTATAGAGGAGTAATAGTAAGGAGAGCCATCTCTGTGCACGAAAAGTGCGGCGCTGTGGTGCGCTAGGATAAATTTTACTTAACTCAGTAAACTTCACTCGCTATGTTCATATCGTACTTATTGTCGTAGGATGGTGGTAGGTACTGGAACTAATTATATTTTCAGTAATTTTTAGTAAACAGCTTTTTCAAGGACACTTTTTCAACTTTCCCCTCATATGAGATGGCTCTCGTTCCTTCTATACTCGATTAATTTAATAAATCTAATCACACACTACTACGATACTACGATTCTGCCATAAATAACACAGAAAATATATATTACCTCACTCAATTACGACATAACTGACTTTGCGCTGTGGTATTGAACTATCTAATATGAATAGCGTCATCGTTGACTAATTTACATTAAGCTAAATCAATATAATATGCACCTAGGTGCCCGGGGTACGTGATCACAACACAACGCATAAATGTATTTCAATGTGACAACTTCGGTCCATTCTTGGGTATAGGACTATAGGCTATAGGCCTCCTAGATGTGCACAAATTGCAGAAATCCTTTATGTTTTCGCTATAATAATAACGAAAAAATTGCGTCAGTTCCGATGCACGACTCGAGTTTAACGCCATCTTGTTTGCAATCGTCAATCAATCAATTAAATATTTTATTTGTGAAATAAGGTACATAAAGATGGTAACATTAAAACATAGTTCGCTTATTCTGCCAATAATTGGCGTACAATCAAATCAGTAACAACGGATGATGATGATGGATGAGGATGAGGATGAATGATGATGAGGATGAATGATGATGAGGATGAATGATGATGAGGACGAATGACGATGAAGATGAATGATGATGAGGACGAATGACGATGAGGATGAATGATGATGAGGACGAATGACGATGAGGATGAATGATGATGAGGATGATGATGATGATGAATATGATGACGATGAATGATGATGATGATGAATGATTATGAGGATGACTGATGATGAGGACGAGTGATTATGAGGATGATGATGATGAATATGATGAGGATGATGAATATGATGACGATGAATGATGATGATGATGAATGCGTAACGGAGAAAATTTGATTTTACTCCCCATAAAATTTCATACCGCGGGCTTAAATATGAAAATCGATAGATAAGAGTTAAACCTTATTGTAAGTACTATTAGTCTTCTGTGGTTAAACTCCAAAAAATTGAGTCCTTAAATGTTGTACCTTGTAGCTGGAAAATTAGAACCAACCACCAGTGGAACGTAATTATAGCTAAGTGCCGTTTAGAAAATTAAACTATGATGATCATAGTTTAGTAAATGTAGTTATTAATAGTGATAATTACTGAGATAATTATACGGAGCCACTAAATTTAACCCAAATTAACCTAATCCCACATGACATTATCAAAGTCCATTTCTGATTCAAATGAAAGATCCGGTCTATCCAGGTTGTAAAACGGATGAAATATGTATAAATGTACCAGATCAACGAGTGAGGGGAGTGACCCTACCTATCAAACGAAGGGTCCTGAGTTCGATTGCCAGTCATGATACACCATTTTTACAACAAACCAAAAGTTATTCCATGATTATTCACCCACCGCAGTTCTATTAAAATAATACAAAACCTCGATTGTAAGAACCGGGCAAGTGCGTTCAAGTCGATTTATCGAGTATTACTTATTAACTACTTATGCTAACATAGCCGTGATAGTTTTCCTTGTAAATTCATTGTATAACCTATTTTTGAGAATTTTTTCACTTGTCCAACTCCAACCGTTTAGCCGGCAGGGGGGGACACTTGACTCTACCCAAAATTAGCACTTTAAAGCCAAATATTTTGCAAACGGACCCCTAATTCCAAAAATAGTTTTAGAAGACCCATAATATTTTTGAAAGACCTTTTCAACGATACCCCATACTATAGGGTACGCGACGAATAAAAAATTTTTCCTCAGCTAACACCTGTAGGAGGTACCCTGAAAAAAATGTTTTAATTACGTCGGGAACCATGGGTCATTATCAATTTGTCAATAACTTCCGACACGTTCGAACATCAACTCAGCCGTAACGAGGCGCAACAGAATACACAGTAACCCATTTGATTACCATAATAAAACCCGTCAAGTGCGAGTCGAATTTACATAGGTGATGGGTTCTGTAATGTAAATATTTTATACAGTTTTACTACGTATTACGTACTACGTATCCTATTCAAACTTAAAAGGAAATTGAGGCAATGCCGTATTGCTCAATTTCGCTAGAAAATCAATATCTTCAATACTTTTGCGTCACATTTAGATACAATTTTTTCGGCACAGTAAGTTAAAGTTAAATAACATTTAATAACGAAAGTTAGATAACACTCAATATTTCTACGAAAAATTTACATATTATTTGGAAAAGTGGAAAACGTAATTTGATGTTTAAAGAGTCCTAATTTATCCCTGAAGATAAACCTTAAATCTGAATTCATTTATTTACAGTTACAGCGTACGTCCTTCATTGCGTCACCGACATTGCATGATCCAAATATTTTTTAGTTTAGTATTACATTCGGACCTACCTATTTGGACAATATCAAGTGATCAACACGCATGTGATTCTATTAGGATTTCGTGTCATTACCATATATACGGATCTCTAAAAACCCATCAATCGAGCAACACTTGGAAGTGTCACCTATATTGTGCAGCGGCTTTTTAACACGCGCCTTAATGACTACATAATTATTATTATGTATGCACGAGGACTGACTTTTACTATCGACTTCTTCCGAGTTTTCATCAATTTCCGTCGCTCGTTCCTAGTAATTATGTCGATAATTATATCACGCAGCACGCGATGCAATACCGCATGCGTAATCAACGATAATAGCCGGTGGGAATTATTACTTTTCGGTTTCTGTAACGAAATTTTAGAGTGTGAACTTGTCCGAACATATGCGTAATAATAATATCTCATTTTGTAAGGGCACCCATTAAAGGCAGTTATATGGATTTGATTTCAAACAATATACTAAAATTAATTTTTAATATTATTTTTTATGGTTGTAACTACAAGCCATAGGTACCTGTGTTACCTATAACTTTCAAGTTAATGTTGCCATTGTAGCACCCTCGCACTATTGTACTTTAGTTATAATGCATGATTCTCTTAATATTTCAACGACAAATAAAATAAACAATTAAGCAGTAAATTGACTAATTGACTAAGGATTCTCATTCCGTCAGATCCATTAGGCGTAGCTAAAGCTGTAGTGTCTCTTCCGCATTGCGCAATTGATTTTGTTACTTAATGCAAGGGATTTAGAAAATTTAAGTGGCGTTTGTGACAAAGAAGTCAATTCGTGACCAACCCTGAACCAAGAATCTCTTAGATTTCTTAAATCGTCTGACCATGAACAAATTATATTCATTTAAATTTCAATTTACTGGTCCGTTTTATAAAAACCCCAATTATTCAACTTCATAAGCGAAGACAGTGACAAAATTGCCGCTAAGATGTAACAAATCAATTTACATATATTATGCGCCCTCCTCCGGTCCGGGCAAACGACACTCGCCTGTAAAAACCAAATTCACTTTCAAAGTACCCAAAAGAAAGGTAAGCAGAGACGTGCGAACCGTTTGAATGATTGAATAAGACGCGGCATAGAAAGCAGAACAGACGCAATGGACCAAATTATGCAATGTGACCTAAATTGAGCCTTTCTACGAGAAAATGTTTAAATGGTGCGATATATGAAATCTGTGATAGACTCGAATGCACTAATGCACAATTTACTGGCAAACCGTTCACTTTTCGAGATAAATTCTAAAACGAAGGTAAACTCGACAATTCTTGATAAGACTGCGGTTCTCTCTGGTGTTGATAACCCGGGTTTCCTCGGATTGGTTATAGTTTGACAAGTGCCCCTGTTTTATTCATTCACCCTTTAATACACCCTTAAAAATAAGTGATACAAAAGGTGGACTTACGCCCCAACTCAGAGTTACTTAAATCGCTCCTTAGTACAGAATTTGTATGGTGATTATTTACTAAGGAGCGAATAAAGTAACTGTTAGTGACTCTGAGTTAAGGCGTTAATGCTGTATTCTTAACCAGTCGAGAAAAAAAATCTCTCCGTGAGAGTTGAGGCCTGAGCACTTTTCAAGAATGTCATTAAATCGAAGGGTTAATATCAAATATCAAAGCATCAGATACGATGGGCTATAATCACTATAATATAAAGAGGAACCATTATACCTTTAAGGATTATTGAAGTCTAAATGGAGAAGGTATTTTGTGACCTACAATTTTAAATACTAAAATACACAGGGATATTTTCCGCCAGACTACTCGTAAGTGATCATGCTTGGGAAGCAATCGAATTTTTGACGTGATAACGTCTATTAAAACGATGTACGCCGGGCGCACGCACGAAAAAATGTAGCGTTCCGCGAGCGAGAGAGCGGCAAAAGCGAGAGAGAGGCACGATCGGCGTATCGTAGCCTATGCCGTAGGCGAGCCGTAGGCGTTCGTAGTTGAGTGGAGCGGGGCGAAGCGGGGCGGAGCGGAGCTTTGTCATGACGTTGTCACGTTAAACTACCGTCCGTAAACCGACTTTACAGACAACCATTTTTTAATGGAATTAGACGGCAAACGAGCTGACGATCCGCCTGATGGTAAGTGGCTATGAACATCAACAACACCAAAGGCATCACTGATGCGTTGCCAGCCTAGAAACAAAGAAGAAAAAGAAAGAAAGAAATAATTGGCTCTCAAGCCCCCAGCCGGTGTGTTCCAGCTGTTCCGAGTCGTTTGATAGCATTGTTATATGTTCGGAACTTGCACATATTATTTAGCAACGTAGAAAACTGCGATAGCGTGATTCAGGTTCTGATATTTGACGTAGTGTACAAAATAGTGTTCACAGTTCATTTTGTAGAACAACGAAAGCAGCCAAATTTTTTGACATATTGATACCGTGAACACGAGCCTACAATTTTGTTAGAAATAAAAGATAATCAAATGAGATCGAGATAAACATGAATTGACTGTAAACGAATGATACAAATCTAAACCGAACTGCTACTGAATACGACTATTGTACAAGAGGTCGGTTAAATATAATTATATAAGTAAAAATAACATATCGACAACAATATCCAATAATGTTCAATGTTCATGATCTCCAGATTAAGAATCAACATAAATATTGTATGCACAAATGTTAAAAACATAAGCCGACCATGATAAAACTGCTTCAATTTTAATACAAATATCAAGGCAACTGTTATTGATAATTGCAATATGAAGCTATATTTATGCATTTTATATTAATAATGCGTTATTTATGTTACTTGAAGCGCACATGGCAGACTGGCCACATGAAAATATATTTTATATGTAAATAGCCAATAAAAGAACAGACGGTCTTCAGTAACATTTAAAGGAATCACAGATGCGTTGCAAGCCGACTCGAATAAAACCTTAATAAAAAGGTACGCAGTAACAAAATTATTTGTTTCATCACTATACAGTCTATTCAAAAGGATATTCCTATAGCGACACTCAAACGATTCCTTCCTGTGTCTGATAAGATTATCCCACAATGCGCCATTTTAATACTCTCAGAACTGTAGCTATAACATAACTAGCACTATAACTATGTCGTGTGTCGCATAAAATTATGTGTACAAGATATGTGAAGTCGACGACATTTCGTTTTAGGTAATCAACCTACTTCGTTAATCGTCTTAGGCTTAATTGAAGTGTATGTACAAATAAGGTAAAGTAAATAAGTGGCACAATAAGACCTACAATATAAATGGGATTCAAGTTTAATAAAATTTTAGGACAGTTTTTAGAAATAAAACAACAAAAGATGGTGACATCCTTACATGGGTTTCGGGGGCGATAAATCGATTTAGCTAGGATTCATTTTTAGAAAATGTCGTTTTATCCGTGTTTTCAAGCAATGAAAGACTACTACAATAGTCTTCCTGACATCTATTGGCGAGTAGCAGCACTAAAGCTACTTCAGTAGATGGCGTTGTTAAGCAACAAAAACACCCCAACTCAGAGTCACTAAGGGTAACTTTAATCGCTCCTTAGTAAAGAATCACCATACAAATTCTGTACTAAGGAACGATTTAATGATTTCCAAAAAAGCGGCCAAGTGCGAGTCGGACTCGTCAATGAAGGGTTCCGTAGCAGCAAGTAACATAATATAAAAGTTCTTGTATTTCGTTGTAACTTTGATCAATGTTTTTTGCGGTTTACGATTTATGACGTATTAAAAAAAAACTACTTACTAGATCTCATTCAAACCAATTTTCGTTGGAAGTTTGCTTGGTAATGTACATGATATATTTTTTTTAGTTTTATCATTCCCTTATTTTAGAAGTTACAGGGGGGGGGGGACACATTTTACCACTTTGGAAGTGTCTCTCGCGCAAACTATTCAGTTTAGAAAAAAATGATATTAGAAACCTCAATATCATTTTTGAAGCCCTATCCATAGATACCCCACACGTATGGGTTTGATGAAAAAAAATTTTTTTAGTTTCAGTTCTATTTTTGTATAAAAATCTTAATGCGGTTCACAGAATACATGTACTTACCAAGTTTCAATGATATAGCTCTTATAGTTTCGGAAAAAAGTGGCTGTGACATACGGACGGACAGATAGACAGACAGACAGACAGACTTGACGAATCCATAAGGGTTCCGTTTTTTGCCATTCGGCTACGGAACCCTAAAAACTGGAGTGCAGTAACTCATAGACATTACAACATTATTTTCCAAGCTGAAATAATGAAAAAACTGCTTAAAAAAATAAGGCTTCACACGCACACTCGCACGTTGTGGGTGCTATGGACGCCACACAAAGACAACAGACAAACGCCCAGACCAAGAAATTCAAAATCATCATTCAAATTTCCGCCTCGCTGGAAATCGAACCCATGCGCCACGCGGGTCTGTTGTCCGTGTAATGAGATCACCTCATAGATTAACTCGCATTAAGCGTGTACTTGTTGATAAGATGATTTTACAAGGTCGAAGCCTCCAAGAAATTCTTATCTTTATAAATTGCAATCATCCAGGGCTTTTATATTTTCTTTCATAAGTGTCAGATAGTTCACCACTAGTTATCCGAATTAGGAGTTGCAACATGCAGCGCATTTGATTGATCATAAAAAAAGATAATATTATGGTCCCGCCACTCAAAATGGTTTATGGTTAACCGTGACCACATAACACGCCAAAAACTTATTACAGAAGTTCTGTTACACCCATTCTTTCTGACAATAACTCAATTTTAGGTTTTTCGCCAATATCTCAAAAATGGTGCGTTGTAGCGAAAAATGTTCTATGATGAAATGAAAGCTTATAGAATTCTCCATAACATTGATTCTATACAGTTTTTCCATATTCCCAACCGTTTTCGAGCTACACGCTCTGGAAAAATTAAAATTACAAAAAAAATCCAATTCTGTGACTTATAGGTATTCTTATCCTCTTATATTGTGAGGGTCCTGGCAAATCTTCGTTTTCTGTGGTATCTTCTTCTTCCTCGCCCTCCTCAGTGGTGAGAGGTTGACCCCTGGTGTGATCAGTATTCGATCTCCAATTCCCCATATTTATTTTCCAACTCGGCTTTGGCACCGGTTACAACACCGAGTATCTCATCGTGGGAAAACTGAGTCTCAGAGCTTCCCTCCATGTAAGCAAAATTTCTTCCATAGCCTCTACGAGTTACGACATGGGAATCTCTAGGGATCTCAGCTTTCTGGAGTTTTGGTTAACTGATATGCTTCACAAGTGAGTAATAAGCAGTCTTTATAATATTTTGCTTCATCAGAAAATTATCTTAAAATTTATTGTAACACAAGCTGTACCTCCACGTGGTGAAGGCGGTAACAGTAAGAAATCGCGTTTTTTTTATAACAGCGGATAACTGAGCTAAGGCGGGAAAAACAATCTTGATAGTGATGACGATTGCTTTTCGCTCAATATCTCTAATGATCGCTGTAGGAAACGCGACCTTACTGGCTATCGTATACATACCATCATTTCGGGCTTATGTTATTATAGTTTTTTGGAATTTTATTTTGTCTGGCACGGTAGCCTACCCGGTAGCGCAGGGGAGCAGCCACAAAACATTCTTTTCAGATATAAACTGTTATTAGTAACACAATTGGGTTATCCAACATGAGCACTAACAAGTGTCCTGTATGTGACAAGGATGTCGTTGAAGGAAGTAAGTATGTCTCTGAGGGGAAAGAAAAGGGAATACTGGGTCTTATTAAAGCTAGTAAGGAAAATAAAGATGACAAATATCGAGGTTTCCTTGACTTGACATCTCTTTTGATTCACTCAAGCTGCCGTAAAAATTACACCCGAACTGACACCATTAAAAAAGATGTTAGGCAGGCTAAGGCATCTTTATCTAATGAAGAGGCAGGGCCGTCGCAGTTCAGATCTTCTGCTCCACCATTCGACTTCAAGAATCATAGTTATTTTATATACATGTTGCCTGTGGCGATCGGTACGGCATCTTTTATACTCTTCTGTAACTTCTCATATGTAATATAGTATTCATCCTCCTTGTATATATGCTGGCAGTTTTCTACATTTATATTTTATGTGTTTTTGATAATTTGATTTTGAAGGGAGATAGAGATTCCTACTGACGGAGTCAAAAAGAAAATATATTGTTCCAAGAAGAAAAGTTCGTTTTAATTAATACCTATATATTATGGCGGGACAACCCAAACACAATAATTAAGTCCCCGCCATAATTGGTGACCTGACGAAAGCGGAACACTCGATATTTTTGAAGGTAACAATATGATGGGAAATACGCAGGCGAGTGCTGAGGGCGAGCCCAACGCGCAAGTTGGTGTAGCTTCTTCATCGTCAGACTCCACAATGATGTCTGTATTAGATAAAATGTCTCGCCGCATAGAGGAGTTGTCGCAGCAGGTAGCTGAATTATCTACTGGTGCTCGCTCACGCTCTAGGATTAGAGCGCATTCTCCACGCTGGCGACGCCGTTCACAGAGCCGCACTTCACCTCATCAGACGGACCTGTGCTGGTATCACAAGAGATTCGGGAGCAAGTCGACGAAGTGTCGCGCCCCGTGTTCATTCCAGCCGGGAAACGGAACGGGCAGTCAGTGAATGCGGCGGCGCGGGACTGCGATGAAGTATTTAGTGGCCGTGTTTTCGTGACAGACAGAAAAACTAAAGTGCAATATTTAATAGATACCGGTTCCGATCTGTGCGTTTACCCGTGTAAATATATTCGTAATAGTCAATGCATCAAAACGGATTACAAACTGTTTGCAGCTAACGGTTCTACGATTAGTACTTTCGGGTGGATGAATGTATCTTTAGATTTTGGATTAAGACGTGCATTTATTTGGCGTTTTGTAATAGCTGATGTCACGAAACCGATCATAGGTATAGATTTTTTATCACATTTTAATTTGTTAGTAGATGCTAGGAATCACCGTTTGATAGATAATATTACGTTGTTAAGTACCTTCGCCACACCAGCCCCATCCAATTTTTGCCATATAAAAGTTGTTTCAGGTTCCTCACGATATCATGACCTACTCTCACAGTTTAAAGATATCACCCGTCCTGCTGGAGACCTGTCTGCGCGTGAGGTTAAGCACAACACCGTTCATCACATCCGGACGACACCAGGACCGCCCGTATACAGCCGTCCTCGTCGGTTGGCACCGGATCGACTCCGCATCGCTACGAAGGAGTTCGAGGATATGGTAAGAGCAGGTATCGCAAGACGATCTGATAGCCCGTGGTCATCGCCGTTACACTTGGTACCTAAGAAAAATAACGAATGGCGACCATGCGGTGATTACCGTGCATTAAACGCGCGAACAATACCTGACCGATATCCGGTACGCCATATACATGATTTTTCACATAATCTATCCGGCTGTACCGTTTTTAGTAAAATCGATTTGATACGAGCTTACCATCAAATCCCTGTAAATCCGTCAGACGTGCCTAAGACAGCGATAACAACTCCTTTTGGAATGTTCGAGTTTCCGTTTATGAGCTTTGGACTCCGCAACGCTGCTCAAACATTCCAGCGGTTTATGGATGAAGTCTTAAGAGATCTAGAATTTTGTTATTCTTATATTGATGACATACTAGTGGCTTCTCAAGATGAGACCTCGCACCTGGAACATTTGAGGCTAGTTTTTCAGCGCCTACAGGAGCATGGGGTCGTAATTAACGTGGCGAAATGCGTTTTTGGTGAACCACAAGTAGAATTTTTAGGCTATATTGTTTCAGCTGCAGGCACCAGCCCACTTCCGCGTAAAGTGGAGGCAATTCAAAATTTCCCGCAACCAAAGACCATCAAGGAGTTACGCAGATTTCTGGGTATGACAAATTTTTATAGACGTTTTGTCCCAAAAGCAGCCAAAGTTCAAGCACCGCTTCACAAACTTTTATCTGGGACAGCTGTTAAGCCTAGTACTCCTATCACGTGGTCGCAGGAACTTCAAGAAGCTTTCAGCGCATGTAAGACAAGCTTAGCTAAAGCTACCCTACTAGCACATCCAGACTCGTCAGCGGATCTAACTCTGTGGACTGACGCCTCGGACAATGCTATCGGTGCTGTCCTTCAACAGAACGTTGACTCTAAATGGCAACCTCTAGGATTCTTCTCGAAAAAGCTTTCTACGGCTCAAAAGAAATATAGTCCATTCGATAGAGAGTTGTTAGCCATTTACGAAGCAGTCAAATACTTCAGACATATGGTAGAAGGTAAGGATTTTAGCATTTATACGGATCATAAGCCCATTGTGTCGGCATTCAAAAAGGCTTCTGGAAATTGCTCGCCTCGACAGTTTCGGTATTTCGACTACGTGTCTCAATTTACCACAAATATTCAACACGTCGCGGGCGAAAATAACGTGGTTGCTGATGCTCTATCGCGTACGGACGCTATCACAGCAGCGATCGATTTTGACACTCTAGCAGACACACAATTACTGGACGATGAGCTACAGCAGCTCCTACACAGCGATTCTTCACTGGACCTTCAGAAAATAAAGTTTTCTGAATCCGGGAAGAGTTTATATTGCGATATGTCCAGTCCATCACCTCGACTGTATCTCACGCCACAATTTCGTCGACAAGCGTTCGACAGCGTTCACGGATTAAGTCATCCAGGTGTCAAAGCTACGGTCAGACTGATGACTGAGAGATATGTGTGGCCTAACATTAAAAGAGACTGTAGCACATGGACGCGTAGTTGTCTCTCATGTCAACGGTCCAAAGTTTCTAGACATACTCGATCACCAGTGCATTCTTTTACGCCACCGTCGAATAGATTTGGCCACGTGCACATCGATCTCATAGGACCTCTGCCAATTTCACACGAGTACAGGTACTGCCTAACAGCAGTTGATAGATTTACTCGCTGGCCAGAAGCTATACCGCTCCGTGACATCAAGGCTGATACAGTGGCGAGCGCTTTTGTAACTGGTTGGATAGCGCGCTTTGGATGTCCTGAGAAAATAACAACGGACCGCGGAAAACAATTTGAGGCCTATTTATTTAAGGAGATCTCTAAGCTGATCGGCGTTAACCATCTACATACAACAGCATATCATCCAGCTGCAAATGGAATGGTCGAGAGATTCCATCGACAACTAAAGTCCGCAATAATGTGTCACGCCAATGATGACTGGGTAGAAGTACTTCCACTAGTTCTCCTTGGAATACGGACAGCATGGAAAGAAGACATTGGTTCATCATCAGCTGAGTTGGTATACGGAGAAACGTTACGCTTGCCAAATGCATTTTTCCATAGCACTGCTAAAGAAGTAGTGGACTATAACGATTTTCTTTCCCGTTTACGAGCCAACATTCAGAAAATCAAACCTACGCCGGTAAATCATCATGGTACATCACCTGTTTTTATCAGCAAGGACTTGCAAGTTTCTTCACAAGTTTTCCTTCGCCGTGACGCTCTTCGAAAATCATTGGAAGCGCCTTACACAGGACCTTATAAAGTAATAGAACGCGGAGAAAAGTTCTTCAATATAGATATTGGAGGTAAACCAACCACCGTATCTATTGATAGGCTGAAACCGGCGCACAGTGTTTTTTTTGCCCCAAAAAAGTGACATTCATTTTTGACTACAGATTTCTACTCAATAGTTCATTACAAATGCTAGAGTAGAACTCCCACGTGTCAATTATGTATACTTTTTTTTTTAAAATGTTTAAAGTTTTCAAGGGTCCAAAGGTCAAAATACTAAAAATAATTCATAAAAAAATAATTTAACATAATAGAGTTTCGCTTGCATTGCAGGTTTATGAAGCAATTCTAGATGCATACTTTCCCGTTTTTATTTTATCAATAATGATAATAGAAGCCACAATAAAAAATGTTTTATCGAAATCAGTATTTATTTTTTTATAATTTTTCTATCTCGAAGTAGAACCTCTGTCTGGTACAAATACATTCCTTATACTAAGGTTTATCACCCACAAAAAAATGACTTTCAACTTGGGCCTAGGTTTCGAGAAAACTATTTTAATGTACTGAGGTCAAAAATCCAAATTTAGGGTTGTCACAAAAAGGTCGAATCCGATTCACCTTTCAAAGCGACGGTAATTTCACATTTAAACGTAACATAATGCTGATGATGGATGGATTGAATATATATTTTCGAGGCAAGCTTTAAAACCGACTTCAAAAGGAGGTTATCAATTCAATACGTAATTCTTTTTAAAAACCAAAAAGCATAAAAAAACATTATTGATCCAAAACTTGAATAATCATCTATCAATGTATTCCTTAAAGGGGATCCAACATTTTTGTATGGAACCTGGCATACCTACAAGTCCGCCATTTTGAAAAAACCCTCAATTCGGCGGCCAGCGATGAAACGTATGTCAATCGATATAATAAATGATTATGATCAAAAAGTATTCAGTGATGAAATGTCGTAAGTGGTATACTTTCTGAGATATTTGAGTTCAAAACCGTAGCAAAATAAAGAAAAAAACTTTGTTTCGGCGGACATTGATAAAACTATGTCAATCGATAGGCAAAATGATTATGATTAAAAAGTATTCAGTGATAAAATGTTGTAAGTGATATATATACTTTCTGAGATATTTGAGTTCAAAACCGTAGAAACTGATTGCAACCAGTATAATATACATCTTAGAATAATAATAAACTAGAAACCGCATCTAGCTGTCATTGCTAGTCGCGCGTTGGTCCAAAACCGCCCGCCCCCGCCGTTCTTCCTACCCGCGTAATGTTTCGACGTAAAACATTTCCCATTATTTCGGGAAATGTTTATGACAGGACGTTAGGAAAAAGTAAAAGGCGATTATACTTAGGTCTACCAGAATCTGATCGCAACATAATTATTATTACTGTGTTTATAAAAATATGTTTCTCATGTAAGTGAATGTATCTTAAATATGAGAATCAAGTTTCTTTAAACCTAAATAAAACTTGTTGATCGTCATTGAACTATTATTACTTTCAATGTTGATTGTTAATTAGTTTTATAATAGGTAATATAATATGTGTCGTTTGTTGATTTCAGATGAAAACATATTAAATAAAGACAATGTTAAATTATGCACATATTTTATATATTTTAAATTAAAAAAGTTAAATGTGTAACAAATTTAAATGTTTTATCTATGTATATTTGTATATTGTTATTTTATATTCATTTGATGAAGATAATAAATAAATAATTATAATTAATCGCTCTTGCAACGTATCAATCACGTGACCTTGTGTGATGTAACTTTTCAAGTTTTCATTCCATATTCACATCATTTTTAGTAGCTGTAATTTGTAACAATGTTTGCATTCTTAATTTCATTTATTTTAATATTATTTGCAAATCTATTAAATTAACATACAAAAAGTCATACGCAGGTAGCCAGGTAGATAGTTAATTCGCTAAGAAAATATAATCAGATTGCAGATTGTCGTTTAAATACACCTTATTTCTCGCGTGTTTTCAATAAAGATTGAAAATAATAATATTATGAAGAGTAAAATGAGCAGCTAGCGCCATCTATCCAGCAATAAAACGAATCTTCTATCGTGTTCCTCGCACCATTTATGAATACAAATTAGCACTTTTTTAAGTAACACAAAAACAAAACCGGAAATCCTGAATATCTCGGAAACGGTGCATCCTAGACGATTTTTGACGTGATTTCCAACTCCCCCGTAGACCCCCCAGTCCCAATTACATAAACCTTGCTGGACCCACCGCTAACCACCCACCCAAATTTTCAACAATTTTTTTTTGAAAAAAATAAATATCCGGGATATTTTGCAAATGGTGCTTCCCAGACTATTTTAGACACGTTCCCGACCCCCCGTAGATCCCCCAGTCCCTATCACATAAACCACCCCTATCCCCCAACCGAATTTTCAAATTTTTTTAAAGTGAAAACTAACATCGTCATCATTTCAAAGTCGATGAAACGAAAAAGGGACAGTAAAAAGAGACAGACACATAAATTCATAAGATTTAACGTGGGAGAAAATGAGATAAGCATTATATTGTTCGTGGTTCTTGTTTTTCAAAAAAAAAATTGGGTGGGTTGGTTAGGGGTGGGTCCAGCAAGGTTTATGTAATCGTGACTGGAGTCTCTAAAGGGGGGTTGGAAATCGTGTCAAAAATCGTCTAGGACGCACCGTTTCCGAGATATCCGGGATTTCCGGTTTTTTCAAAAAAAAAATGTTGAAAATTTGGGTGGGGGGTTAGTGATGGGTCCAGCAAGGATTATGTAATCGGGACTGGGGGTACTACGGGGGGGATTGAAAATCCCTACCAGTCACGCCAGCGGCACAGTGTGTAGCAGTCATTACGGTAGGGAAAATCAAAACTGTTATATTGGCAACACTGACAAAATGGAGGCATAAATATGGTTGACAATTTCAATATGAATAAAATATTTGATAATTTAATAAAACAATGTTTTATTGTGCTAATTACACATGAAATGTGATCCCATCCTTTTTATTTTTAAGACCAGCTGCATTTTTACACGTCGGAACGGCGCAAGACGGCATTATTTACTAAAATTATGAGAGCAATTCAGCCGTATGTTACAGTTACGTACGGTATAGGAGAAATTCCGGAGAAGTAATCGCTCGTTCGTAATATTACTCAGTAAATGAGTATTTTTTGTATCCTCAATTTTAGGCGCGTATGCGGGGTGCTTTATATACATATATAGACAGTAGTCATTGTGTTTAACAATTTCAGCTAATAATGATTTAATATTAATCGTTAGTATTATTTGAGATAAAAAAGCTGCTTACTTTAGATAATAAAAACTTAAGGTCAAAAAAGTGACAACCCTAACTTAAACTTTTAAAAATCGTTTTCTCGAAACCTAGGCCCAAGTTGAAAGTCATTTTTTTGTGGGTGATAAACCTTAGTATAAGGAATGTATTTGTACTAGAGAGAGGTTCTACTTCGAGATAGAAAAATTATAAAAAAATAAATACTGATTTCAATAAAACATTTTTTATTGTGGCTTCTATTATCATTATTGATAAAATAAAAACGGGAAAGTATGCATCTAGAATTGCTTCATAAACCTGCAATACAAGCGAATCTCTATTATGTTTAGTTTTTTTTTTACGAATTATTTTTAGTATTTTGGTTGCTTGACCTTTGAAAACTTTAAACATTTTTAAAAAAAAAAGTATACATAATTGACACGTGGGAGTTCTACTCTAGCATTTGTAATGAACTATTGAGTAGAAATCTGCAGTCAAAAATGAATGTCACTTTTTTGGGGCAAAAAAAAACACTGTGCGGCGTATATACTTAAGGAACCAACACGGAACGAAGTTATTAGACCAACTGTACCGTCTGAAACTCGCGCTCTCCCGACCGTGCAACCTCGCACGACGCGAGCTGGACGTCGAGTGCACTTTCCCGATTTCTTTCGACCTTAACGGTCTCCGGGGGGGCTGATGTGGCGATCGGTACGGCATCTTTTATACTCTTCTGTAACTTCTCATATGTAATATAGTATTCATCCTCCTTGTATATATGCTGGCAGTTTTCTACATTTATATTTTATGTGTTTTTGATAATTTGATTTTGAAGGGAGATAGAGATTCCTACTGACGGAGTCAAAAAGAAAATATATTGTTCCAAGAAGAAAAGTTCGTTTTAATTAATACCTATATATTATGGCGGGACAACCCAAACACAATAATTAAGTCCCCGCCATATGCCTTAATGAAGATATAAAAAACCTTTGAACAAAAGGAGGGTTGTACATTTAGTCGAGACTAGGGCTTACTATCCGGATATTCGGATATCCGAATTATCCGGATATCCGCCGAATTTAATATCCGGATATTGGGCTTTTGACTATCTGGATAATCCGGATAATAATTAATTTTATTATTTTATACGTATCTTCAATTGAAATATGTAAAAAGCGGCCAAGTGCGAGTCGGACTCGCCCATGAAGGGTTCCGTTGCAGCAAGTAACATAATATAAAAGTTCTTGTAGTTCGTTGTAACTTTGATCAATGTTTTTTGCGGTCTACGATTTATGACGTATTAAAAAAAACTACTTACTAGATGTCATTCAAACCAATTTTCGTTGGAAGTTTGCATGGTAATGTACATCATATATTTTTTTTAGTTTTATCATTCTCTTATTTTAGAAGTTACAGGGGGGGGACAAACATTTTACCACTTTGGAATTGTCTCTCGCGCAAACTATTCAGTTTAGAAAAAAATGATATTAGAAACCTCAATATAATTTTTGAAGACCTATCCATAGATACCCCCACACTTATGAGTTTGATGAAAAAAACATTTTTGAGTTTCAGTTCTATGTATGGGGGACCCCCAAAATTTATTGTATTTTTTTCTATTTTTGTGTGAAAATCTTAATGCGGTTCATAGAATACATCTACTTACCAACTTTCAACAGTATAGCTCTTATAGTTTCGGAAAAAAGTGGCTGTGACATACGGACGGACAGACAGACAGACAGACATGACGAATCCATAAGGGTTCCGTTTTTTGCCATTCGGCTACGGAACCCTAAAAAGCATCGAGATATAACATTTTAAACTGTGTTACTGAAGAATAGATACAATATTCGCATAAAATACGACTTAATGTCAAATAAGCCAACCCGATATTTCTTCACAATGAATGCAAGTGCCATGTCCCAAAAATGTTCACAATTTCAATAATAGTAACACAGAAAAGACGACGTAATCAATACATAATAGGTAGGTAATAAAGGCAACGTCTGGTCTGGGTGGTTGAGCACTCGCTCACGGTGCTCCTTCGAGGAGAAACCTGGTTCTGGCAAATCTACATGCCGTGCTCAATAACTGAGCAGAAGTCGATCAGTTGTATAGCAATTGACTATAGAAATCGAACAGCTTGGGAACTGCTGGAGGGAGAAATAAAAGGCAAAGCCACTATCAACTTTATAATTGATACTTTACTTCTGTGTCGCATCCTTATTACTGAGGGTGGTGCCCTTGATGAAGGTCCTTCACTGCTCTTATCAACTCCCTTCACTTTTCCTGGTGACCAACCTTCTCAGGACGATTGCATTGCAACAGTAAATCAAAACACACAAGGATTTCCTGATAATATTTTCGTAATCTTGACGGACCGTGGTATGCAACGCTTCCCGATCGAACATAACATCTAAAAAGCATCTATTTTCTTTCACTCTTTTGCTCTATGCGCCCATGATTCCCTGGCATATAAAATATCGAGAAAACGAATGTCTTGAGCTAGTCTTGGGGACAGAGATCTTTAGATCTTGCCATATTTCATTAATTTGCTTATAGCATTTTTAGCCATGTTTCTTGCTTTTGACTTGATTTCCTTCCCACATCCTCTTTGATTGGATATTAAGTACCCCTTCGAGGTATACAAACTCGTTGACGAATTCAACGTACGCAAGTTCTCTACTCCTATCCTAGAGAGTTGAACAGTTCTGTCGATAAGCATTATTTCGGTTTTATTTTTGTCGAGAGTGAGTCCGATAAGTTCACTCTTTCGCTCTGCTCTGCGGAAAAGGTGAGCAAGGTCCGTCTCCTTTGATGCAAAACCATTGGCATCATCTGTGACTCAGGTTATTGATCTTTAAGCTACGACAAAGGCTTTCAGCATGGTATACTCCCCATAAATATTGAAAAGAATGAGTGACAGAGTACGAAGTAAAAAAATCTGTTCTAGTTGTCAACATTACTGACAACTGGACTTTTTAAGGGACACATCCGTGCATAGTTGTGTTCCCGGAACAAGGATTCCTTCTTGAGGGTTTGCCTTCGGTAACAGTATACAGTTTACCAAGAAGTCGAGTTAACCAGACGACCAAAAATGGCGATTTTAGTGACCCAGCTAACAATAGGCCTATAGCGATAACTTCCCTGCTTCAGAAATAACACGCATATCTTAAGATATGTGGAAGATCATTAGGTGATCAATGATCGACAGTACGGTTTTGGCCACGGTCGATAGCTGGTGATCTTCTAGTTTATCTTAAGTGCTGATGGGCTCAGGCTCTTGATCGCAATGGGGAAGCTCTGGCAGTCAACCTAGATATCGCTAAGGTATGAAGACCGGGTCTGGCACAAGGGCCTTCTCACGAAGTTACCATATCTGAGAAGTTATGCAGTTGGGTAGCCAGTTTTCTATCTGAGCGACACATCAAGGTAATTGGAGACGGTTGTTGCTGAGATAATTATGAAACCTATAAATACCGGCGTTCCCAAGGGACTGTGAAGACACAAGTTTGCGCGTTTACCGCTAAGAAAACCCCATTTGCCATAACGCCTCAATTCCAGGGTACCGCGCTCATCATGAGTAAACGTTTTGGGACTCTGGGAGTTGACGTCTCGAGTGATGTGCATTATCGGCATCATTCAGAAGGTAAGCCAAGCTAATCTCCCAAGAAGCTTTGTGTCCTGAACCAGGCTAAGCGGTACTTCACTGCGAGGCACCTACACAAGCTCAGATCAGGCCTCACATGTAATACTGTTCCCATCTCTGGGCAAGGGCACTACAATACCAGCTTAACCCATTCGATGCTATACAGAAACGCGCGGTCCGAGTTGTCAACGAACTACGAGTCACTCACAGGTTAAAACACCCGAGTTTCAGAAGAAATATCGGTTCTCTCTGGGTGTTCTACCGACTTTACAATGGTGAGTGCTCCGAGGAATAGTGACGTGATGCCTACTTCACCTTTTCACTATTGCACCACTCGCCGAAGTTTCATCCACACCGATTGGACTCGTGGAGAACCTCTATGGTCCGATACTCACGATCTTATTTGCCATGCACGTGCAAACTGTGGAATGAGCTTCCTTCTGAGGTATTCCCGGAGCGCTATGACATGGGGTTTATTTATTTATTTAAAAAACTTTTGAACCTTACAACTATGTAAAAGGTACAAAGGCGGACTTAATGCTAAAAGCATTCTCTGCCATTCAACCTTCGGAAAGTAAGAGAAACATCGGGGTTCTTCAAAAAAGGTGTAAAAAGAGTGCTCCTTCAGGGCCCGGAAACATTGGCGATTCCTCTGGTATTGCTCACGTCCATAGGCGACGATGACCATTTACCATCAGGTGGCCCGTCTGCTTTTTCGTCGGCCGAAAAAAAACTGTGATGCTGTGATGTGATGTGATGAACAAGATCAGAAATATTGGTATGCGTTAGGTTTTAGAGATAAAGACAGTACCAGCTCGATGTGGTGGAAAAATATGAAGTACCCTTAGGTTACTTCATAATTACCAAATGCAATATCAGGGTGAAACTCATTAAGCTTAGCAGCGCGCTGATGCATCTACCGAAGTTTTGAATTTAATTCTGAATAAGTATTTGTATTAAAAATATTGATTTGATCTATAAATTATTTGAATTTAGCCTTCTAAAAGTGTTATCCGGATATTCGGATAATATCCGGATAGTATTCAGGAATTATCCGAATTATCCGGATACTAAAATTAACGGATAATTGCATGCCCTAGTCGAGACTTTAACTGTAAAATATCGTATCAAGGAGGTATGTTCCCTGAGAAATGACACCTGGGATAACGAAGTTCTTGGTCGTTTGTCCTGTATTAACGATCTTGTTGCTGAAGAAGCAAAATATTATAAAGACTGCTATTACTCACTTGTGAAGCCTATCAGTTACCCAAAACTCCAGAAAGCTGAGATCCCTAGAGATTCCCATGTCGTAACTCGTAGAGGCTATGGAAGAAATTTTGCTTACATGGAGGGAAGCTCTGAGACTCAGTTTTCCCACGATGAGATACTCGGTATTGTAACCGGTGCCAAAGCCGAGTTGGAAAATAAATATGGGGAATTGGGGATCGAATACTGATCACACCAGGGGTCAACCACTCACCACTGAGGAGGGCGAGGAAGAAGAAGATACCACAGAAAACGAAGAGGATAAGAATACCTATAATTCACAGAATTGGATTTGGAAACGAATATTTGAAAAAAAAACACTTTTTTTTGTAATTTTAATTTTTCCACAGCGTGTAGCTCGAAAACGGTTGGGAATATGGAAAAACTGTATAGAATCAATGTTATGGAGAATTTTATAAGCTTTCATTTCATCATAGAACATTTTTCGCTACAACGCACCATTTTTGAGATATTGGCGAAAAACCTAAAATTGAGACCTTTGTCCCCCCCTCCCCCCTCCGGCTCGCCTCCTAGACGTGGGGACTTTTAGTATGTTTTCTCCCTAAGCACCCTGAATAAGTTTCTGAAGAAATCGCTTAGGTTCCCGCTCACGCACTCTACAACTACTTTATTGACTGAACTATTAAGTCCACAGCCGGAACACAGCAAGTCGTTTGGCGGCTGAATCAAGCAAGAAGATGGTAGCTAGCCAGGCGGTCTTCACGGAATAATATTAATAAATAATAATCCTTATGCGAAACTCTACCACCAAGCAGTCTTCTGTCGCCTCTTACGACACCCTTTTCAGCCCTGCCATCACGGGATTGGGCCTGGGGTCAGTATTCTACTTACTTATTTATACATAGAAAACATTTGCAAGATAACATTTAGAATAATTTAGAGAACATTTGTAAGATAATATTTTAAAACATCTTTTCATTACAAACACTTTTATTTAATCAACTACACATAGCAATGTTGACCTTGATACGCTCTCAAAACCCCGTTATTGGAAAATTACACCTACAAGGAACTAACAGGAACCAGAAGATCAATGTTGACAATCAATTCAGCGCTAAAAATTTCCGAGTTCAATTATTGGGTGGAATAAATGATTCATGGTCTTAAATGTTCATGATTAAATTTGGGTTCTTCGGAAGAAGAACTTTGTCCAAAATAAAGAGCAAAAGTGAACCGCATGGAACATACGATGATATTCAGGGAGATTGATAGATATGTAAAGACGCTTCATAAAAACTCTTCGTGAGTTTTAAAATAACAGGTGAAAAGACTATACGTGGCGTAAGAAACTACTATCCTTGAGCCAGTAAGCGCAGTGTCATTCAAAAACACTTCCATTATCCGTTTGCCCTTCACTCAAATTCCGTTCTACTATATTACATCGCGAGTCTTTGAACTTTGACATTATTCATAACAAATAATCGTACCTCCGTACTAGTATACCCAGTTGATTCGTGTACGCGTGGGTGGGATAAATTTGACACATCCGCCGTGTTAACGCGTTTATCACGTTTACTTCACGTTTGAGCGACATTTAGCCACTCTACATGAAGGATATTTGCGGTGTACACGAGTGTACCTTTTAGCCATTCGTTAGTTGCTCATGGACAGTGGCAAAAGTGATCGCCATAAGTAAAAAGCAAGTAGTGCAGTCAGATGTTGGTCAGTTGAACGGTATATAAATCATTGAAAGATTGGGTTGCTCCCATCGTTAAGTAAAAGCCTACGGCGACGGAAACCGAGAGACTACAAAGGATGACCTCTGTATCGCCCATCCTAATCCCAATGATATTCTGGTCTTTCTGGCTATCATGGTCTTCCTAAAATCAAGCATATAACGTATTTCGGGTGAGTGTACTGTAAAGCTAGTAATAAGCGAAGCCCTAGTTATCTTATTGGCCTGCAACTGCAACGCTTGAGGGTTTCAGTATCTTTCCACTAGGTTCGTACTATGTCGTATTCGTCAGACACCCAAGGGTTTTGGACGTATAAGTAATACATGTTTGTTCTGGAATATGGGGTGATTGTGATGCCGTACTCGACATGAGAATTCCGAATTCACGGGCACGAGGGAGACAAATAAACGACTATTTTTTATTGAACGTAAAGAAACAGAAACGACAGAAATTTTTACGAAGTTTAATTAAACATTTTAACATTACCAAAGCGTAGACTCGAGCGCGCCATACAATACCAGTATCACTATTGTCTTCGTCAGGAAGTGCTAAAACAGTTTTGACTGCGTTTCAATGGAGGCTTGAACGACATTGTCTCTCAAGAATCGAGTGGACGTTAACCGGCGATCGATTTACGAGAGCGATATTAGCGGTTTAGCGTTACAAATAGTTGGGGGGCACGCGAGCGCGGTTTAATAACAATATTATTGGTGCAGTGGTTTTAATTGGCGGTCTAATTTCATTGGACATGTTTTCTCTTGCACGCACGATATCGCTCTGATACGTCATCAAGTGGAGCGGGTCGCGGTCGTTACGTCTGATCGCATGAGCCGAGGGATGCCGCCGTTCTTCACACGGACCATTTGATATTTTCATAACTAAATGTGGACTATTTTCATACCAAATATCTAGGTGTTCCAACGCAAAGAGTATTTGTGTGGAAGTTTCATTCGCATCGATTGGACTCGTGGAGATTCTTAGCGGTACGGTTTTAAATATATTTTGCTACGTAAAGGTAAACTCAAAGGTCTTGTGATATTCTTCAAAACAGGTTCTTCTTCGGAGCATTGTTACTCATGTCTGACATTAGTAATTAACAATTACCATTTACTATCAATTGGCTTAGCCACCCAAGTGGGCTGCCCTTCAAGCTACAAAAATATTCAAACTGGTAAAGTTAATAATTGCCTGTTAACGTGTTAACGCATTAGAATTAATGAAAGTATTAGCCAAATAAATGACAACATCTAGCAAATATTTCAAATGTCGCAGATTCGTTACTGGTTATGATTGCATGATAAATAGGATATAAATTGGTTCAATTTTTTATGTTTAGCTTGCACAAGCATGTAACTTCGAATTGTCCGATAAGAGCGATGACATGTAGCCTAAATACTTAAATAGTGCAGCATACTATAACTAAAAAAATACCTTTAGTATTACGTGTGACCCAGAAGCTAATATGAAATTCTGATTATTTCCGCATTTACCAAAAGTACTGTAGAGTTGTAAGTTACATGGACCGTTATATTCGATAAGACACTGTGAAATCTTTTTTTAAATGTATATACATATATAGCTGATCACTGAGCAGACAATCCACCTGATAGGAAGTGGTCATCGTTGCCCATGGACATCAGCAACATTAAGCACCAGGGATGCGTCGAAGGCCAAAAAAAGGAGGAAAAACTAAAGAAAGAACTGGCTCTCAAACACCAAGCTGGACGGACACGTCTAGATATTTGGCGGCTGACTGTAGCAACGACAGTAGCCAGACAGACTTCATGGAAAGATAATAATACCGGTAATAATATTAATGACTTAATAACAATATTGATAATAATATATTCCTTACGAGAATCCCTACTATCAAACCGTTTAACTTTTGACGTCTCTTACGACACCCTGGTTTAGCGGTATGGGATTGGGGTCAGAATTTTAGATCGTCCGCACGTCCCAATACGGCAACATGTTTGAGCGTTCATCGCTTCGATCTTGGCGAAGTCCATATTCCTTGATAGTATACCATTAGGGGGATCATCAATAACAAGCGAATGAGATTAAAAAAAAATGTTTTTGTATGTCAATATGAAAACACACTTTCGTATTTTGCGCGATATTATGACCCAGATACATGGTCCTTAGTCACGCTTGACTCTCACTTAAAAATGTTTAATTTGAATATAACATGAGATCTTACAATAAAATAATTAACGTTGTTCTGAATACATATACCTACATGTATTTTGTTTTTGTACAATATTTTTTTACTAGCAGCCAGCAGGTTCGTCAGACGTTGGACTGCAATACAGATTTTTTTAAACTTTGTCGCAGCGCCCTATATTGAATTTTATCATAATAAATAACTTTAAAATAACAATTTTGCATATTTGTTAGGGAAATATAATTCCTACGGTCTACAATAGGAACTTGTACCATAAACATAATCTACTAGAAAAAAAAGCACATGAAATCCTTGCACTAATACCACATGATTATGACGTCTATATTTACAGAACCTTCTATACTAAACTTGGTAATAGATAATACAATACCATAAGCGTACTCAACAAGAGGTATAGATAAAAACTGGAATAAAACTACAAACTACAAAGCTATATTCAGTGTGATGACGCAATGAGATAACAAGTGAAGCACGGGGTTGTTGCAGTTCAAGAGGATCGACGTTGCAGCGCCGCTCTCAGAATTCCGAGGCTCGGGGAAAACGGGATCATGAAACTCGTGTTTCAAAATATTACTTTTGTTCTAAACCAACACGTGTTTTCTTGTTAAACCAAAAAACATGCAGATGAGTCACCGATGTTAATGGTGACCGCAGCTAAATATGTCAATGACGACCCTGTAGACCAGTTGGTATACCCTGCTTGCAAAGTTAGGGGTGTGATTTCTGGCCCGGGCAGACATGTTTTGAGTTTTCACGGATAAATGTTTGTTCTCGTAGGTGTTTGTGATATTTTGTTTTTGTGTTGCACACGTCACCTGCGACTGGAAATCCTACATGAGGGTACGAGTTTGTAAGCGTTTATAAAATACATAAATAGACCTCTCCAGGCATTACATAATGTATAAGGGAATACCAACATGCGACGCCTTGTAAAAAAAGTGGTAAAATTAGTGGTCAACTCTGCAACGTAGCGACAGAAAAATGTTAAAACCGTGGGATGATAGCTAGTGGCCGTTGCTAAAGTAAACAAATATACATATAATTATGGGTCAATGAACTTTGCAAAAAATGTGGATGAAAACCGGAACAAAACTACAAAGCGGTATTGCGATGTCATAGTAAAAAAGGTAAAGTATGAATTCGAATGCAGTGGGTCGAAGTTCAATAGAACCCATATAGCGCTTTACGGTTATGAGGAAATACAACTGAGTTCTTATTGTATCGCCTATAAAACATTTTTCCTTTAAATAGAACAAAAAGTAACGTAGTAGATTTATGTAAAATATTTAATAATTTATTAACTTTGGTGTTTGATATACTTCTCTTTAGTGAATCAGTTTTTATGGTTGATGATTCATAAATTGGGCATTTCAATTCCCCGCCCGGATGAGTACGCTTGTCATTGCGCAGAGGCACAGGTTCACACGGAACCCCGGAGCTTCTCCGAAGTTTCCCAGAAGTTGAGTGTCTTTTGCGGATTTCCAATCAAATAAAATAACAAGAACACTTCAAAATTTTAGTCCTTTAGTAATATAGCTAATTTTAAACTGTTTTTTTTTTTGTTTAATGTATTGACGTTGCATACATTCTGTAACATTAAAATTATTGTTTATATAAGTAAATCTAGCCGAGTCCTCAACGAATTTGACTTTCTACGTCATTGAGTCAAGCAGCACGCTATAAGGCCTATAAGTCAGACGTACGACGTACCTGACACCAGTTACAGGCTGAATAAGGACTGCGCTAAATCCGCTGAAAAGCACTATTCACATCCACTATTTGAAAGATGGGAAAAGTTACAACTTTTGAAAGCCTATGAAAACTTCAGACTCATGACATCATCATTATTAATGCCGAAATGTAAAAATGTGAACGATATGAAAGTTTCTACGCTATACGCTGCGAAGGTTGAGACTAATTAAATGGTTTAAGTATAAATAAACAATATTCCAATTCCGAGGTTGCACGCATTGCGGACATTCCGAAATAACTATTCTATTGAACGGTAATTAATGAAATCCGCAAATCAATTACATTACCTGTCGTTAGAATCATGAATCAAATATATTGACTTCATGAATATTCAGTTCAATTACCTTTCTGCTACAGATAAACAAGTATTACATAAAAAAATATGAGACATTCAGTTAACTTTTTGGCGAATTCTGGCGGCTTAGAAAATTAAGACATTTTTTGTTTGAAAATATTAACGACGATCAACGCCTTAAAAGCACTTAACTATCACAATATTGTCACTCGCAGGTACTTATGAATTTCCGTGACCTTGAGTGTCCTAAGTCCTTAATTTGTTTAACGCGTTTCAATTTACAATTGAAAATATAGTGTTATGGTCGTCTATTTGTGTATTTCCATTTTTTTTTTCATAAATGTACAATGCATCTATCTTATTAATTAATGTTATAAATACTACCGTTACAAGGACGCATCACATTAAACGCATACGACGTCTATTCTTTTTTATATCGATGACATAATCCAATTAGATATAACATTACATTAACATCATAGAGCATCCACGATAAGTTATTTAGTCTCTAATTCAGTCTATGAACGTGAGATTAATCGAAATTTAATTACTTTTTAACATTGGCTGGGGGGGGCATGCTCATTTTTCATTATCATTTCTACAACTTGCTATGTAGATATTGAAATTTTTTACCTTCAATATATTGAAAGTGAAATGATTTAAATCTAATAATATTTCTTGCAATTTAAACACTATGGTGCTATGGGATGGGACTGTTTTTAGTCACCTAGAATGGGACGGTCGCCTGCCAAGAAGGACAATAATTATGAGAAAAACAAAGCAGTGTTAAATGTATGTAAGTTAGCCCTAAGCACAATGCAGCTCTAAACATTTATATAAAGGTCATTATATTTGTCAGTTTGCATGTAGCATTAAGTTACAATTATTTCAAAATGGAATGTTATTAATTACTATTTCTTGAATGATTGTTTCACTAAAGTAACTTCCACCAATTTTAACATACATTTATACATACCAGAATATTTAAAAAGAATATTTATAAATAAATAAGGTTAAATAAATATTTAATTCAAAGGTTACTTTTATCATGTGTTTTTTTAATATGCTTCATTGCTCAGTGCATAATTATACATAATAAATAATTATTGAAATCAAAGAGTTTGTAACCTGTATATAACCATTGCCCACAATACCTTGACTTAAATTATAATTAGTAAGAATTAAAATTGTAAATAGTTAAATGAAAAATTAATAATACAGACAAGAATTGTTATTCAAATAAAAACCAGAGAAAGAATTTAAATTGCTCCCATTACATAATTGTGTTGTGTACGACATAACAAATTAATAGATGGTAAAATTTCAATTCATTGCGATTTAACTATGATTGATGATGCCTAAGCAATTACCATCTGACATTATTCACACTAATTTCACTTTTCCCAATGGATAAAGAAATACAAACATCATCATGACTCAGATTTGGATTTTGAATACCAATTAAATGTATTTCACAATGGAAAAGTTTCTAATAAAAATTATCAAATACTTTCATCAACTTCTTGATTTATATTCATTGAATATTTTACATGTTTATTAATATAAATTAGGCTCAGAATAATGTCATAAAATATAATGATTATTCTTTTAAACGATGGTCACAAGATTTTCCAAATGATAATTTATTTTAATCTTATTTTGGAATCTTTGATATCTTGGAAGTTTAGCTGCTTTCTAATATATAAAATATCTTATGCATTTTAACAATATAAAAGTAATACTGCCTTCATTTAGATAACTACATGACTTAAAAGAAACAAACTATTCCTTATAGCTTGATGATTTGTATCATTGTAACAAACCTACTTCGAATAAAAATTCATTTCATTTCATTTGATAACTCCATAGCTTACGTCCCAACTCAGAGTCACTAACGGTTACTTTAATCGCTCCTTAGTAAAGAGTCACCATACAAATTTTGTACTAAGGAGAGATTTAAGTAACCGTTAGTGACTCTGAGTTGGGGCGTAAGTGACCCTCCTTGCGAAGTGAAAAGTTCAATTCCCTGCCAGGGCTAACATTAATGTGATAGACCAAAGTTTGTTATCAGGTCCTGGGTGTATGTGATCTCTTAGTTCTGGTTTCCACACCATATGTGGCATAGGAAAAGTGTATGTGAAGGTTTTAATGCTGATAGATCAAAGGCAACTTTTTACCCAGTTATAATAATTAAAGAGAAGTTGTTAATGAACTTGGTCAGTTTACACTTCATTATATTTGTTAGATTCATGGGCGTAGGCACGGTGGAGCAGGGTGGGGCGTTTGCCCCACCCTGGCTCTGACCTGTAAGGTACCTAATCAAACTTAATTATCTAGGTACTAATTACAATACTTAATATCTGTAAGAAAGTTTACACTCGACAGTTGTCAGTTGACACAAAAAAAATGTGATCAAAACAAAAAGTGCACATATAGTTTGCTAGTTACATATTATTTTAGACTGCTGCCCTACCCTGAGCCCATGGCTGACTACACCCATGGTTAGACCTATTTGTAGATACTCCTTAAATCTGAGATTACCCTTGACTAGTTTCTCATATGTGATTGTAGATGGTTTGGTAGATCCTTTTTCTATAGCCTGAAGGGCAAGCATAAGAGCAGACTGGCCACCTGTTGTTAAATGGTCAGTATGGGCACCATTACTTATTCTTCTTTACTTACTTAGCCTTCTTCTTTGTTTCTAAACATATAGTTTGCTATATAAGTTGAATCTTACAGAAGTAAGCAATTTTTTATAAATAAATAAATAACGCTACACACTCATAGCCCCACCCTAGGATTCCCTGGGTCGTGGATGCCATGGACAACACACGGAGACTAGGACATACACATCCAGACCAAGAACAGATAAACTCATAATTCAATTTTATACCTTGCTGGAAATCAAACCCCGGAACTTGGTATGGTGGTCTGGCCTGGTAAACATTATGTCACGTGGATTGTTATGATATCATACTGCCTATATAACAGACATATCATCCTTTTTATATTCTAACATAAGCCAAGCAGTACTAAATATCCATGTGCAATGATAATTACCTGTGATAAGATACTGCAAATAAAATATGTTATCATTACAATTCTACAAACTATTTAATAAGACTGACACTAAGTGTTAAGAAAAGTGGCCTTACAATCCAGTGTTATCTTTGCAAGAAACATCATCTTTGTCATGATATTATTTTGTTAGAATTTCCATGTCCTAATCAAGTGATGACTGATGATATATACAATGTTGTGCTAATATAATAAAGTTTTTTACAATGTTTGTTACTCTTTCATGCAAAAAGTACTCAAGAAATTTTCATAAAATTTAGCAGGTAGATCATGATCTAGAATAACATTGGTACTTGTTATCCCAATGCAGCCAAATTCACAGGCAGAGTGCTAGTGTTTTATTATCATCTGATCCTGGTCCTGGCCTTGGGTCCAACAGTACCGTCCTATGGAACCTGAGTTTCAAGATCGTTAATTCATGTAATGAATCTACTCATTTCCCCATAACATATTTGCATTATATTATAAATCTACATTAGCTAAAGTACCTCATATTTAAATGCTGTTATTATTATTGTACTCTTGTTATTATAATGATTAAATACCGATAAACTTATCATGCTCTCATTAATGACCTAAAACAACTGCATACTGCATAGTTAGACAAGTAAAACATGATTTGATCCTTGACTTGAGTGCTTGAATATTTGTGAAGTGTTTACATGTATGAATGTGACCATCGCCCCAAGGAATGAATTCCTTGTGGGGGGCTTGTGACATAAACTGCCCAAGTAATTCAATTTTAATCAACCAAGAAATATATTACAGAAAATTCTAATTGAATTCTATTAAATTAGAACGAATGATAAAATATAATTGGAACGCATTATATTTACGATAATTCTATCAACCTCACGAACATACTACTAGTCGATTTATGAAATACAAACGATACACCTTCACCACCTACCCTAACGCCCATTTTTGCCTGAAAAGGGCACGGCATAGAATTAAGCGTCTACGACATGCATAGTTTTTTATTGTGCTAGAAACCTACTATAGGCCGATTCCAATAACGATGATAAAAGTATCGATGACTATACCGCGAATGAGTGTAATATGAACAGAAGTGTAGTGAGTACTCACCCGTTCCACCCAAGGAAGTCAACAATTACTTGCTGTTTTATACACAGAAATCCTGTTTGTGATAAATTTCACTTCCAATTGGACGCACTATCAAACAGTTACAACCACAAACTTATGATTTCATTTAAATGTACTCAGTTCAAAGAAAAATTCACTTCCACTGCCGCTATAACCGTGCCACAAAACGAAAATGGCAGCGTTGATGTTCTTCTTCAACTCAAAAAAGTTAATTTCTATATGGCAACACTTTATAGTGATGCCATCCTGACCTTTTTAACCTATTCGACTCGACACAAAAAAGAACTTTATGTATAAACTGGACCCCAAGCTTCGAAGATGATCCGTCTTCGGATCACACACACGTCACATTATATTTGATGAATATTTTCGAACAATCAAAGGCCTGGTTGAGGCTGACAGGATCGTAGGGTGTAAATAAGTATTTAGACCAATAAAATTCTAGTCCTAATTTGATAAATTCTTCAAAAGCTTGTCTATTGATTTTTTTCTGATGGTAAAAATCATTACAATAATGAAATAATACATTTCATTATAAGTTCTTCAAAATTACCGAATTTAAAATATTGAATAAAATTAAGAATGAAATTGAAATAAGATTACACATTTTAGCTAATCATTTACGGAATTTAATTATTATGTGTACTATACATTCCACCAACCACGGCCCGGCGCCTTACTTACTATCAGATTAGTATGTAACACAATCAAATTATTTCCTGGGACAATAAATTTCATGGGCATCTCATAAAAATATTCATCCAATGTCACGTACCTAATCGGTGTTCACTAATACTTCCATGGAAGATAGAGGTAAAGGAGAAATGTCTCTGTTGTGAAAAAGTGTCCGTCTAACTGTGTTGAATTGGTGGCGCGGGCGCTTCGGTAGCAACGGTTATTTTGAACTACGTAAATAGTCAAAATATTGGGCTGTCATTGTCTTATTCGGCATACTTTAATCCTTCAACAACTGCTATAGTCATACCACCTTTGCATACGCTAGTGCCACTGTGGAGGGTTTTAAAAACTTTATTTACATACAGCTTGTGGTTTGACACTTTTTCAACTTTCCCTCCTTATGAGACAGATCAATCACCTCTTCGAAGTTTGGAGTTCAGATATACTATAAAGTTCTTGGTTGAAACCACAGAAGTCCAGGAACAAGTTTCTTTGAAGTAGTGTTGCCAGGTACCAAATAGTTACGCAGATCTATCATTTTCAGCTACAACTTACCGTAACGATTTTTTGTGATTTTAGTACATTATATTTTCAGACACACAAACAACAGTTTTTTAGTAGAAAAAACAAATATACCGTTTTTATTTAGAATCAGCTACTGTATTTCAGGCAAGAAAATACCGTAATCTAGTTTTTGGACCTGGCAACACTACTGCAGTTTAAAGTGACGTGACATCACTGACGATCAGTGTTGCCAGGTACCACGTAATTACGGTAGATTATGGATATATTACTCTACTGGATACGTTCGAGTAACTTTGTAGTGGTGGCCGCTGTCTGGCTGCGACACCAGCTATTGTTTTACGGTTGATGATAGGATCCCCCGCTCAACAGCGGGGCCCGCCCCTTCACCGGGAGACTCTTGTTCTCCCGAGTTTATGCCCGGGTAAAAAGGTTCGCCTTGAGGCCCGCAGACCCCTCGCATTGGTCCGCGCTAAAGGCGCGGCAGCGATAGGATGACAGTATAGCTTTGTAGTGGTACCTGAAGATCGATAACGCCATAACCAAATGACCATTTTTGTATTGTTAGACCATGTTATCTATAGTCCCAGGATATATCATTCGATTGCGATTTTTTTTATAGTGGTATAAAAACATCTAAGATGATTCATATATCGCACCCTTAGAATGAGAGTGACCTAACTAAAAAATTGGAATTTGTGGGAAATGAGTAAGAAAGTTTTCAAAAAAGTATATATCGATGAATAAAGCGATCACTGAAAGTGACCGATTATTAGGTTGTCCTTTTATTACTCATAGCTCTTTTTCATCACAGGGTTTTAGGGTACGCATTTTAAGGTAAGTTTATAGCAAAAACAGAAATTACAGGAATTTTGAGTTAGGTCACTTTCATTTTAAGGGTGCGATATTATAATATACAAGTAGATGTACCGTAATTGTGTACATACTTTAATTTTAAATTTACTCTTAATGCAATTATTTAAATTCGGTAATTTTGGAGAAATTTTAATGAAATCTATTATTTCAAATATAATTTTTATCTTTGGAAATATTACCTACAGAAAACATTTTGAAGAACCATATCAAAATAGGACATAATTTTTCCAAGTAAGTGTGTCCACCCTACAATTATGAAGGACAACCTCAACCCGGCCTTTGATTGGTCGAATGGTCATTCCGATATGACGTAATCGAACTTCAGGTACCTCTACAAAGTCTATGATCCAGATAATAATAGTAATATATCTATGCGGTAGATCTTCCGTATTCAGCTTCGATCTACCGTAGATTCTAACAATTTTTAGTACATTTTTCCGTATTTTGAGCGACACAAAAATCTGATTTCTATAGGAAAAACCTCAAATCTCATACATTTTACCGTATTTTATAAGAATCTACTTTAATCTATTTCACGAAAGAATGGAATCTACTGTTATCCAATTTTTGGACCTGGCAGCACTGCTGACGATTGTCTTTTCATTTCATTCATTTTCCTTCTCATTCACATTTCTCAGTTGACAATTCTCATACCCCATTTACACGCGCGCGCGAGCCACGAGACAATCCGCGAGACGCGCGCGTGTGAACAGGGCGCTCGCGGACCAGACAGCGGCGCGTCTCGTGGCTCGCGGGCTCGCGGCGGGAGCGGTTTGTTAGGCGCGGCCAAAGGGGCTCGCGCGGTGTTCACACGCGCGTAGGGGGCGTGGCTTGCGGACTTGTAAATGAGCGGTCAATATTAGGCATGAGACATACCTGCAAAATTCAATACCCGGCCTCACAGGTACGGGTATCGCCATATACCCGGTACTAAAACCCGGTATCAAAATACCTATAGGTATTTCATAAATGAAGACTGATTGGATCAGTTGATAACGTAGCGGGTGTACTCAGTAGTCAGGTATTAAAATACTTATAGGTATTTCATAGATGACGACTGGTTGGTTCAGTTGATAAGGTAACGGGTACATATCACAGCGTGTACGTTCACACAGGTCCCAGCCTAGAGATCGCGGGCACAGTATAAATATTCCTTTAATGTGTCGCGGGTTTGCAAACGCATCCATTCCCGCTCAAGTCAGGGGTATTTTATATTTTTTATGTATGTTTCCAATAAAATCTATACTTATACATTTTTTTTATTTTTGTCTAGATTTTAGTATGGTTGATGGCGTAAGGCATGAGTAATAAATGTATTGATAATATTAATTTATAAATCGTCATCTATCCGTGGAAAGTTTATAGTGCAATGTAAAATCGATAGAATTCGGCGCCATAATTAATGTAAAAAATCTCATAAACCTTACAAAAACATGGACAAATGCAGACCAAATTATCCTAGATCTCATAGCCTTTCATAACTCGGTATGAGAATTTGGTCTGCATTTGTCCATGTTTTTGTGAGGTTTATGAGATTTTTTCCATAACATGGTTCTGTGACTAGGTGACAAGTTTTAATCTTAATCTTAATATATATAAATTACTTGTCACGTTGTTTGTCCGCGATGGACTCCTAAAAACTACTAAACCGATTTTAATCAAATTTGCACACCGTGTGCAGTTTGATCCAACTTGAAAGATAGGATAGCTTACGACCAGCAGGCACGGCCAACAGCAGGGCTATCATTGAAGTCCAAAACCCTTATGGATTCTTCATGTCTGTCTGTCCGTATGTCACAGCTACTTTTTTCCGAAATTATAAGAACTATACTGTAGAAACTTGGTAAGTAGATGTATTTTGTGAACCACATGAATATTTTCACACAAATATAGAAATAAACGTATATAATACAACGTCATAAATCGTAAACCGCAATTTACCTTTCATTCAATCAACTAAAATATAAAAAAAAAACTACAAGAACTTTTATATTATGTTACTTGCTACTACGGAACCCTTCATGGGCGACTCCGACTCGCACTCGGCCGCTTTTTTTGTGTGACGATAACTATTGCAAATTATGTCAATTATTAAACAATTATGCTAAAACCCATGACTGACATGGCCTAAACAGATACCATGTCTATCAGGCACCGGTGCCTGACGTGGCAGCTAAGGTGTTAAAATATTTTCATCCATTCTAAAATCACCTCTATCTTTATTGTCGTAAAGTACATTCATATTATTTTAGTCGTATTTTATTAAGGTAATTTAAGCACTAAATTCATAATGTCACGGTTCAATTTCGATTGCAACAAATAAACACCTTATGGACTTGGAGCTTCGATTACACTACACACCATTATGCAGCTTCTAGTGAAATAAAACGCGACAATAAAAGTAATAGAGTAGTCTTTATTTAAAATAGTACATTATTTTTATTGATTTTTATTACACGTAAATAAAATTGTACATTTTAATTTTTAAAGTGAATTTTTTTCGGAACTTTATGATTAATTGGATTTTATGAAATGAAAAAGAGTAATGAAGAAGAGATAACTATAAGAGAGAGACAGAGATAAATAGAAGTCATATATGGACCCTCGCCCGCTTCGTATATGAAACATCACCAGGTAGATGTAGGGACATTATATACATTACTAACTGTCCGGACAGACTTCGTTCTGTCAAAAGTTTTTTTTATTTTGAGACTTAAGCTATCCTATCTTTCAAGTTGGATCAAACTGCACACGGTGTGCAAAGATTAAAATCGGTTAAGTAGTTTAGGAGTCCATCGCAGACAAACAACGTGACACGTAATTTATATATATTATTAAGATAATATTATTTCAATTTCCTTGTAATAAATTTAATTTATTATATTATGACGTTGTGATTTTTTAAAATCTTTTCATTCAGTTTCATGTGAAAGGTCAGTTATTTTACTATATTGCATGTTGTCAGTCGCTCTATTGACATCATCGGTTAACTATAAAATTATAACCGTGATATAAAATTATATAATCCTGATCTCGCGAAAATCGCGTATTCCTTGTACATATAAATCTACAATACTCGATAAAATGTATGAAACATCTGTTTTTTCTTTTCGCCCATATCATAAAGGTGATTTTTTTATGAATTATTGTTACATACAAAAATAAGGTGAAGAGTAAGGTATAAACCAAGAGGTATTTACCAGCAATGTTGGCCCAGCTGTATTTTTTATTCTTATGCCTTTGCCAGTTATGTACATGTCATCTTCTTTAAAAATGATCCGAGCATACAACGTGGGTTGCATTCGGTATAAAACATTCTTGCCCTCGCGATGTAGCAATCAGTGGCGGCTGGTGGATCCTAGAAGTGGTGGTGCACTGTATCAGCGTATTTTTATTTTTAATGACTACCAAAGAACGGTTATGATTTTCGCGCGTAGACCTTCTAAACGGCTGGATGGATTTGTATCGTTATAAACGTCTTAAAAGTGTCCTTAAATGAGTGTTTGAAAAATAAATAGATGAGTGTTTGAAAAATAATCCTGTCGATTTTAATTCCAATTTTTGTTGAAAAGTTTTATTATTGCTTCCAAAATGTTAAAGTTAATACTCATTTTCACAGCTATTTACTTACACACAATGTCCCACAATTCAGTAACTATATATAATATTATAATACTGAAAATCCTTGCAGAATGTAAACAAACGCAACTCCTTTTAGCCAGTATAGCGCGGCGCCGCCGCGCCGTGCGTAGCGCGCGCGAATTTCGTCAAACCTCGTTCCGCTCGGTAATCTTCGGTTCTCTCGTGCGGCGCTCGAAAACGTCTTATTTCGCCGTACATTTTCTATTGAACTAGCTCTGTCTCACGCGCCAGGCGTTTTCGGTTGCATCTCATAGAAGTTGTATGAGCATTCGCCGTGCGCTTTGGCTAGCGCACCGTGAACCATTTTACAGCGATTTTCGCGATAATGAGTCTTAATACTTTAACAAAGAGCTTAAATTGGTTCATCATAATTTCGTTAATATTGAATAGATCGTTAATCAGACACTATTAAACATTTTTTGTTTTATTTTTTTAAATATATTAAAATTTGGCAGTTCGGCGCACGAGTGCACTTAAAGTACAGCCGCCCCTGGTAGCAATAATACCTACTACTCCATGCTGAACAACATATTGGGTCTCGAGGAAATTTAGAATAAATATATTTTATTGTACTAAAAATCAAATTCAAACTAAACATATTTAAATATATATTAAAAAAACAACAAAGCGACTCTATGAAATTTTTGTTCTATAATATTTTGCAATGAGTTTCATTCATTTCATTCGTTTACTGTCGTGCAATCGTGCAAAATAATCTAAACAAAAGCAACTGATATATTTGTCTCTTTCTGACTATAGCGCCTGTATAGTGAGAAGACAAAGACATTCGTCATACCTGTTGACCCGTACGCGTTAGTCATATGACAGTGCCGAGTGCCGACCGGCGCCCATACCAATCGGGTACGGACCGGGTATCTGCCGTTGTACCCGGTCTGCGTACTGTCAAGGTCATACCGGGTCTTTATACCTGTACCAGTATATACGCCTCATCCCTAGTCAATATTCTCATTCTCTTTGGTTGCCTTGTTATCGGTCACAGACTACAGAGTACTTTGTGATAACGGTTGGTTATCGGTAGCACCAGTAATTGTCGCGGCAAATAATTATTTTAATTAAATTTAACTTGGAATATTAAAAAATAATCATTAAAATGAGTGAAATAATTACGGCAATAGCTCCGGTTAATATTGCAGTTATTAAATACTGGGGTAAACGTAACGAAAAATTAATATTACCGTTAAATGATTCCGTTAGTGCTACTTTAGACAAAAGTATAATGTGTGCTAAAACTTCTGTTTGTGTCAGCCCAGAGTTTACAGAAAGTGAACTATGGTTAAACGGAAAGAAAGAATTGTTTACAAGTCCGCGCTTAATCAATTGTCTGAATAAAATAAAAGAAATAGCAGCCGAACAAAACAGTGTCTCCGAAAACTTTCTTACTTGGAATGTACGTATATGTTCCAAGAATAACTTTCCAACGGCTGCTGGACTGGCGTCTTCTGCAGCAGGCTTTGCGTGCTTGGTATTTGCTCTATCGAAGTTATACAAAATCGATACAGATATCAGTGCAATAGCTCGAATAGGATCTGGTAGCGCTTGCAGAAGCATATACGGCGGGTTTGTGAAATGGCACGCTGGAGTGAAAGACGATGGATCAGATTCTATTGCGACGCAGATCGTAGACTCCTCGCACTGGCCAGAAATGAGAGTCCTAATACTTGTGGTAAGGGATTCTAAAAAACATACAAGTTCTACTGAAGGCATGCGTCTCAGCACCGAAACCTCAGACTTTTTGAAACATAGAGTACAATATTGTGTACCAAAAAATGTAAAGACTATGTGTAAAGCCATAAAAGAGAGAGATTTTCAAATGTTTGCCGAGTTGACTATGAGAGACAGTAATCAATTCCACTCTGTCTGTCTTGATACATTTCCACCCTGTATGTATATGACCGAGGTGTCATTTAAAATTGTGGAATTCATCCATTCATACAACAAATTATCTGGAGTAATCAAAGCAGCTTATACCTTTGATGCTGGACCAAATGCTTGCATATTTGTCTTAGAAAAAGATGTGCCAGAGTTGCTGACTTTAATCAGATATATATTTCCATCATCGGATACTGACAACTTTGTAAAAGGTTTGTTCGCTCCAGAAATAGCACAACCTGAATTGAGTATAAACTTTCCTTCTGTACCCGAGCAGCCAGATTTAATAAAATATGTCATTCATACTAAAGTTGGAGATGGACCTGAATTACTTAGTGATGGATCTCATCTGTTCAATGAGGCCAGGGAACCAATTTTGGAATAACTTAATCCTTTTAAAATATGTATTTGGTTACGGGTTCTCTTTGTATTATTAGTAATAAGGATACCTATTTACATCTTGATACAAGGAAATAACACCTTTGTCTTTAAAGTACATAAAATCAAGACTGTCAATGAATATAAGCATTATTTAAATTTTTATACTTGGAAGTGTTTACATATGAATTATAAAATTATTTCTAGTGCCTTATATAGTTGATTCAAATAATTCCAATAATTTAGATATTTCTGTATCGTGTTTATTACACAATTGTTAACTATTTGTGTTGATTTAAATAATTACAGTAAATAATTTAAAAATGCTGCAGGTCATTTTATATTATTTATATTGTATCTAGTTATATAAATAAATATCTACAACTTTATTTAACTGGATAAGTGCTAAGTAAGAATAGAATCTAGTCTTAGAAGTCACAAGTTCTATGTAATGTTTTGATTTATTTATTTGGGATGTATGGGATGGGACATATAAATAAACAGGGGATGTATTGGATATACATTTAAATAAATAGTGGCAAGTAAATTGACGTATTTTACACTCAACCTGGTTATGAATAATATAGAATAATTATTCATTTATTTATAAGCAGTCAGCCTTATTACCGATCATCTTCATTAAAAGAAAAAATTGCCATAATATTGATAAAAAAACATGTTTGTTATTTCACGGTAATCAAAAATCTTAAAAAAGGCTGGACCAATTTGGCCAATTTGTTTTAATAAAATATTTGTGATAGTTCAACGATTGTTCCCATTGAGAAAAATTTAAGATCTGGAGTAGCTAATGTAGAACATTACGAAAACATGATACCTATTGAAATTCTGCCATATAACAAAACTTATGTCAAGTATATAAATAAAAATTGATTAGGCAGGGGAGAGTATTGTGGTGGGCCCAATGTTTTGAAATGTAGCAGTTCGTCGATAAAAGGGCGCATATTAGATGGGGCGCTCGCAAGACTGACGGTGTTTACAAGTTGCCCGCCCCGGCGCAGCGAGCGCCGCAAGTAACCTTGCACGCCGCGGGCGTAAACCGCGTCGTGAAATATGCCACTCAATTTTACTTTTACATACATATCTGCATTCTACAGTAGCCAGTAGCGGCGGGCGTGCGTGAAAATCGCTCCGTGAGTAGTTATTAGCCTCACGCGGAATCGGTCATATAACTCTGTATAATATTGAAATACAGCCTTAGTATTATTAGATGTGATGAATTGTGCTTCAATGATGTTGATGTAATACACATTTTACGAAGCGCGTGATGCCCAAAGTAGGTAAAATAGTGAGGTGCCTGACCGTTCGAAGGAAAAGAGATCTCAAAATTAAATTCATTTTATTCTTAGAGGAAACTTGATTTTGTGATAAATTTGTGTAACAAAAATAAGTATCCCATTGACATCACATACTTTTATTTACATATCAAAAGAATTATATACAAAAGATTCCTATTGATTAGGAATGCTGTAAATAGCTTATCTTATCCAATATCTTACAGGAGATCACAATAAAAATGCTAATTTATCTGTCACAAAATTCCATTTATTTTTATACTTGTATCATACTTTTGTAATAGCACAAAAATAAATGAAATATTTCCTTAAAACAGAAGTTATCGCGCAGAGACTGAAACCTGCCAGACCCTGATAATGTTGTCCGAGTAACCAGCGAAGAGAGTTTGTCCATCTGTAGACCAGGCCAGGGAAAGACACTGTGGGGGTTCAGCCTTGATGCTTTGATTTTGGTTGATGACTTCGGGCTTCAGTTCTTCAACCATCTCCTTGCTTTCCAGATCCTGTAACACAAATCAAATATGTTTAATAAATACATATTTAATATTTCAAACTCAAGAATCTTAATCCATGAAAATCAATATAGGACTTTCTTACGAAAACTGACTATTGTTGAAGTATTGTTAGCTTACCCAAATCTTGATAGATGGTCCAAATGCAGCACAAAGCCAGTATCTGTTGGGTGAGAAGCATAGAGCAGTGATGATATCATTGTGGTCTAAGGTGTGAAGATGTTTCCCATCATTCAAGTCCCAGAGCATTGCCTTCATGTCCTTGCCTCCAGACGCACACAGGGAACCATCAGGAGAAACGGTAACTGTGTTCAAGTATCCAGAGTGTCCAAGGTGGTTGATCTTTAGCTTGCAGTTAGTCAAGTGCCAAACCTGCAATGAAATAGTGAATAATCTTAGTACATAATTATAAATCATTATGTTCAAGCACTGAAAACTTTAGATTCAACATTAGATAGAGATAAAATTAATGGATTACAGCAATCAACACTTCCATTGTATAAAGTTGTAAGCCCACCTTTACGGTGCGGTCCCATCCAGCAGACACAATAATGGGGTTGGCATGGTTAGGGGAGAACCTGACACACGAGACCCAGTCAGTGTGACCATCATCTTGAATAGTATATTTGCACTCAGCAAGAGTGTTCCACAGCTTTATCGTCTTGTCCCGAGATCCGGACACAATCTGACGGTTGTCAACTGAGAATGCCACTGAGAGCACATCCTGTAAAACAACATTGTATTAGCATTTTTTCAGTGATTAAAATGTTACAGAGAAGAATCTTTACTGAACTACTTTCTATGTAATTTGTCTACTATTTATGGTTATATACAATACTACCATGCTACTGAAGTACATTTAAATGTAGTTATGAACACATCTTATATACTACTACTTACACAAACTGTAAGCCATTGCAGTACCATTTACTGGTATCTTCTGCCTCGCAAAGGCGCATACACTAGTTTTCTGCCTCGCAAAGGCGCTTACACTAATCTTCTGCCTCACACTGAGGCTAACACTGCCACTTAACTTTAACAAACCATATGAAATTAATATGTTCTATCACACCTTAGTATGGTCTTCGAAACGCCTTGTAGTCTTGCCGGCTGCAAGATCCCAAAGACGCAGGGTCTTGTCCCACGAGCCGGAAAGTGCGTAATTTCCATCGCTGGAGAGCACAACGTCAGAAATGAAGTGCGAGTGGCCATACAGACGCTTCTGAGGGACACCATAGTTGCTATCATCACGAGTCAATTTCCACACGATCAATGTCTTGTCTGAAAATAAACAATACCGATTTAAAACTAGGAAGGTGCTGTAGTAACCTAAATTATAATATATGAGAAAATCAGCCCCATATCCGCTTGCCGCTCAGGAATCGCGTGGCAAAGTATTATTTCATCATTTAATTTACAAAATATTAACTCAATCATTTACATTAACCTTTACTTTGTGAATATCAAGGGTATCTAGACTATAACATGTTATATAGTAGCAGATGGTGAGGGATTCAAATATTACCAAGAATAAATATCAAGTCACATTCACGCTACGTGTGATAACCTTACCTCGTGAAGATGAGAGAATCATATCCGGGTATTTAGGATTTGTTGCGATTTGGGTGACCCAGCCATTGTGGCCACAAAGGGTACCTCGGAGTTTCAGAGTCTCAGACATTTTTTAATACACAACAACAGCAGCAACGGCAGCAACGGACCGCCACACTTCCCTAGCAATAAAAGAAAGAATGACTCACTGACTCAGTGTGACCATCTCATAAATGGCGAATCTACTACAGACTGGGCCAAAAATCTGCCAAAATTTGCCACACTTGGCGCCAAAAATATGCTTTCATGGAAAAAGAAAAAATACGCAATGAATTCAATGAAATTTCTTTATAGCCCGGTCAAATTAACTCAAAAAATATGGGCAAGGTTACATAAATTCCGGAATGGCTGATTATATGTACGAATGTTCGGAACACCAATAAAAATGAAATGTGAAAAGACCCCATCGATCCACCAGTTGCAAAAAATATATATTCAAGGTCAAATTTTGTAAATATGATTTTTTTTTATAAAAAAAGTAATTTTATAAAAAAATATGTAAACAGAAATTGTAGCTCATCTATAAAAATTGTATTTTCACTTTTTTTCTAAGAATCACCATTATTGAGAAATTCATCCACATGTTACCTGGACTACCCTGAATTTTTTTTTAAATTCGTTCTTCTACAATTTGAAGTTTTGATGAATACGTACATACTTAGTCTCAACGGCTTAGAATACTAACACCAATCCCACGCCGGATGGGTGTCATAAGAGGCGACGAAATCCGGCCCGCTGGTGGTAGGGCCCCTCGAGAGATTATATTGGTAATATTGATTTTAATTCTTAATTTAATAACTTAATGAATAACATTATTACTATTATTATTTCTCCGTGGGGTTCGCCTGGATAGCTACCACCCTTGAGCATGAGTCAGCCGCCAAACGACTCGTGGTGTTCCGGCTGGGGGCTTGAGAGCCAGTTCTTTCTTTCTTTCTTTTTCTTCTCTCTTTTTTGGTCGGCATCGCATCAGTGATGCCTTTGGTGTTGCTGATGTTCATGGGCGACGATAACCACTTACCATCAGGCGGATCATCAGCTCGTTTGCCGGCTATTTCCATAAAAAAAAGCCAAATCACCGCTGTGTAGCACTTAGGGTCTCGTCGCCATGCTCTGATCAAAGGTCAAAGTTCGCAACTATGGGTCTTTCACAATTTTCAGCCAAACAATAAGTTTTATCATGAAAATAGATGAAACTTAAATTAAAGATCATACAATTATTATGTATGGAAATTGTCTGGAAGCACTTTTTTTCTTAAGTCACCGTTTCTGAGATATAACGCAAAAGAAGAGTGATCTTGACCGGACTATTTATAAAAATTCAATTAGGTTATGGGACTTTTTTTTGAATAACATAAATCTGCCAAAATCTGCCACTTTTGTAAATCGTCAACATGATCTGCCACATACAAAATATAGGAGTGAAATCTGCCAAAATGGCAGAAATCTGCCACAAATGGTAACACTGGAATGAATTATGGCCTGACCAGAGAATCTAAACTGACCATAGACTAGAGAAAAAAAAGATTGAAATCGAATGACATTGCACAGGTAACAAATAATAATAATAGATAAAAAATTGCAGAACAACGAAAATAAAATCCGATCTAAATAAAATGATTTATATATTTTAAAATAAGTGCTTATTTGCTACATATTTTTAGAACAAATCAATTGTCTCAAATCTCTCCTATGATGTGTATAGAACTAAAAAGAAAAGTGACTGATGTATTTTTTCTTAATTTATTTTTAGTTGTTAGTGAAAATTGTTAGTTGAAGTTGACATAACTCTCATATCAAAAATAATATATATTTTTCGATTATAGCTTTTTTTATTGTAAACATAAAGAACGAAATATTATTTAATGTATATATTGGTTTGAATATATAAATGGATTTCCTTGTAGAAATACCGCAAACATTACATATGGCGAAGGCTAAAGTTATACCCTCCGCTACATTTCAAGTAAGTTTACTTGAGGTTTACAAATACTCCGTATTTTCATATCTTTGAACTTTAGTTTATTTTAATTATAACATTACCTTTACTTTAGTATTATTATTTTAAAATATTTCTTTTTTTCTAGTCTATTTACATTATTAAATTGAACGCATTATATTTCATCTGGACTGTTTAGTAATGGAATAAAAATAGTCTTCCCTTTTTCTATTGTAATCATTCAATACGATAATTCAATAAGATTCAATAAGATAGATATCATTCAAGAATAAATAATAATAAAAAAAATTAATAATATTAAAAGAAGTTTCGGTTGAAATGCGATATTTATGAACGCATCAGAACTTGGCATCATGCTGTAGTACCTTTGATTTCCGCTTGGGGGTTTTCATCGTTCTTTTGAACTAAATTGACGTCACGCAAGTAGTATCTACGCCATTTTGTAAGTGTCTGCCGTAGTCAGTATTTCGAGACTTAGTGTAAAATAGGAAATTCGCATGGTTTTGTGTACATTTCAAAGATAAAAACATCTCTAAACTAAGTTAGCGTCTCGTACGTTAATTTCACAGACTCAAAGTATGGAGGACAAGGCGTCGTTAAAGGAACTGGATCAATGGATAGAACAGCTAAATGAATGCAAGCAATTGACAGAAAATCAAGTGAAAACGTTATGCGATAAGGTAAAGCTTCTTGTATATTTGTTATAAATGTAAGTTAATGTACGGTGATCGATTCGGTTATTGATGTGTACGTTTGTCTAGGTTGGTTAGTTAGTACCTAGTTATAGTTATGTTGAATGATTCATGTACCTACATCGACGGTAACCGAGTTGGGACCGCGTATGTAGTTGATTGTAGGGGCTACCAGTCGTTCGGTGGGTGATCGACTCGGGATACAGTGGTGGCGAGTTGTTTCTGTCCCGGTTCCTGCGAATCGCGATACACCGCAGTTTACCACACCCAGATATCATTACTGTTTCGATATATTAGCCTAATTGAACCGAGGATATTTTTAGACGAACCACGGAAACGATGTTAACAAAAATTCTCCATGATCTAAACTTGTTTACAAATCTATCTTTATGAGTACAGTCTGAGGCTAACAAAAACTTAACCTATAATACCATTCATATCAGTGCAGTCATTAAGTTTACACATGACAATAGTACTGTGACTCATTCTGTCTAGCTATTACCATCTTGGTAATACATAAGATTTCGATCAGAACTATAATTTATACATTTTTATTTTATACATTTCTCACGTTCAAAAAAAAATGGTAAAATAAGCTACAGTAATATTATACTTTGGTGTAACTTGTAAAGATAAAGATTATATTTCTTTAGAAAGGAAAAAAGTTAAAAAGTCTTACGGGTAATACTTTTTATCAAAGTTATTTTTATCAGGCCAATGTGCCATAGTTGGATCAAAATCAAATTTTGTTCTATTTGTGTTGCAAGTAGAAAGTGGATTCTAATTTTGTCTGATACCAAACATCTCATATATTTTTATTGCTTATCAGTCACCTTGTTTATTAGTGATCTGATTACAATCAATCATGTATTTTAACTTCAGACCAACTAGGAGTTTCATATAATCTGTTAGTTAACCAATAGATTTAAAATGGAGTTATGTATAGCTGTCACTTGCACCTTATCTATATATATAAAAAACATAAAATGTTTGTACGGATATCCTTTATAGACTCTGAAATCATACAACCAATATGTCTCAAAATGGTTTTATTTGAAAGGCAATAATACAAAGGTGGTTTGAGACCACTAAAACAATGCGTTATGCACATTCAGTCCATTGATAAAGCCGATTTACCACTTTTCCCATATAACAATTTGAAGATAATATGTAAAGATGGTGCATAAACAGACTTTCAACACAAAAACGCTGATCTGTCATTGTCATTAGATTTTTTTAGCGTAGTGAAACACACTGGGTATCTACTAGTATTTAACTCGTGAGAATCTGCGGTGGCGCGGTACCTTTGAGTTTGAACGTGCATCCACGTTCCCGGTAATCGACGAGTTAATAGGTATCCAGGTATAGCTGTTATTTATCTACTCACACTACTCTATTTATTTATGCTTTCATTAAAAAGTTAACAAGAGTGAAATTACTTCTAACAAGACTGTCTAAACTTATTTAAAAAAAGTATCTTTTATCACTTCTTTTTTATTGCAATTCATCTACTTTTTCCAATACAAATATTTTATTACTAAATTACTGTCTTTTAACTGCAACACATAATATTATAATGAATAATGGAACAAAGTCTAAAATGGAACCAGTCTAGCTAATTTATTTTTATTCAAAACTTATCCTGTTATATTAATAATGCAGCTATACTACTCAGTTGGAATCATTATTATGAACAAAATTCTAGGATGCAATTAATAGACAATGACACCATGAGTTGAAAAAAAATTGTGCTTTATAGCATGGATGTAATTTTAATAATGATTTGCCTTCTAACAATTCAGTTATTTATTCATGTGAATTTCATACTTTTTGTTATTCTATCTACATTTAATACCAAAATTGTGTGAAGAGAACATGTTATATTATATCCGAGTATCATAACATTTTTCACTATTGATAAAAATCTTATAACAATATCAATGTAATTAGTGCTTAACATTAAATCAAATATGGAATACTTTCTTGGAGCCAAACTTATTTCTTACAAAATAATACTGTTCTTTTTCTAAGATTTTCCAATTTTTTCTCTTAATAAAGTTGTTGTCAATTGTGAGTTAAACTAGGAAAATAGGAAATATTTTTTTTTTCAAAATTCAGTTGTTTATTTTATAACTTCATCTTTGGATCACAAAAAAGTACAAAAGTACCAAATTTCAACTCATTTGGTCCAGTAGTTTTGGAGTAAATTAGCTGTGAACAGTGGTCACACAGACGTACGAATGATCCTATAAGGAATCCATTTTAGTTTTTTCGTACGGAACCCTAATATATCATTATGTTGTCATAGCCCTTATAATTCTTAACTAACAGTATTACTAAACATTGTTCTATAACTTACATTGTACTAGTTTGTATTTCCTCTTAACTTGTGGAGAAAAATTGGAAGGAAAGTATCCTATTTGTTAATTTAGGATAATTAAGTACTATCTGTGGGTTGAAATTATTTCAAATCTGTTAGCCATTTTTGTGTTATTATGTCCAAAATATCACATTTGTAACATATTCCATATTGAACTATATATATACATAATTTAAATAAACCTTAAGTTTCCATACTCAAGTTGCTAAATATGTAATAAACATACATGCTATTTTCAAAGCAAGTTGGACTGGTTGTAAAAAGTTAGTTTGTGTAAAATGTAATGGACCAAACTGTACGACCGCGTCAAGGTCGTCTGTATGCGCTGGCTATTGGCTGATTTGCATTTTAAATACAAATTTATATATACATTTCATATCAATTGAATTAACAACTGTTTTGCATCTGAGTTTCATATCATATGTAACTACCTAATACTTCTCGAAAACAATGCTTTAGACCAGGGATGGGCAACGTTTTTCCCATATCTAATGCAGACCCTATCCTATCTTAGCAGATAGAATGAAACTCGTGGGCCAGATTGCAACTGTTTGCGTGCTAGCTCAAGGCTCATAGTTTGTCCATCACTGCTTTAGACTTAGAATTTCATGCTGACATTATCCAGTTAGAAATATTTCAGTTTAATAACACTTCAACTTACCCACAGACTTATTCTCTGAGATCACAGAATGACTATTTGCACAAGGTTTGTGTACAACACTTGTGTGTAAAACACTTGTTTAAGTTTTGGCAGAGGTCTTTTATCCTAAGAGGCAATATTAGAAATTCACACATATCTCAACCAATCTCCATAGTATAGAGAATACTGCAAGCTTCTTGACTTCCATTGCTATACACTATTTCTACCATTAACCAGAAGTTCAGGAAATAGCAATTGAAATCAATACATTATGATTCACTTTAACCAGATTGTTTACTTCCTATTTATTATTAGGATTCACTAATCGACGTTTCATGATTTCATTGTTGATTGTAATGTTACAAATGATTTTTCATGTTGTGAGCATTCAGCACAGACTGCAGTCTCAATAGGTATTAGTTATTTATTTTATGCTTTAATTCATTACGTAACTGATGCATACGAAAATGTTAGCATAATTATTTATTTTTCTCGTGAACAATTTCGACACTATAAATACTTGATCTATTAAAACTTGAATATATAAAATGTTGGCATTTTGCGTAATTTTTGTAAAATTGTTAATAAGGAAAGATTCGGTGCCAATGCAGAGGAAGTTGAATATTTAAAGATATTATTCCATATTTAAATAATCATTCTTTTTTCATTTGTGGACTGTAGGTCAGGTCTAGTGTGTTCTGTGGATGATTTTTGGCGACAATCTCAGTCACGTATCGAGGGTGCGGATTGAATGAATGAACATTAGTGGCAAACTATCATGAACACCCCCTTGCTTCAGAGGACATGCATGTAATCGATCCCCTTTATTATCCTTTCATGAGATGTTTTGAGGCTTGCCAAGGGCCTTGTTATAATGTCTTCTTCAACTTCGAAGAGCGACCTCACCGTTAACATATTATTATATGGCCAGTAATTTGCTTTTTGGTCGGATGATTTGATAGTAATCCCAATTAAAATTATTATTTAAAAAGAATTTCTTGATTGCTGCCAAAATTATTTTAACGCATTACGTGTTTAACTTGTTCAAAGCGAAGGAATGTTTACTCACCGCCGCGTTTAAATAAAATATGTTGGAGTGGAAATCCTCGGCCATTGTTTTGTAGAAGAGCAAAATTTTATTGCTGTGAAAGCGGTAGTTTTTAAAACGTTTTTGCGAACTGTTGATATTTCCGCAGTTTACGTGTATGGGCGAACGTTGTTCTTTTCTATGAAAATGTTAGGGTTGGTATTTGTGTTACTGTTAACTTTAAGGTGACCGGCTATATTTAAAACCTCATCATAATTTTATAACGATATGCTTTCTAGCTTAGAAAAAAACGTTCACCTACAGTCTCATAAGAGACTGCCACGCCGGCCTAAAGTTTGAGACTTAAGACTATTATAATATTTTCTTAGCACTGTTATTTACAACCTATCAGTCTTATCAGCAAACAACATAGTTAAAGTTAATATTTCTCGAGATAGCAGTAAAAATCAATTTGCTTGTTGTGATACCGTGTTTTTCCAAACGCCGTATCTAGATCATTAACCGTTTAAGTGCATGGTAGGGCGTGGGTTTGGAGACCTTAATTTGTTATAAAACTCCATAAAGACCAGCTAAATATACATTTTACTATGAAGTATGAATCCCTATAACGTGTTTTCGGCATGGGGAGCTTGTTCTGAAATATTGGGCGCTGTCGCACATGACTGAATTCAGTATGAGACCAAATCGCTTTTCGTAAAGTATCCTGTACCGTAGATAGAGATAGGTTTGCTGCCTCAGAATGTCCTCGAAAGGCCACGTTAGTCTGACGAAGAAAACAGCTGGTAGATTCAGAAGGCTCAGAACCGGTCAGAGTGCAAACTAGGAGAGGCCTATGTCCAGTGGACTCGTAGAAGCTGATGGATGGAAGGATGAACAGAGTTTATTAACCTCGTGTCAAATGTTTATAAAACTAGCAGTACTAGCGAATATACTCATTTCTAGATATTATTAACGAGTTGTTTAAATTGATTTGGAATGACAATAGAATGAGTTTACTTAACAAATCCTTATAAAAATATTGCATAAAAATTAATAATAGCGGAGATTTGTTCAGTAGCTATGTGTGTCAAGGGCGAACAGCCTTAAGTTGGTTGGTGCTGCTGTCAAACCCACGATAAGGGTTTTCATATTTACTTACTTAAGTTACCAAGACCCAGTTAACTGTGGAACTTGGAACTATTCTAACTTCCAAGACCTAGTTTATTGTGCTGTAGTTCAATTACTACTGTAACTCGTATCACGGCCTGGACTAAAAAGGACAGTGTTATAATAAACATTCAAATAAAAATTTACTGAACTGTTTTTATGTACATCAAAAAATCTCACTCTTATTGTAGCACACATATCAGCTTGGAAAGGGATCGTCACCGTAACGATGAAAGAAACTTTATCATCACAATATTTACATCTGTATAACAACACCAAGGAAGAACACAAAAGAGGCGTTTTTAGGCTTTTGTACCCTTATATTTTCGCCATGTCAAACCAGCAGCAGCATAGCGCAGAGACCACTATTGCTAGAAAGCTGTAATTTGGCATAGATCGATATTATACATATTGACGACCAGTGTGGTGCAACGGTTACCAAGCCAGATCGCCGCACCGAGGGTCCTGGGTTCGATTCCCAGCGAGGCGGAAATTTGAATGATGAATTTGAATTTCTGTTCTTGTCCATGGCATCCACGACACAGGGAATCCTAGTGTGGGGCTATGAGTGTGAAGCGTTATTATTATTATTATATTTATTACATTAACAAAGTGATAGAATAAAATATTTAAAAAAGCCGGGTATACCTCCGGCATGATTTTGTTTTCTCGTCTACCCCATAGAGTGGGGTATCATCTTCAAAGATCATTTTTTGATTTGGGGGTCCGTTTTTGAAATATTTGGCTTCAGTGCTAATTTTGGTTAGGATCAAGTGTCCCTGCCAGCTGAATGGTTTTGAATGAAAATAAAAGGATAACTATCACGATCAGACTAGTAGTTTGGCCCGACACGCACCTGGGCATTTTTTTTTTACGTTAATTTAGTAATGGAATCGTTGGCAACTTCTACTGATAACATGGGTCAAATTGAAGTTTTGAGGTCTAATCAGTTTCAGGCCCAATTTGGATAGTGGCGTTATCACAAAGGATGTTTCTGGTATCAGTCGATGACACCGAAATTAGCTCGTCGTAGGTGGATTCGGAAATGACCGACAGAGTTAAACAACCAGCATTAGGCGTAGTTATAGCCAGGTTTTTGTGACAGTAGGATGTTCATTTTGAGCTCCCACATTTTTCGAATGATATGAATAAATAGCAGATAAACAGGCAGTCAGGTCTCCTCAATGCTATATGGTCACCACCGTCCAGGTCCTTAACAGGAAAGGCATGACCTATGCGATCGAAGTACGCAAATCCCTAAAAGGAAATAGAGGAATCATTTTTCTTAGTAGGAGTCTTTAGTTAGATGATCTATATTCTATAATACATAATGGATTCAGTAGCTATATCATTGTAATGATGTTGCATAAAATTGTTGCTTATACCACAGACGAAATAATAGTACTTATAATAAGTACTTATACATAATAGTTTTCTTGGTAAGGATAACTTAAACCTTAATTGCCATCCTTCATTTATTTAAATTAAAAATTATGCTAGTCATGGCATGTGTATTATTAATAGATTTTAAGTGATCTGTTCGTCTGTTCTTCTCTATGCTCTTTTTCTAAAAAGCGGCCAAGTGCGAGTCGGACTCGCCCGTGAAGGGTTCCGTAGCAGCAAGTAACATAATATAAAAGTTCTTGTAGTTCGTTGTAACTTTGATCAATGTTTTTTGCGGTTTACGATTTATGACGTATTAAAAAAAACTACTTACTAGATCTCATTCAAACCAATTTTCGTTGGAAGTTTGCTTGGTAATGTACATCATATATTTTTTTAGTTTTATCATTCCCTTATTTTAGAAGTTACAGGGGGGGGGGACACATTTTACCACTTTGGAAGTGTCTCTCGCGCAAACTATTCAGTTTAGAAAAAAATGATATTAGAAACCTCAATATCATTTTTGAAGACCTATCTATAGATACCCCACACGTATGGGTTTGATGAAAAAAACATTTTTAAGTTTCAGTTCTAAGTATGGGGAACCCCCAAAATTTATTGTTTTTTTTCTATTTTTGTATGAAAATCTTAATGCGGTTCACAAAATACATCTACTTACCAAGTTTCAATGGTATAGCTCTTATAGTTTCGGAAAAAAGTGGCTGTGACATACGGACGGACAGACAGACAGACATGACGAATCCATATGGGTTCCGTTTTTTGCCATTCGGCTACGGAACCCTAAAAACTGCGTGGTTGTACTATTTTTCATGTATTTTTTTAGTAGAATTGTCTGGATATTTGTTTATTTAGATTTTTACGCTCAATTAGGCAGGTCTATGTATGTAGATATATTTTAGACAGCCTTGCACTGACTTCGAAAATTGAAAGTCCGTTATTATTTTACGAGCTGGTGCCCGCGACTTCGTCCGCGGAAATGTTTTTATACTCATAAAAATTACTGTCATCCCCTTTTTCGATCCAAAAATCTCTTCTTAGTGCTAAAATTTCCTTTCTTAGTGCTACCCTACAGAATGTAAGGAACCTTGTGTACTATAAAATCATTGCTACAGTTTATATTTTACTGACAAAATTTTTACAACTGCCAGAAAGTATAATTACTGCCATTTTGTATTTTCAATTAAGCATAATAAATTCCGAAATGTTTTAATAACAGCGACAAAAGCATTCATTAAATTGTTTGGCAATTATTTTCTTTTCATTTATCCAGTGATTCGTAGCGGTCGTCTTCTATTTCAATTAGAAGAAATATCACTGCTAAAAGTAAAAAAAGGTTGTGAAAAACTTAGTTACATTAACACAAGATTTGTACTATAATAATTTTATAGTAATAATGTGATTGTCATATATTTATGATAACTTTCTAGTTTCTATGAATTTTTTCTTATATTATTTTTACATAGATATTATTTTCCAATTAGAAATGAGCAAATAACATTATACATAATAAAAATTATATTGATGTATTTTGTTTCGAGAGTTCTGCATGGTTAACCTGAAAAGGAAAACGACTTAAACGGAAAAGGCCATGAAAGATAAATATAATATCTTCAAAAGATTGATAATATAATAATTCCTCACCACTTTATACTTCATCGCCACTTAGTCAGGGGATTGTTGTCAAGCATTAACTTAGTTTTAATAATTTATTAATTGCTAATCTCATTAGTGGCTGACGCATGGTGCATTTTTCTAATAAACGAGATGGCCCGACATGTACACCACTGGTTTAATACAAATCGTTTCCATTACTTATGTATTGTTCAAAAGTGTCCCAAGTAGTTATCCAAAGGTCTGGCAAGCCTCAGCGACTGCTATCTAACGATATCCATCGAGATCGACCTCCTGTCTTACCATCCGAAGCACGGAGGTACCTACTAAGGATTTTTCCCGCCTGTTTACGCACTCTTCGAAGCAGAGAAATGTTATTTTTCCTTTCATTCACTTCCGATACTCAATTTTATTAATGTTAATACTATTTCGACATAATTGCCATGTAAAATTGATTCAGATTTCCTCCCTGTGATGTAGCACAAGCCGTTTTTTTTTTATTTAGTAAAAAAATACTTTGGAATATTGTTAACCTAGTTGCGGCTGAAATGTATTTGCGACGGCATGCCCAGGGAGCGGCCTTAAAGTTTATTGTGCCATTTTTACGTTCAAAACATTTGCGGGTGCTGAAATCGGTTAACATTCAATATAGTTAAACATACTACATGGTGGATAAAGTTTGAACAAATTACATAAAGACATGCAATGCTTGTCAGGTGAATAACTGATTCAGGTACGCAGCAAACGGTAGACACAAATCGTATAGTAAACGTATATTTCGTACGATGACATGGTAATGGTAAAGCATTTGAATGTAAACTTAAATTAACTGGGGGGGGGGGGGGGGGGGGTATGAGTGTGTAAACGTTTATTATTTATTTACGTGTCTTGATCTTGTGTGAATGCACTGATATCTCTTCAGCAAAATGCGTATATATCTCGTACCTGAGGAAGTATAAATCCATATTTCCTCCATCTTCGAAAGGTTCGACTAGACGTACCATTGTATCGCAAGGGTCGCAAAAATGGCGTACCCAATATTATTTTCTTGGGATTTTTACTAGGTGGACTTCATTTGCATGAAAATGTTTACACTTCAGAAGTATCAGTCGGCAAACTATTGATAGGCATCGTAATGGTGGTTACCGCTGCCCAGGCTCATGCGAAACACCAGGGGATGTCGATGCGTTCTTTGCCAGAAGAAATTGATTATTATCTGCATCGCCAAAGCACCAAAGCTGCACCGGAAATCTGAAATAACTTTGCACGCTTAATTTTTACGAAAGTACCTGTCTTTTCTTTCTTGACCAGAAACTCATCGGTAATGCGTTTGGTGCTACTGATTTCCATGGGCGACGTTGATCAGACGGACCAGTTGCCAATCTTTTCTTTTTATGGAAATAGCCGGCAAAAGAGCTGATGATCCACCTGATAGTAAGGGGCTATCGTCGCCCATGGACATCAGCAACACCAAAGGCATCACTGATGCGTTGCCGGCCAAGAGAGTAGAAAAAGAAAGAAAGAACTGGCTCTCAAGCCAACAGCCGGAATACGACGAGTCGTTTGGCGGCTGACTCCATGCTTAAGGGTGGTAGCTACCTTTCCATCAGGTGTCTCTGCTCGTTTGTAGTATTAACGTAACAGTAGAAATAAGCGATGCACAGTATTGTTACATCTTATTTTATAGACATTTTAAAAGTGATTGGCTACGTGAAAGGGATCGATTGTACCGCGAATTGGGTATAGCGCGTCCGCGCTAGTCTAAAAACTTTCTTTGTATACGTGACTGATAAACATTATCGACATTTATCGTTAGTTTCATAATTTGGCGATAGAGAGATTGTGTTACTCAGCCAAAAAACAACCGGATCGCGAACGGAATGCTCTAAATAGAGAAAACTTAAATTTTAATTCTCTCTTATTGAATTGATAGCTGGTTGAATGGGTGCTGAAAGTGCCAAGTTGTTTTGCAATACAATGTAGATTCAAACTTCTAGATATCTTAAACTAATTTTTTTAACGTTTGTTTACTGCCGTTTACTTTCAATATGAAACTTCTAATTTTAAACTTTAGTTAATAATATAAAATTAAGTATTACAGAAATTGTTAGTATTTGTGTGTGTATCAAAAAACTCGGCACGAGTTCGATATCTGGCCAGTGCAGCTATTTACGTGACAGATAAATAAATGTTTGGTTTCGGGTCGTGGTCTGATGTTGAGTAAGCCCACACCGTCAGCAATACAAAGAATCCTAATGCGTAGGTCTTGAGTTTGTGAGCGCTTGTTATAATGGGTTTGATGGTGTTATTAGTTAATTACATATTAAATTAATATCTTCATTACTTTTAGAGATTTGAGTATGGCATTAAATCCCTTAATATGGCACGTTTAATCTTAAACTAGTTCAAGCAAAATATTTTGCATTATTAATTAGGAAGTCAAAATGTTTGTATTTTTTCTTGTAAATAATCGCGAATGAGCTAGTATTAATTATGTATTTTACGTCATCTGAATGTTTTGTTTATTTTTTCTGTAGCGTGAGACACCGTGATGTCAATAGCGCATTGTGTATGAAATTCATTAATGGAAATAATAAGATAAGTAAAAGAGATAAAAATGTAACAATATTCAGCCATGGTAAAGAGGTACATCTTATTTTCATCTTAAATTCTTGTTTCCTTTCATTTTCATTTGACGCGACTGTAATGATTTCTCTTTTAGTTGTGTTCTTTTTTTACGTTCAAAAAGAAGTTTGTTTCAATTGACGAAAGGATTCTTGGAGCAATTTATTTTACGACAGACTTAGCAGTAGTATCTTATAATTTAAATATGTACATGTAACCTGCGAATTAGATAAAATTTGTACATATTGGTAAGCCAAGCATGCACGACACGACCTTCTAGATATTGGAAGCAAGATTTTACGATTACCATACGACCTTAATTATTGTGTTCGACGGAATACACGAACAATAATCATAATATTTTACGTCCTCGTTAGACCATCCCAACGTATGTATGTAAATGATTACAGTTTTTGACCCCCGACGAAAAAAGTGGGGTGTTATAAAGTTTGACGTGTCTGTGTATATGTGGATCTGTATGTCCGTCTGTGGCATCGTAATTCGTTAGCTCCCAAACGAATGAATCGATTGAAACGAATGAATTTTGGGGTTTTTTCGATTTTAATTTAAGATTATCGCTCTTAAGTTTTGTTGATATGGACATTAGTACACTCGAAATTGGAGCTCTGGAGCCGTCATTCCGTTCTGGTGTCTTTGCTGATCAGAGTGATCAGGGAACGAGCCAATCGCGCCTGTTGTCTATTTGGGTGTTAGCTCCTTGACTTTTTATAGAAAATAGCCGACGAACGAACCGACGGACCATGGGTTAAGTGGCCGGTGCAGATGCGTTACACATCACGTAAAGTTTTCAAGGTAGAAGCAATGAACGCTCTAGTTACCTGGTTCTAGTAAAAGAAACGCGTTGTATTATAGGCAACATGGTTTATTTTATGAGGATGGTAGATACTACATAGCTTACCAACTAATTAGGCAGATAACGATGAGTGTTACCTCCATACTGAAATACCGCTTGCAGACCATTTCCAGTTCGCTAGAGGACACGGCTGCGGTCCATCATTCATAATCCGTTAGTGAGATGTTATGTATCATTATGTTATGTAACATGTAAATAAAACGTCCGCCTACAAACACGTAGTGCTTGTTGTGTAATTGCACAATTGTTTGGTAATGAGGTCCCCTGATTGGCCGATGACGTAGGAAGTGCATATTCCATGCATATACCCTTTTGATTATAATATGGAACAGTGTTACTTATTGGTTAAACTTTCTATCTCAGATTTCATTTTTTAATAGTAGTAGATGGGCACAAGTAAAAGATATATGTGTTATTTTTGTTTTAAATAATGTGTTAATATTTTTATTCTAGTTATAAATAAAAAAAAAACAATTATGGAGCGCTTTTAATATTCTATCCACCCATAACCTTCAATCGGTTGCCTAGTAACTGTCATAAAGCCGTAGTGTTTGATATATTTAACTGCTAATATACCCAGAGATTATGGAAGATAGTTTATAGAAACCAAAATAAAAATTGAGTCTCGAAAGCTAATCAGTTGGTCCTGTACACGTAATAATGTAATTAAGTTTTTGTAATTCTAAATTCAAAAACTTACTAGCCCTGAAAATTAAAAAAAACGTGTGAATTATTTATTTTTTGTTCAATTAAACTTTGGTGAACGGAACTACCTGGGAATTTTCAAACATAGTGGCTGTTAGTCTCGGCACTTTCGGCTGATAACTACTTCTCATGTTACGCCAATTACGTATTTTCCTGAATGCTTTGTTCTTTTATATTTGAAACAGTTTAGGTAAATTATTTCAACCTATTATTTTTTTTTTGTCACAATCGCGTTTTGTATTACTCGTATCTGTTTACAAGCTTACTTAATTCATTTCTATTTTATAGGAGGGTCTTAGCTGACTTAATTTTGCCGTAAAGCGAGATGCGACGTTGGTTGGGCCTTGTGTATTTTTTATATTCTTATTCCAAAAAAAAAATTGCACACTGAAATCGAATAGTCGACAATCGACATGCAATCGTAGTTAAGTATAACAGAGAATAATAGTACTACAGGGACTATAACTTGTATTCAGTAGCTACAGTAAGAGTAAAACGTTAAGCACTACACTTTCAACATTCGCAAGCAAGGCGTTCTTGGTTTTCATCTCAAGAGTAGCAAGTGCAACAACGCATGCGTGTGAGGTCTACTTGTAAACTCGTCTGCGATCGAAATGCAGACGCCGTTCCGTACAATTAGGTCACTCGTCATCATAAACATTTGTTGTTCTGTTTTGGGCTCAATTTTGTTGTTTTTTGTTTTTTCTTTGCCAACTATTTGGGTGGTTTGATGGTTTTATTTTTTTGCTGTGGAGATATTTTTTTCAAGTCTTATTTTTAGATATTGCCTTGTTAGAACTGTGGCTTCTACTCAACTTCAATCGCGTGTTGGCTTTGTAATTAATTATTTCTTGGAAATAGGAGCGTCCATCTTGATTCAATGTCAAAATCCCCTGCAAATGCTGCACCCTGCTGAACGACGAAGAGGCTATGTCGAACTTTCTTTCCTGTTGCTGGGCTCTGTACCACCTGTCTTCCCGACGGTACATCGCATGGCTTCAACCTATTAATGACCCACTACTGAGCACGGGTCTCTCCTCTTGAGGAGGCCTGGAGCATACTTCACCACGCTGCTCCAGTGCGGATTGGTGGAGGGGTTAGTGGCCAACCCAATTGTCAGAAGTTTTCATGCCGCCCGAGGGCGTCCGACATGGCTTAATGACTGTTATCTTACGGTAACAACCGGGACCGACCTCTTTACGTGCCTTCCGAAGCACGTTAGGTTAGGTTAGGTTTCTTTCTTTCTTGAGCACTCTCAAGAAATTTTTGCCACTATCGGTCACCCATCCAACTACCGACCGCGCCCACTGTTGCTTAACTTTGTCGATCGCTTAGGATCGACGCAAGCCGCTGGGCTATGAGCGTTACGGTACTTCGCATGATAGCAGGATATTTTACCCGTCTGGCCAGCTATCTCCCTCTAAAATCGATCGTATTCTTTGGCCGGCAACGTATCGATGATGCCTCTTCCCATTTATAATAGATGGCTTAACTTGTCTCTTGAGAGTAGAACGCGTGGTCAGTTAACTCCGTCAACTTATGGTCAAATATTCTTCTGTTTAAGGACCTGTCATGGTTGAGTTACAGAGATAGCCAGGATTGTAAAAAATGCCAATGAATTTCCAACTTTCCGCGTATCAATTGTTTATTTAAGGTAGGGCTATGTCGCATTTTTCTCGCGTCGTTTCAACAATAACTGCGCACGTATTTAGGGCTAAAACCAGCATTAAATAGGTGCGGTCCGTTTCATTAGCGTAATGCGGCAGAATTAAATTTCTCGTAAAAAATATATTTTTATTACTTGCCAGTGACACAACCGTTTTCCATTGCAGGCAAAGGAGATTCTCACGAAGGAGTCGAACGTTCAGGAGGTGAAATGCCCGGTGACGGTGTGCGGCGATGTCCACGGCCAGTTCCACGATCTCATGGAGCTGTTCCGCATCGGCGGGCGCTCCCCCGACACCAACTACCTGTTCATGGGTGACTATGTGGACCGTGGGTACTACAGCGTCGAGACCGTCACACTGCTCGTTGCACTTAAGGTAAATAGTACACAGTAATATACAAAATTAAATAAATAAAGCTACACACTCAGCCTACTAGGATTCCCTTTCGTCTTGGGTGCCATGGAGAACACAAAGACCACACCCAGAACGAGAATAAATTCAAATTCATACAAATCGCCTCGCTGGGAATCGAACCCTTGGCACGGCGGTCTGTCATGGTAACCATTACCCAAGATTTGAATTAATGTTCCTATGATGTATTATATTAGAACTTCTATGATCATTGCTGTCAGAAATACTTAATTGGTCGGGTGGTCTCAAAATGTGAAGGGTTACGGCATAAGAATATCATGTCGGAATAGTGCGGCTTGGTAGAATTGGCTTTAAAAACATTATAGTGATGAATTTTATTTATTAAGACAAAAAAAAATGGAATTCACGTAAATCTAACTTTGATACTTTTTGACAATCATTATTTTGTTCAGGTGTTTATACGCACGTGAATGGCCATTAGCGGATTATAAAAACATAGGAGGAAATGGCAATATCACGATTTATTTAGACTTAATGACATTTGAGAACAAGACCTATGAAGGAGGTGATAACATGATGTACTTATTTTCTTATCAGATATTTTCAATGCTGAATAATTTATCCACATGCCATAAAATACATGCTGTATATTTAAGATTTTAATTTTATATTTTACTTCCGTCTTTACGTTTTTTCCTATATTACTATCGAAATTATTCTAGTTTATGCGTAATTAGTATATCTTACTTTGGGTGCAAAATTAGATAGATATAATAAGATATACGAGTCAAAACATCCCATTTATTCCTTAAATAAACGTGATAAGTGACGTTGCTTTGCTTAATTAGCACGAAGCGACGAGGCTTAGTCATTTACTTGCTTATCTTAATTAAAACTATATGTAGACTACATTATATTATGTATATAGCAATGGCTAGTAATAGTTCCGTGTTCGGCATATCAATCAACATGAAAATGATACTTATACTAAAATTCTAAGAAGACTAACAAAAATCGTTACTTCTTATTTTTCAAATCGCCATGGTCTAATCTAGCGTATAATTTTGTTCAACACCTATATGCGTTGTTTTTACGCGTGATTAAGATACGTAACCCTAGAAAAATATTGCTGACGCCTATTTTTAAAGTGTGCTTATATTGTATATTGGTCATAAAATTTATTTTAGGACTATAGATCCCAACACCAATATTTTTAGACACTGGCTCTTTGGAGTTGGTCAGTTGAGTGCTTCACGCGTAAATTGGTGGTCCATATTGGATTTTTTGTTTAGGCCAAGGGCAAACGTTGGTGGAACCTTTAATCTTACGAATAAAACTCCCAATAGTTTTCCCATTACTCATTTCCATTATTTTACAGAATTTTACTCCCATCATTGATCACGTTTGAGCAAGTCCTTTTTTTATTGCAATGTTGTTGTAGAATCCAAAATTTCGAGTGTTTCCAGTTGATTCTACATATTTGCATTCATTATCTTTAATCATTGACCCTTGTAACCGCGGAAGACGCCGTTTGTCGATCTTTTGTCAATACAGAAGTGAATAAATGATGTTCTGATAATGATATTCCACTAATATTATGTACTTTCGAATATTGGGTAGGTACTAAAAATTATTTATCATAATATACATACGAATATGTTAGGTGTCGTAAAGATATCTACATAATTCATTAACATAAAGATAGTATCTGTGACATGGAAATAGTTCTATGAATATCGCTGACATGAGTTTAGTAATGGCCATATCCTATAACCTATATTTTCTACTGTTGGTTAACGTTACATCCATTTAACAGGCAGGAATTATTTCCTACTATAAACATTATTAATTGCAAGAATGCAGCTATAGCTGCTACACTTTTTTAAATATAATGTCTACAAACACAAAATAAAATAAGAAACCATTTTATCTCTAACCTCTGTTATAATTCTAAATAAATATTCAATGTACAAACACGACCCAGTTACAATTTTAATATCATTATTGATGTCTTTTGTAGTTTTTCTTTGATCGTTGAAACGTCAATAATGAGTCAATTTCGTAATGATAAAAGCTATTGAGGTTCGCGCGTGAGCTCCGATCCTCCGAGGAAATGGGGAGCTGAGGAAATCTAACAAATACACGTTATCTGTTAAGGTCGATGCATACGTAACGTGTTTTTACCCGGACGGGACGGGACATGAAGTTTTGGAAATATCGTTTCATAGAAAATGTATACGATAGAGCAATAGTCAGTCACGGAGGCACGGACGGGACGGGAACGGGGCGCGCGCGTATATATTAATTATTATTTATTATGTTCCGTCCACATCCCGTCCCTGTCCCGTCCACGTTACGTATGCAGCGACCTTAAGTCGTCCACTGCTAGATATAAGCCTCCCCCTAAAATTTGACATGTTTTTCTTTATACGATGATTTTTTTTTATAATCGATTATATCACTGCACTAGGTCAATATGTATGTCAAAATTCCATAAGATTCCTCGATGCTCGTGCGTGGACTGTATTTCTATATTTTTTTATCATTGAGAATTTACGAGATTTTCCCGGCTTTTCCACATAAGATAGCTAGTCGGTGAGTGGTTGACTCGAGAGCAGTTATCAGTATCAGCGATAAAGTTGGGTCACTGTTTGCGATCCGTTTATATCTCGTCGAGATTGTCAGCGTTTGTTCACTTTCACAAATGAGGAGGCGAGTAGATGCACTGCGCTGGCTATTTAGTTCATTTGTTTGGCTAAATGGCACAGTTTGGCTAGAGAATTTATTGCTAGTTTACGTGTGAGTAAAACGTGGTTGAGTATGAAATGTTATGTCGAAAATTTCGTTGATTTTGCCTTACATTTTGAATATTCGATAGACTATTTACATTATTTCTTTTGTACCATACAAATGTGTCACAACAAAAGGCGGACTAAATCATAAAAACAATGCAGTCTGTCACAAGATAAAATATCATAAAAAACTACGCGTCGCGTCTGAGCATTTCAATCTTAGAATAAAATGATTGAACGTTTGTTTTTTGACGTGAACCAAATATGGTAAAGGATGGTCTTCTGCAGAGCATGGTCTCGTAATTAAGCAAAAACGGATATACCCTGCGAAGCACATTTAATGGATTATATTTAATACATTTATAACTAACGTTTGGGCACGGGTACCGACTCCAACGACTACACCTGAAGTTTTTTAAAGTCATTCACTGAATGAATTAAACTATGGTTTGGAACTAAGCATATTTATAGCCTCAAGCTATACTGTTTTGCTTGACGTAAATATATTGTATTTGTTAACAAAATATAGGCAATTTGGTATAGCACTGTTAGTGTATAGCAAATGACGAAATTAGCATTGTTTCGCGCTTATCAGTGCAATGCTAATTAAACAGTGGAGATTGCAGCTCTTTAAATCGAGTCACGTCGTTGATTTCCTCTTCAGCCTGCCCGATAGTGGAGCGATGATATTGTCCGTGCAAAACCTAGGATTTTGCAACGTACCACCACAGTTACTATGCCGTGCGAGGCATATTGGACTACCATCAATTTGAACATTGCTAAATAATTGCAGAAATTGAAATGACTTATTTATTACGCTGTAAAACAGAATACAGTCTAAGGAAGGAAAATAAAACAATAAGCAGCCTCATCGCGTAAAAGCGATTTCTTTCAGGCAATCTAAAAACGAGAACACACATACATGAGAAGTAAATGTGTACAATTCTACCTGAAGTAAAACTGTTAGAAATTTTAAGTAATATTTTTTTATTTATTTACGAATTTTTGACCTCTTTGGTAATCCTCGATTCAAATTAGATAGATAGATTCATACATGTTGCAATTGGAGGGATTAGAATCGAAAAATATAAAATTAATTTCTTATTTTTTTCTAAAATATAAAATTTATTTCGAGGAATGTAATTATTATTCAAATAAGACCATTGCTATGATAACTATTATGCTTATCTTTCAATTTTAATGGTTATTGCACTAAATCCGTAGTCTATATCAGAAGCCGTGGTTTATAACACCTGCATTTTCTAAGTGCGAACAGAACAAAATCAATGTTACATTTTAGAGATTCTTCGTCTTCCTTTCGTTTTATATAAATAATACATAAATAGCACCTTGAATAAAGGTTTATATAATCAAAAACACGATTCGTATAAAACACGTTTCAGTACAGAACAAGTTTTGACGTCATCGGATAATGTGTGATCTGATTGAATACGTATTTTTTAGTTTCTTAGAACATAAAGATGAGTATTCTAAAGATGCAAGATCTTATTAGTGTTGTTCTATAGATTAAAGACTTAAATTCAACCCTAGCGGGCGTACCCCAATCAAAGCTTTTGATTGAGTTAAACTAGATATTGATAAATAATAATAATAACTTAGTTTAAAATAAGTATCTTCAAGATCTCTAAATACACTTACTGTTTCATATCCAGGCATTTACATTTTTTTTAATTAACACCTATCTGAGCTTCAAGGTCGACCTATTACCACAATAGTAAAAAGTAAACAGCATTACCGTTCGCCGCATCCGCGTTGATCATACAATACCATCCAGTATAATTAGACGGTGAATGTATGAATAACATTCATCATTGAATAAGCAATTTATTGAACTGATAAGTTCTTTGTAGAAAGACCTTTACCTTGTATCATCATTGTCATCATGATTAGTTCCACACGATGTATTCGTTTGGAACATCAAAACAAGAAAGGGAGGGGGGAGGGGAGGGGCTGGGGGAGAGGGAGCGGGAGGGAGAGGTCTTGAATGATAATTAAAACTGATACACGTTATTAAATTAATACCTTTATTTTTGAAGGTTTTACTTTTATCACGTGTGAATTGCACACATTTTAATTTTTTATTTTAATTCTCTTGACGACCAAAATTTCGACATATTTTAGTAATTAATTACAGGAACTTCTAACCCTCAAAATAGCGTATGATCAGTCCATATCCATCCAACAGCCTTGGAAGGTCGCGTTGCGTCACTGACCGGTTCAGTTCTACTGCTAAAAGTTTCTTAACTGAACCTTCTCCATTTCCAGGTTAGATACCGCGAAAGAATAACGATCCTCCGCGGTAACCACGAGTCGCGTCAGATCACGCAAGTATACGGCTTCTACGACGAGTGTCTCCGCAAATACGGCAACGCGTCGGTGTGGAAACACTTCACTGACCTGTTCGACTTCCTGCCGCTGACGGCGCTGGTGGACGGCCAGATATTCTGCCTGCACGGCGGGCTCAGCCCATCGATCGACACACTCGATCACATCAGAGCGTTGGATCGCGTGCAAGAGGTGCCTCACGAGGGGCCCATGTGCGATCTGTTGTGGAGCGATCCCGATGACAGGTTGGTTTGTTTTTTGTTTTTTCTGATGGCTTATGGCCAGGTTCAAACTTACTTTAGCTTTCTTTTTTCTGTGTTTAGTAAATAAGTTATGTATTGTTGAATGAGGATTTTTTAGTCTTACTTTAAATTAAATTGGCTAGGAATTTGAAGGAATATTTATAATTCCGAACACAATAATTTAACAAAACAATCTACTAAACAGAATTCTAATATAGACGCTATTTACTATGCATCAAATTAATAAAGTATCTTTTAAATTAATTCACGGCAGCCTTTTGCATATCGTCGTTGATAGTCCAATACCGCGTAAATAACATTGTTTAATACCGCGTAAGTACACTTTCCTTAATTTTACAGGAGAGCCAAAAAACTAATTTTCTGGAAAACTAATCGGTCGAATTTTGAATGAACTTGGGCTTTGTATTATGTCATTGTCCTTTAGCTAATGTACTAATATTAAAGTTAATATTCCCCGTAGTTTCTATAGATTATCACTTACGCTGTATAGTTTCAAACGATTCTGGTACATTTTCAGTACTTACGCGAAATTATAAACGAAATAAAATCATGACAAAATCCCAATCCAATATTTATTAAGTATTGTTAAGTATTTCAATCAGAGTACATAATCAGTTTAATTAAATAATACGAAAAAAACTAAGAAAAAACAAAAGAATTCCACCAACTAATAAGAAAAATCAATCCTAAACCAATTAGTTAGTTTTCTTTTATTTTTCGGCAGTAATAGAATAATTACGTTCAAAAGTTGACCAAACTTTTAGCGTAGGCAAGAAATATATATCTAGAAATATCTCATAAAATATATAATCATCAAAAATATTTTTTTAAGCAACAAAGTCACTCAGGGAAACAAGGCGCCATTTTTATTTAAAAATTAATAAAACAGTGTCAGTATTATCATAATTAACTAAAAAAGTAGAAATAGGCAATAAAATTAGTACCTTAAAATCTTTGTAGTTAGCAAATTGACTTAGAGTAATGAGATCAATCACTATTTTAAATAAAAAATAAAAAAGACATTATAAAAGTAGTACAATATTATGTCTTCTTAAAAGGCAAATTATCATAAAATGCTTGACAATCACAGGGAATTACACTTTTTAATTGTTGTAAGTGTTCATATTTTGTTTCCTGGATTGGTAGTCTGGACTAATAAAGAAGAGGAATGCTGGATAAAGGCGAAGTAATATTTTTGGGCCTTGGAGGTAAGGGGAAAAAATCAGCTTGAAAATTTGTTTTATAATTAATTATTCCGGTATGGTTAAACTTCAACACGTGCAGATCAACAACACAGCCGTCACCAACCCCTCGTCCAGGTCTTATCGAGTCGTATATCTGGTACTTCTTGGCACTGTAATCTTTGAAGAAAAAAAATAAAAGCAAATAGAATAGGATGTTAGGAAAGGAGTACATAGGGTTTAAAAAAAATTATAATAAGTACGTACAAAATGACCCAAAACCAAAAACAAAATTAGGACCTAAATGTAAATCACCGTTATGTTTACGCAGCAAAACCCTGTGTTGCGCGCAACTTACCGAAGATATGAGACAGGAAATATTTGAATATGATGTATGCGCGTGAGAAGTTATACTTCTTTGGTATCATTAAAATATTTAACACTAGCTGTCTTGGCGAACTTCTTATCGCCTAATAATCAGTGATTCATGTACTTTGTTGTTACTTTTAACTTTTATAGTTTTGGTAGGTTTAACAAATCAGAGACCATTAAATTCAATTCCCTCTATCTCTCCCTCCCACTCCCTCCCCCCTCCCCTTCCCTCTCTATCCCCTCCCCTTCCCTTCCCCTTCCCTCCCTCTCTTCTCCTCCTCCCCCTGTACAATGTTTCCTATCTCATTTTCGAATTTATGTGTCTGTCTCTTTTTACTGTCCCGTTTTCGTTTCATCGACTTTCAAATCACTATGATGCTAAAGAAGTTTTCACTTCAAAAACATCATAATTTCATGTATAATATAAAATAGAAAAGATATTCGGTACTTACATGAAAAATATCCCACTAAGTAAATTATTAAATTAACTTAATTATTTACTTATAAAATAATTTTTAGCTGGAGCACCACATAAATTCGGCCACACTCATAGAGGTTTGTGCAGGTACGCGTAATTCAGGTCGTAACTTGTTCGACGATAGTTCCGCAGTATTGTTTATTTTGATTTACTCGTCTTCTGATTGATAGATTCAAAAAATGACCGCATGTGTAGATGCCAATCACAGTCAGCTACCTACAGCCGCGAAATCTCAATTTTGATTTTTTTGTAGATACGCGTAATTTAACAATGCTAGTTACGCGTTATTGGACTATCAACGACGATATCTCGTGGGAATTTAATTCATTAATTCTTCACCTACTGTTTGTTATACATCACGTGTAGTTCAGAACGCACGCAGATATGAATATGAAGTATATCGAATGCCCTCAAAAAGGTTTCGCGCTATAAATAGCTAGTATGCATAAAGCATTAGTAGAATGTCAAACTCGGTTAAAATTAGCAAGCGCCGTCGCAGGTAACTTGCGGACGCTTTCAGGTATTTATCGGTTACGATTAGTGTGTTAAATACCTCTGATTTTATTTAGATATCTTTATTTTAAGGCCAAATTCAAAAACTTTTTAAAATGTCGTAGGTGGAACTGCATTTTTGCGTTTCATTTATTAAGATAGATACGATGCACAAAACGAAATCACAAACATAAAAGTATCCCATAAAACATCCCAGTTAATCAATCGGGATAAAATCTACCTAGTGTCTGGTCCTGAACATGGACTACCGACTATCTATGTGCCATGTTTTATCTTAAGGCGCGGTGTTACCTCAACATTCACAAAACTGGGTTTCTTTGACGCTCGAGTACGAGGAAACCCAATGAAAATATCCCACGCAAAATATGCAGAGCATAGAAAATGGTCTAAAGAAAAATATTAACCGAATAGAATATTAAATAGTTGTTTAATGTTTCTAATTAAAAAAACCTAATTTGCTTCACAAAAATAAAGCGTCGAAATTCTGTGTATTTTCAGCGATAACAACACTTTTTAAGAATATAATAGGTATATGGTTTTATTAAAATGTTAACCGGACAAATATAGAATTTAATGCGTATATTTTGAATTATCTAACGAAAACCTGCAAATGAAATCTGTATTCGCAGCCTAGTTACAACGTTTACAAAAATATTCTTTGCAATTTTCAGCTCAATTCAACGTCACGTAAATGTAACATTAGATTAGTGCAGATATGCGGTTGAGTGAGCGAAATCAACGCTTTTAAATCGTAGTCATTCCGCGCTTTAATCCATTGTACGGTTAGCGCGATAAAAAGACAAATATTCAAACATTCATAAAATTTCACATTTATTATATTAATGTGATATCATTTATATGAAATTAATAATTTTTCACTCCAAAAGTCCATACGTATAAGTTCATTGTGAAATCACAACGTCAATCTAGGTAGCTTATTGTAAAAAAGTATTACTACTACCTTGATGATATAAGATATTACTGAGATTCTCATTAATTTGTAAGTTGACTGTACAAACTGTTCTAGCTACTGCCTTGCCTTGGTAATTTGCAACCAATTTAAAATAGAAGCACAGACCAAATTGGAGACGTTCATAGATGCATTGTTTTGTTATAGAGACCATGAAACATAATTTGCTAGCGAGAACCGGTTTTAAAAATAGAAGATCTGTATTTATTTAATGCTACATCTGTCTATTGTCGTAATGTATGGATCAGAATGTTGGGCTACAAAGAAGACGGATGAGAGACGATTGCATTTCACAGACATGAGAATGTTGAGGTGGATGTGTGGAGTGACGAGAATGGATAAAGTAAGGAATGAGTGTAATAGAGGAAGTTTGAAAGTGGCAAAATGACAGAAAAGTTGAAAGGGAACCGAATGTCGTGGTATGGGCGCGTGATGAGGCGAGAGGAAACGCATGTGACGAGAAGAGTGATAGATATGAATGCGATGAATAGACGAAGGGGACGAGGACGACCAAAGAGAAAATGGATGGATTGTGTTACAGATGATATGAAAGATCAGAGAGTTAGTGTAAAGATGACGGCTGATAGGGAAGTGTGGAAGAGGAAAACATATTGCGCCGACCCCAAATAAAATTGGGAAATGAGCAGGATGATGATGATGATGTCGTCTGTTATCAAAAATATTTAAATGGGCTGCCTATTTATGTATCAAAGTAATTTTTAAAGCGATTTGATCTAAGCATGAAGCAAAACTATTACTCTGATTAGGAGCATTTTGATATTCAAGAGCCTATAGACCAATCAAAACCCATATAATATCAAAATTGGTAGTATTGTCCTGTGCATTGTTGTATTACATACATACCTAGATCTTGGATACGGATAATACATTCCTCTTGAAGAAGTCGATGGCGAAACCAAGAACAAATATAATAAAATTTCACGGTCATTGCTACTAGCGAGGCAGAGATAAGCATAGATTAATGGCATCCTCGTGCGAACCAATTATCGTTGCGAGCCGAGCGATAATTCGTAAACGTGTACGGGATTTACTTCATTATCACTTTGCTTTGTTTACACACTTGCTGTTACAAAAAAAAAAAAGCCTTTACGATGCTCTAGAACGAGCTGTATCTTATAAACTTTAACTGTACAAAACATTTAATAAATCTGACATGTTAATGTTTAATTACCCGACTACTAGGAAGGGTTGTTTTTTGCGCGCATCTTGTATGTATACATGTGTATGTGATTTCTGTGTAAATAAATGATCATTTTATATCTGTTGAATCGCCTTCAACGGCGCAAAATGTTTTTGTTGTTAGTTTAGTAGTGATTATTTGGTATTCATAATAATAAAATATTTCAGTCAGGGAAAGTACCAAATTCATCATTAATCAAATGTTGTTGAGGAAAATATGATGATTGATGAGTCAGAGTTTAGTAAATTAATGACTCCAGTTTTTGATGGATTAAGACTTTATGGTGATGTAATGATGATGTAATATTCTCCTGTTGTAAATTTATATATTTGTCACTGCTGGTCAAGAGAATTATCTCAAAACCTTTTCTTACTAAAATTTGGAATCTTGCACGAACTTCTAATTAATCGTAATGTAAAACTATGAACCAAGAGTTCTCCATCACTTCAGTTGTAAAGATACATCTAATATCATTGTGCTATTGATGTTTATTCCGCAGAAAAGTTTAATTATACAATCTTTTATTGATAACTGTTAAGTTATTAATTTGCAATGAAAAGAAAAATATTGCGCTGCAATCGTAAGCATCAAGAATTAAAGAAAAAATGTATGTGTTCGGTCGTATGAGACTTCGACATGGCGCTGCAAATTGCAGCTATAAAAGCTTCTAGCGGGGAGTGTTTAGTGCCCAAATTGTAATTACCCTTGTTCATAACCGTCCTTGTCTGTAATACTAACATGATTTTGACGACCCGTGTGGCGCAGTGGTTACCATGTCGGCTCGCCGCACCGAGGGTCCTGGGTTCGATTCCCAGCGAGGCAGACAGAATGATGAGTTTGAATTTCTGTTCTCGGTCTGCGTGTGAATGTCCTTGTCTTGTGTGTTGTCCATGGCACCCACGGCAGGGAATCCTAGTGTGGGGCTATGAGTGTGAAGCGTTATTTATTTATTTATTTATTAACGTACGTATGTTATACCGTGAACAGAGGCGGATGGGGCATATCGCCGCGCGGCGCGGGCTACACGTTCGGCCAGGACATCTCCGAGACGTTCAACCACAGCAACGGGCTGACGCTGGTCTCGCGCGCCCACCAGCTCGTCATGGAGGGCTACAACTGGTGCCACGACAGGAACGTCGTCACTATATTCTCAGCGCCCAACTACTGCTATAGGTACGTCGTGTTTTGTGTTGTTATGGAAATAGCCGGCAAATGAGCTGATGATCAGAATCGAACATGACATGTGTAGCATGCCTTACGAAAATTTTATTAAGAACTAGCTGACTCGGCAAACTTCGTATCGGCTATAACAAACTATTTTTTTTTCTAAACTAAAAGTAACCTAAGTTACTCCTTGTTACATCAGCTATCTGCCAGTGAAAGTCCCGTCATTTCAGAGATTAGCTGGAACAAACAAACAGTCAAACATTGTAAAAAATGTTGTTTTGGTATATGTACTGTGTATACATCCAAATGCACTTAGTAAAAAGCGGTTATTTTAATATTACAAACAGACACTTCAATTTTATTTATTTGTATAGATGCCCCGCTTCATGGAGATTTGACAATTTATCAGTATTTGACAAATTTATCACATTGTCAGCCGTATTAGACACGGCACAGGTGGCTCGTTTATCAATTAGTTTTAGTTAAAAAAAAAAAAACTCAAGTAATATATTATTTGAGCAAATAAGCGGAATAGAATTTTGTATTAAAATTATTTAAACATTGTTTTTCAGATGTGGTAACCAAGCAGCCATAATGGAATTGGATGATGCGCTTAAGTATTCATTGTGAGTATGCTAATATACTGTTACATAAACAAAATTCCGTAAATGACTTGCTTTAGTACTTTCGATAAACATATCACATGAGCTTGAGTGGACAACTTTTTACTAGTGGTGGACCTATAGAAAATTTCCACTCTAGCTTCTTACGTAACTAGTACAGATATTTTGGAATGATTAGCAGCGCAAAGTGATGACGATTGTTGACTGGTTAAACTGTAGTTAAACAAGTCAATAGAAGACTCGTTGAGTCACTGTCCGTGGATATTTAAGTTTTATGACCTTGTCTCTGAACTGAGTACTGGGTAATGTTTGTTGTGTGTGTGTAATGATGTGTGCCTGTGTGTCTGCAGCCTCCAGTTCGACCCCGCCCCGCGGCGCGGCGAGCCGCACGTCACGCGGCGGACGCCGGATTACTTCATGTAGGCTGCACGTGAGTATCTTTGATATTTATTACATTCATTCACACAGTGAAAACGGTATGTTGTCTGAACGTAACCTATGCTAGTTTATAGGTAAAGTATAGTTTGTCAGATAAATGTGAAGATATGCAATTTTTTTTATAAAGTATGAAATTGGATATGGCAACATTCTTTCTTATCTGAAATAGAGTATGACATTTGCATTGGTATTTATTTATATTTGTCTTATCTGTCATATTTTGAACCACCATATAAGAAGGAAAAATTGGAATTTTGTGTGTTACAAATTAAAGATTTAAAAACAAAAATTTGAATCCCCCTTCGAAGCTAAAACATAAGTTTACGTGTGCGTCATTGTTGCAGTGGAGGCGCATGTAGAGTCGGAGCGGCGAGACGCGGGCGGCTGCGGCGGGCCGTTGCGGCGTCGGCGTCCCCGCTCGCCCCGCCTGCCCACGCCCCGCACGCCCCACCGCCCCAGCCTCACGTTGCGCGTCGCGCGCTGCCTGCACTGGCTCGCCACGATATGACGTCACTCTACTGTTTCTTACTTCGCAAGGATTTTCGATGGCCACTCGATAGTGACGTCACTCGGCCCTCCGTACCGGTGAACCCCCGCGATGCCCACAACCGTCGGCAGTGCTTGCGTATTGCACTGCGACTGAACGATATGCGACGGTTTGGTTAAATAAGGTACCGAGTGTCAGCTGTGTGAACCTTGCATTATTGGTTCATTATTGGATAATAAATCTATAATAATTATCGTAATTGGCTTCTTTTGTTGGAGACATGCATCACATTTCCACTACAAACAACGCAATATAATATACATGCTAATGTGTGTGTTACCGTTCAACAAATCGACCATAATCGTTCCGTCGCAGCAACATTCACCCCAGTTTAAACTCATGCCAGTTAGTTTGAATTCCTTTTAGTTAAGCTCACGGGTTGCACAGACATTTCTTTATTGTGTGACTAGATGTGTTCTATCGTATGTTGAACGGGTTCGTCTATATACACGTATATATACATATATATATATATATATTATTAGATATTTTAACGTACGTTCATGCGTGAACGGGCGGTGCGGCGTGCCGGGACTTGCGCTTCGTTTAAAACTAGAAGCTTGTATGAGAATAGGCAATGTTTCATTTGTAACGGATTGCAGCCAATGGGGATTATCTGGATAATTTTTAATGTCGCTTCCTCGATGTCGAAGTTTTATCTGGCCGGGTGTTGTATTCGTGCTGTTCTGAACATAGCACGATGACGACAGGAATTACGTGCGTAGTTCGTTGGTACGTTCTTGCGTACGTCCAAGTCGTATGCTCCAGTAAGGATGTTGATATCCTATGAATAACAAGACCACTAATTGTATAGAGGAATCCAGTTTGATTGCAAATTAATTCAAATTTAATCACTTTTTAGTTCGTAAATTTTAATAAGTTTGCGCTGAGGATAATTAAAATAAGCCGTATTTGTGAAAATTTAGGTATTTCTGGACTTAACCGGATTTTAGATCTATCGGTCGTAGTCACTTACAATTCATAAATCTGACTGATCGATAGAACTGACTACGAATATAACTCAATTTATACAAAACGTAGCTTATTGTAATTATCTTGAGCGCGGAACATTATGAATGAGTCGACCGTAGCGACCTGTAATTATTCCTTCGTACTATATGTATGGGAGCGCTGATTGAAAAACTGATAAAGTGTGTCAGTTGACTTGACATGCATCCCCATTGGATGTATTGTGGAGTGCTATGTTCAGAGACGCAGTTAAGGACTATAGCCATAGACTGAGAATCCTATAGACTGATTACTGAGTAGTGCCCACGCGTGAGAAATAGTGTCTCAGTCGTAAAAGTTTTATTTATTTTAAACGCGAAATCTGATATATTGCCTGAATGGAATTTTGATAATTTTATCGTTCTTTTTTAAGATGCAACAAATGAGCCAAGTGACAGGAAATAACGTATTGTTTCACTTGTAAGCTAGTACGACTCGTAAGTTTCGTGTGGGAGTGAGAGGGAATGCAATTGGTTTATAACGTTCTCTGTCTATGGCGTGGTGGGAGGCGTGTGGGGCGGGGCAGAGGGAGGGGGGAGGGGGGGTCGAGGCGGCGCGGCTCGGCCGGTGCTCGCGGCGTTATGCTGGTATGTTCATTGAGTGCGGCCGACGGCGCGACCGGCTATACTATTGTATGTATAACTTTCGATGTATCAAAGACACTTAGACCTCATTAAACGGCGTACGTTTGCTATCACGGTAGTTTTATTTCCGTCACCATACAGTTGGCACCGAATGGACATACCGTCATAATGTACTCGGTAACTATATCACGCATTCACCGCATGGGAGCTCGTCTGCGTACTGTCCAGTCGGTGGCTACCGACGGCCGCACGAGCCGAGGGAATATTATTTTGAGTATGTCGCGTAGATCGGAAATTGTAAAGTCCCATTTTATATATCTTTAGTTTTTACCTTTACAAGCAATCTATTCGAAATGGACTATTCAGTTTGATATGTATTTATATGTACGATAACTGGTTTGCGTTCGTTTCGAGCAAAGCGCAAAGCGCGCGTCGGCGGCGCGCAATATCCGCCGGCGCGTGTCAGCGCAGAACAATAGTGTGCATTTATTTTTATGACAGAATGGCGTAGATTTATTGCAAATATTTACGTAACTTATGTTGTACGCACGTGGAGTGAAGTCTGCAGAGAGTATTTAGATAAATGTAGAGTGAAGTGCGCTGCCATTCTGTTATAAAATGTCAGTCGTTAATTTCGAGGTTAGGTTTCTAAATTCTCCTGTTCTTGTGCCACAGTACCTGTCTAACATGGAATAAAGTGATTCACAAGAGTGGAGCTTTAATAGTTTTTTTTATTATACTTTTTCATTATTATTTAGGTAATATGTAAATACCTAAAGGTCGAGGCGTTTCATAGGATATTACTGTTAAAGATTGGATGTTTCCCAAATGTACTCTCACATAATATTTAAAGATGGTAGTTAACGAAAATAATAATAAAGTATTTTATATGAAAATATTAGTGACGTGTTGATAAAATATCAAAATCGGGATGAGTTTTAAACGGATATGAACTTAGGTATAAAGGAATTTATTAGTGGCTGACAAATGTCTTAATTTTGTCATTGATGATTTTAGTAATGCCCACATCGAGTAGCGTAACCTTCCGAAAATGTAAACAAATGCTGACAGAAGTAATTCCATGCAACCAACATACACTTAGATTTTGACATTGAATTGTTTCTTTTGTCAGTGCCATCATTAATTTTAAGGCAATCCCTGGCATGTGAAGTCGCGTAGAAGCAACATTTCCAAAATCAAGGATTTTCTTGCACCTGAATTCGATAACAGAACGTGTGTAATAATTTATACAAAGACTTTACCCACCAATGACACCCGAAGCCACACGTTGCGTTGATCTAAGTATTAAGTAAGTTATAGGTAATCATTAATAAAATATACCTTAAAAACACAAAAAAATGTATAAAAGTGAGCTTCACTTGTGTGAAATTAATTATGATTTTAATCGATGACGTTGTTGCGTAACGCGTAAGGTTGATTTTACGGCTTTTGCTAGCATTATTTCACGCAATCGAAGCTCCAACTTAAATTAAGGCTTCCTGGCAATCTGCATAGGTGTATACATTTCGAGAAGAAATTAACGAGCGTGTAAGATCTTTTATATATGAAGTGTGAAGCGAATGTGGCTAGGAATGAACGGCGTTGTGGTTATACGCTAATGTAATTGTATATGATATTCAAACTTGAACACTCTATTCAGCAATGGCAATAAACTAAATATAAAAGAAACAGTTTAAAACAGTTTATTCTTACAACTCTGTACTATGCCCGTTGATAGGAATTAGATAATAAAATTAATTATAATAAAAATATACTCTTGTTTCTTTACATCCCACTGTATGAAATGGTAAACATAATGATGTAATTGTATTTATAATTTGGTTGTTGTTGCATTAGAAAATCATAAACATATCACACTACCTTGCATTTGACACACCCAACCGCTTAATATACACAAATGACAATGTTAAGTAACTCTTTGGCACTTATAGACAGGGCGTAGCTACCGCCGTTTCAGCTATATCAATTATACGGGGCCCCCAGCGTATAGGGGTGCCCAGTGGGGACTCCCCACTAACATTCCCAAAAAAAACTCTCCAGCGGCCTATGACTGCTACCACGGAACACAGACACAAGTGGAAATGGTACAAGTGTTGATTAGTATGGGAACCGTGCTAGCCAAATAAACACAAGGAAATCCATAATCGTATTATTTACAACTAAGAAACTCACATTTTAATTGGTTGTTACTTGTCAACTACGAATAGTCTAAGAAACTCGCTGTTTATAGTTGAAAATGCACCTTAATCTTTGGATTTAATTCTTATTTTTCCATGTCTTATTCAGTGACCTTAGAACCTTTATCAATTATGATCATAATACTTTTCAAGTTTATCTATCCACCGCTAGATGGCAGTATTCTGCGTTACAAGTAATATATACTTAACTTCTTTACTAATAAGGTTGACAAAACAATATCAAACAATGTCAATCTTATGGAAAATAATTAAATAATTCCATCTACTGAACGCTAGATGTCGTGACTGGAGTCTACAATAGATTGAATAGCAACCTTACAAGTATTTCGGTAAGTTACATTTTTGGTTAACAACATCATACTGTGTTTGGTTTAGGCTTAGAGATGTGCGTTGTGCTTTTTGCCGCGTTATCGATATTTATATTGAAACTGGTACTGTCCGAGTGTCCGACATCATAAGATGTAGACCCGTCATATTGACACTTAAACTTCTTGTTTTTGTACTGTCTATGTGAACACTTGATCATTATTTTGAAAGCTTATATCTCAAACACACGGATCTAAAAAAAGATGGACGTGATCCCAACAACAAATTCAGTGAAGCACCCATAGTAATACCAACTCTCTATTCGTACAGTACACACACCCACACATTGACACCATACTGCGTCAATCGCGAATCAAAAATTACGCACACATGGAAAGCTGGCGGCCATTGCTATGCTTCACTATCGATTAGACGTGACCGTAGCAATTTTTATCAATGTTAGCTATCTAAACAGTCACGGAATACCAAGCCTAGGCATTTTTAGCAACGAAAATAAATATAATTTAATATGTCGATAAGTGAAATTTCAATGAAGCTAAACGTAGCTACAAAAACATTGCTGATATGAACTGGGATGCATTTCAACCTTAACATTATACAATTTTCTTGGAATTACATTTCTTAGACATGCTGTGCCAGTCACGCGCATGCGCTTATATTCCTCGTCAGGATCCTAGATTATGTACCAATGATTTCAAATAAAAAAATTCATTCATATTAATTTTATACATTTTTATGATACAACACAATACTTTATTGCACACCAAATAGCAGAACTGTACATACATAATTATGACACATATCCCTAAAATAAAAAAAGAATATTATTATTATAATAAATTGTAATATTCATATTATGAAATACTTTTAACTAAAAATAAAATTACAAAACTGCCGATATTCATATATTTGTACCCCATCCCTGCCCGAGTAGCAGAAAATGTTCTAGAAAACAATAGCCGAGTAGCAATATTATCTAAAACATAAAACGAACCTTATTGCCAAGCGACTGAGTAGCTTTTTGATCATAAATTATATTATTTCCTTTATTTATGTGTTTCGAATTTGAATTATTACGAAATAAATTAAAAACTAGGCTTATTTGTGGTATAAAACACGGCCATTAAATAAATTCATTGCTCGCTATTATTCCTGCCCTCCAAAATTGTACAGTAAGGCATATTTACGTAATTTAAGACAAATTTTATTTTACGTAATGCACAACCGACGCAGCTCAGTGACAGTTGAGTTATGCCAGCAAGTATGCGGAGTTCCTCTTAATGTTAGTCGCTGTGTCACGCCCACATCGCACTTCCACTGGTGTCTGTGTTCCGTGACTGCTACAATTGGAACTCCTTTTATCTTTGACAGCTGACGTTGAGAGGCCTCACAACAAATATTGATATGGGGCTTCCTTAGGACTAGCTACGCCACTGCTTATCACTCTCACGTTACGGCAGGGGAGGTACCTTGAAAAATTGTGTTTTTCAATATTTTATTTACGATTCTGGAGTTTAAATAAAATATGTATATCCATACCAAATTACAGCTTTCTAGCACTAGGTCTTTGCTTCGGACAGACGGACGGACATGACGAAACTATAAGGGATCCGATTTACTTCGGAAACCTAAAAAAGTGCTTCCACGGAATAGTAAAAAGCTAGTCCCTAAAGTAGGAAAGAGGAAAATGATAAGGCCAAATTCAGAAAAAACATTTTTTTACGTATTTTCGTTTTACATGTATCTTGCATAAATACATTATATTATATTTTCAAAACGTAGTGTGAAGGCATGATGATAAAAATAATTTGTATGCTGATATTGCACTTTTGGCTAGACTTAAATTAATTATCCAATTAAATAAATAAATAAATAAGACATTGTAATTTGTAACTATACCCGAATGTAATAATAATTGTAAATAACGTCCAAAAATAAATAATATCTACGTTATGACTCCATAAAAAACGCAACATAACAAAATACGTTATGATATTTGAAAAAACATACCAATAAAATTTATAGTGCAATGCTAAAAATAATTACAATCGAATTCATAGAAATTGATTTACAGCCGTTCAAAATATTCTATCAATTCGTGTTTTTCTCATTTATTGTTTGACGGTTCTATTTACATCTCTCAACTTGTGTGAAGTCCACTTCCCGGGATAAAAGGTATTAATATTGTGGAAGCTAAAAATATGCCAATGTCATTTAAAGCTGATGAATGAATTCTGAAAAATGTTCACAAAGACAGAAAAAAATACATTAAAAGTTCCAATAAATATATAATATATTTAATTGTATTAGAGTTTAGAATGACTCGTGACAGATCACTGTTATTGTTGTAATAAAATAAATAAATGAAAATTACATTGTTAAGGTTTCCACGAAAATTGTAATTGCGGGTCTTTTCAGTTTTAACTCTCGAGAAACAAGACGTGCTATATCCCATTCGTTATTATTAATTTATAGTAACTTATTAAAATTCGTCTTTAATACGAGGTATTACAAATAATAATTGTCTTACTTAGTTATTAAAGAAGTCGAATCATTTACATAAATAATTTTAAGGCACATTCACTCATTGTGACTTCGTTTTCTTGCTGAATCCAATTAGTTATTAGAAGTCTGAAAAATCACAACTTCCACTTGTACCAATTCTACAGTATATTTTTCATGGGCTTTTTGTTACAAAGTTTCTAATAGTTTATAAATCATGACACTGTACTTATTACCTACTATATTAAAATTGTATCTATACAATTCAGTCAGTCATTTTGGTTTAAGGGGCCATTCATAAATTACGTCACACGTTAGGGGGGAGGGGGGTCGATGTAGTGTGACAAGGGGTGGGAGGGAGTCCTAAATTTCGTGACGTCATATTTCAAAATCGAATAGATAAATATTAAAAAAAAAAAACAATTAATGGAAATAAAACTTATTTCGGAATTGCTGTTTTAATTTAATAATTTCTAGGTGTAAAATTTCATATCATATGTGACGTCACACTAGGGGGGGAGGTCTCACAAATGTGACCAGCTGTGACAAGGAGGGGGGAGGGGTCATTAAATGAGTGTGATGTAATAATTTATGGATGGCCCCTAAGTAAACATACATACATCCAGAGTCCAGACGTAAATGTAGCAAAATTCATATTACAATGTTATGTCGCTTCTCAATAATAAATTAACTACTTAAAAGTAAGAAAGAAATACTAAGGGTCGGTTCATATCTGATGGAAAATGCGTCGAGCGTATCATAGGTCGCGTCTGTTTCGTCGAATTAGGCTCTCCACCTACTGCACCGCGCCCCGTCGCGGTGCGTGGGATGGCAGATTTTACCATTGTATGCAATTATCTCAATTTATATAGAAATCACGCCTAGCACAACACACTGCTGACGCGGCAACGCGCGGGAAATCGCCCCGCGCGCAGTTGCGTTATCCGTCGCTCCGCGCACCGCGGCGGGACGCGTCTTCAGCGGGTGGAGCGGAGCGCCTTAGACCTTACACATTACGCGTCTAGACAGTTTCTGCGTTCAGTATCTACAGAGTGGTTGTGTTGTATGATAAGTAGTTAATAATAATAAGTAGTTTTTTTGATGATTTTCATCCGACTGTTAATCGTTCTATGGTGTACTTGTTCATTATTACTTTTAACAACATTCTAAACGACTGGGCTTGTTTTTCTTTGTATTTTTTTTTCAAAAAAATTAAAATGGGGGCCATTCCAAAAGAAAGAGTGCTAGACCAATTGTCTTGTGATGTGTGTCATGACATGGGTATTTTTGTCGAAAAAATTACGTATATTTCATGCTATTTATCGCTAGTTGGTCGCTGGACACCCTGTATATGTATAATGTGATTGGCCATGATGACAAAAAAAAAAAATTGTCTCTGACTTTTACGTAATTTTGTAACTGGCGAGCTCTGTCAAATGTATGGGAGAATCTACTGGTTCTAAATCTATGGTCGACCGACAATGCGTTGACGGAAACGGAACAGACGCTGTACGCTCAACGCACTAACGCATCATCGGTTGAGTGTGAAAGGTTTATCGTTTTACTATACATTTGTCTGATCTGGCGTTACGCGACCGATGATACGCGACGCATTTTCCGTCATATGTGGCGCGACCCTAATAGCGAATTAAGAGCAAAAGTAATAAATAAATAGCTTATTTTACTATATTCTTGTTAACCTTATCTTTATTTCACCGGATTAAAAATACTTTACATAACAGCTAAATAGCTTCGTCTTCGAAATATACGTATTTAGACATAAGGCCTTATGCGTATGTGTTGATATTTAAATTTACATAGTCAGTACGTAGTACCCAGTTAATCGCTATACATTTCAATACTAAATATTTGACTTTGAAAGCATTGCTCCAAGTCACATTTACTACCTATTACTAGAATATTATACTACTAAACGTAGCTTTTAATTAGGGATGCCTCGATACGCCTTTTTGCCGATCCGATACCAATACTCTTGTTAATATATCAGCGATACCGATATGCTCATTAAATTCAAAAAGTAAGATAAAATAAATAAAACAGAAGTCAGGTTCATTTTTAAAATTAATATAAAAAATATAGACAGGTTCAGATTAGTTAATAGTTTTAGTAATTAAAATTAACATTGATAAGATTTTTATTTAAAAAACAAAATATTGTTAAGTTTTGCGGAAAAAGGCGGTTTTGCAAATCTGTCTGAATAAGTCCTGCGGTGGAAATTAGCCTCTTAGATGCAACACTCATTTGGAAACTAAAGTGCTTCAGCACCATGTTTTCAAGTTTGGGTATAAATAATAAATAAATTATTTAAAAAGTATTATTATTTAAAAAAATAAAAAGTATTATCATCAAAAAATATTGCCGATGTGATGAGGTATCCCGAACCCCCCCCAAACCCGAAGTATCGCCGATATATCGGTATCGGATGCATCCTTACTTTTAATACTAGATTTAGATATAACCGTCCTCCTTAACAAGTATATTTTGTAACGATCCATCTATGCCCTGTAAAGTTCCTTCCACCACCTTCCTTTCGCCACCAAACAAAATATAATCTTAACACCTATTGAATTGTAAAATACTGTTCACGTATACACTAGCGAAGGGCGATTGTAAAAAACTATGGAATTATCGATAGTTCCAGCTACTGTAACACATCGAAAGGCGATGGGCGATAGTTCGATAGGTATTCAATCGCTGGCGGCGAAGCGACGGCGCGCTTCGAATGCACGATACCGCGCGCCTACTATGAACTTTCTATTGACGCCTTGCTATCGATAACTACTATCGTCACTAGTATTCAGAAAAGTATTCTAGTTAGCTTCGATAGCGCGATTTGTGCGGCGCGGTCTTTTCTGCGTAGGATCAACATGTAATTACAACTATTGTTTGTTAAGCGGATGTGCGACGTTTTTCTTTTCTTCGATTGACAAATTCCGATTACCCAGTTTTTCGATTGTAACTGTATTACTTTAGTGTTAAGAGATTTGAATTAGGAAAAAATAAATATCGCCCTTTTTACCCCTGACGTCTAAGTATGTTTACGTGAAAATGAAAATGTTTTTTTTTTTTTAATTTCACTGCTGTGCGCCGCTTCCTGGAATAGCTACGCCGCGGCGCCGCGCACCGCGCGCCTTGCCGGACACATTTTTAGCGCCAAACAAAAATGTTCGATAGTTCAGTAGTTCGATACAATAGTATCAATAGTTTATCTGCCACGATGAATGAATTGATCATTCGAATACGCATGAGAGTATGACGTATGATTGTTTTTTTTACAACTATCGCCCATCGCTAGTATACACTGGTCCACTCACTCTTTAGTACAGAGTGGGTACTTTTCTATTATTACAAATAAGTAGAGCGACTTCCAAGGAAGATGTCCATAGACTTTATATAAATAACTTAATAAGAATGCTGCAATAATGGCCGTGTCGTTTTCTACAACCTATCGATATTGCATTTTGCGATTCAATAAACAAGGATAGATTCACATTTTTCTATCCATGAAATTGATCTATAACTAGGAAGGTCTGTCTTTCAGCGTTATTACTAAAACGAAACAGCAATAAGAGATAGAGACTGGCGTTAAAATATCAAATGTCAAAATCATCTGGGATTAAAAATGTCACATTATTTCTACTTATACGTTATTTCTACGAAACCTTCATACCGGTGTCGAGATGTAGAAGTTGCTTCATGAGCTCGTACGTGGAGAAAGATGTGGCGACCATGGGGATCGCTCGGATGTAGTTGATGCTCATGCCGCGGTACAGCCCCTTCATCACGCCGTTCTCACGGTATATCAGGGTCAGGGTCTTCGCCATACCCGTGCTGTGGAGAGGACATAAGATACACTAGTGTGGTGAGATAAACTAGTGTGAAAATAATTAGTATTGAAAGGTTAACTTGTAGAAAAATAAATTAGTATTGGATTGGAAGACAAACTGCAGAAATAAATTAGTGTTCAGAGATAAACTGGCGTAAAATAATATTATATTATAAATAATAAAGTAATATGATAATAATTATAATAGGTAAAAATTAAGATCTTAAAGTACAGTATCGTAAGCATCTTGCATGTTTTCAAAACAAAGAAATAAATGAAATGAATGGTTCCTGTATTGGAGATCTAGAAATAATGAATAATCTTTTATCTCGCTTCTCCTTAAGCCTCCTCCAAACCCACGGCGAGAAGCCCTAGAACACCCGAGAAGCGTGAATGTGAATAGTTTTTCGCGTTCTCGTTCTCGGATCGCTGGCGGTATTTTTGCCCGAATCAAAGGGTTTTTCGAGCGAGAAAGACAACGCTATCATATTCTTGGTCGGTGCCAGTACGGAATGAGGGTAGGAGCATATTTAATTATTTTAATCTATGGGTAGGAGTAATAATTCTCTGGGAATGAAGATGAATGATGAAATGAATGTTGATATTGACAAGATTATAGTATGCTAATGCACACAATAATAAAGCCGCAGCGCTCTCAAAGTCGTCATATTGGACAAGGGCAAGAGCTATAGTGAGACTAGATGAGAGTCTGAACAGTATCATGTGTTCGCGAGAAGTCTCGGCGAGCTTTCTCGCCGTGAGTCTGGAGCCCGTATTAGTCGGTACTCGGTACTGCGTTTAGCTTTAGTGATGTTGTTTGTGGTTATCATGTCGGCTGGTAATGGTGATCAATTACTGTCGGGTGCCTAGCCTGCTCGTACGTTATTTACACAAAATATCATGTATTCATAAAAATAACGAATAATTAGATAAAATAATGTAAATTTTAGTAATTAATAGTGTAATTAGTAGTTAATAATGTAAACGTTGTTAGGATGCGTTTTATAAATAAACAGAACATAATGTATAATTCATATAATATAGGAAGTTAAAAATATTGGTGATAAGATGATAACCATGCTTCACAGTTTGACGTGATTAGGGGTCATACGTCTTTACGTATGACTTGTCAATTATGACCATTTTTTATCCCCTACCTCGATGTAAGAGAATATAAGATCTCAAACCCCCCCTCCCCTTCCCTTCTTATGCAAGATTTAATTTGCTCTTAAACCAATGTTTTAAGTCTGTATTAAAAGTATTTAGACTTGTAAAATATTGCGTACGAATGACCTTATCCCCTATCTTGTCCAAGATAAAGGCATGTAGAGATTTTGAGGACGGCCTTTGGGGGCCCTTTCGTAATTAATGAATGGCCCTACAGGAATATTATCCCATTTTTTAATAGATGACAAAAACAACAAAATATAAAAAATAATACCAACCTTCTGTTAGTGTTGCCAACACCATGTGCAAGGGTTATGCAATCAGAAACAACGGAATATTAATTTTAATAGGAAATACCTATGGTAACTTATGGAAGATAATATGTGCAAAAATAAAGATAATGTGAAAAAAGATATTTTAAAATAAACTAAACATAATAAATATAAATAATACTATAAAATAAAATATTTTGAGGACCCTGTAACCTAGTTGATAGCGACCCTGCCTGCGAAGCGAGGGGTCTCGTTTGATTCCCGGCCGGGGCAGATATTTATGTGACAGATAAATATTTTGTACTCGGGTCATGAGTGTTATTGTGATGTGTTATATCGTCCATGCCACCTGCGACACAGGGAAAACCTAACAGTGTGTAAGCGTTTATTATTTATATTTATTTTGTGTGTAAATGGTGTACTTACATAAAAAAATACAATTTATTTTCAAGTTCACTCTCAGCTAGTAACAAACATGATATTTTTGTTTACAAAAGACCTAAACATCATCCTCCGATTTATGGAATCACTGCCTTAACTGACTACACTGACATTTATTACAAATTCTTTCATTCTCACAAAATTTCGCAATAATATGGCTTCGACCATTTAACCGGCCGCTACTCACCATGGGTCTCTGAAGAGGTCTAGAGCATACTCCACGCTGCTCCAGTGGGGATAAGTGAATAGGTCTATAATATACTAGCTTTGCTCGTGTTTTCCGGGATATTGTACCCCTGCCTTATGATGATCTCTTATCATGATGTCTGATCATGGTCTATCTACGTGCTGAATTTCATGAAAATCCGTTCAATCGTTTTTGCGTGAAAGAGTAACAAACACCCACACGAACTTTCACATTTATAATATACGAGTAACCGCCCTCGCTTTGCTTCGGTTTTCTTATTTTTTTACACCTTGGGTTACATTATTATAGTTTTATTAAGGATCTCTAATTTTTTTGAAAATATAATATATATAGCCTATGTCACCCGGGGATAGTGCAGCTTCCCAACAGTGAAAAAATTTTTCAAATCGGTTCAATAGTTTCGGAGCCTATTCAATGCAAACAAACAATCACATCCTTCCTCTTTATAATATTAGTATAGACTACTTGTCATTCGTTATGATGTTTGTCTGTCATTTGTTCTTTTCTTTACATAAATTGTTAACGCCATCTATGAAAGAAGAAGCCAAGCTGTTTCGATTCAAACCATTAAAACGTCGAACTAATATAGTAGTTCCCAATGGAATGGATAGATGGCGCTACGAGTACGAAGACGAATTCAAACCCGACCAATTACCAATTCGGACCCCACCAAACCGAGATGCCAATACGGGTATTTAAAGGAACAGAAAGCTCAAAACCGCTCTCTCGCCATCAGCACACCGGAAGAATAAGACCATTGGCCGAGGGCCCCTCGGACAGCGCTCTCAATAATTTATATTAGTTCAATTTGCATTGTAATCAGTAATAAAAATACATAAGTTCTTCACCATCTTTTAATTAATAAGTCAGATGACACAGAGCGATAGGGTCAGTTATAAAGTCCTAGAAAGCTATAAAAAGAACCAGCAAATTCAGTGAAGGTCCTTCAGACCCGAATTAGTAACATTAGTCCTACGAGTCAAATCCCCAACATTGGACCTTCGGAGCCGAATAATAGCCAACGTGGACGAAGAAAATCGGCCCTCCCATCACTCCTAAAAATATCCCTTTCCGTATTTGCACTAAAATCGTGTTTTTGTTGCAGAGAATTCAAGATAAATCGGTGTGCCACGTGGTGGTTGCAGGAACACGTGAGTACCTTGTTTTTCATACACTGCCAGTATGAGTGTAGAACGTCCTAAATCGCCTAAACCGCTTCTTGGTGTCGAAACAAGTGATAATACGCGTGATTTAATTAAAAAACGGGCATCGATTACCGGGAGATTAACGTTGTTCATTAAATTCGTAAATATGTTCGAGGGGGCTCAATTAACGCAGAAACAAGTAACAGAATTAAAATTACGGTACGAGGGAGCAAAATTATTACACGACGAATTTAATTCGGTCCAAAATAAAATCGAGGAATTAGTGTTAGATAGCGAGACATCCCAACAATTAGATACTCGTGAAGCGTTCGACAATAATTTCTACCAAATCATGGCTACAGTCGATAATTTATTGCAGAGCTTTGTACCTAATGATGAATCTTCTAGATGTAATAGCGCGCACGCGGTTGTAAAACTACCTACGATATCGTTAAACAAATTCGACGGATCGTACGATAGCTGGCTCGAGTTTAGAGACACCTACCTTTCCATGATTCACAATACTCAGCTCGACGATATTCAAAAGTTCCATTATTTGAGATCGTCTTTAGTAGGTAATGCCGCTCAAGTTATAAAATCAGTAGAATTCACACGAGAAAATTACTCGACCGCGTGGGAGTTAATTACAAATAGATACAACAATTCTAAGTTATTGATTCACAACCACATTAAAGGAATATTTTCTATTCAACACGTAAACAAAGAATCTTATTTTCACATTAGAAAATTAATCGACACGATTCTGAAAAACTTACGCGCTTTGAAAACACTAGGAGAACCTACCGAATCATGGGATACGCTAATTATCTACATAATTACTTCGAAATTGGATATAGAAATCGAAAGGGAATGGGAATTATACAAAAATAATATTACTTCTCATTCCAACAGACGTGTTCAATTAGACGATTTGCTAAGTTTCTTAAAGGACAAAGCAGATACATTAGAGATGGTGAAATCACACCAATCTTCTCATTCAAATAGGGCATCGTGTGAACAAGCTAAAAAAACGACATCACAAAGTTTTGTTCATACGGCTTCGGCGCAGAACAATGCCCATGCGAAATACAAAACTACCCGCACATGTATTTTGTGCAATGCGAATCATTTATTATACGTATGCGATAAGTTTATTAAATTACCTATTGAAGATAGGTTAGAATTCGTTAATCGTAATCGTTTATGTACGAACTGCTTACGCGTCGGTCATACGGCAACAGATTGTTGGTTCAGTTCATGCAAGTTATGTAATAATAAACATAATAGTTTACTCCACACTCATCCACAATATACGTCGGGGTCGACAGTGAAAAAGGATTCATCATCGAAGCCTACACAATTATCTACTACGTTACATTCGTTTCAGCAGTCACGCGTTAATATGGATTGCAATCGTTATACGTTGAATTCGGTCTTGCTTTCTACCGCCATAGTCGAGGTAGCAGGTGACGACAACAATTATTATAGGGCTCGCGCGTTATTAGATAACGGGAGTCAACATTCGATTATTACAAATACGTTACGCGACAAAATAAAAGCTCATTCGATACAGTCCTCTGTTCAAATCACGGGAATTGGGAATTCGGTCACTCAGACAAACCAGTCCTGTGAGATACGTCTTAAATCGTTACACGGTAATTATACTACACGTATTAATTGTATTGTTTTAAATAAGATTACTAGCTCGTTGCCTTCAATCGAGTTAGATTTTAATTCGTTAAACGTACCTTACAATATTCGTTTAGCTGATCCGACATTCCATTCACCTTCAGAAATCGATTTATTGATTGGAGCGGATTGCTTTTGGGAATTATTAATAGACGGTAGAATTCGTTTACCTAAAGGTCCATACCTTCAAAACACAACACTAGGATGGATCATATCGGGAACCATTAATAATAATATAAAGTCGAATAATTATCAATTTTGTTGTAATTTTTCGGAGTCTACTGAATTAAACGATCAATTAAAGAAGTTCTGGGAGTTAGAAGAATTAAATGTACAACCGCCAGTTCTTTCAGTAGAAGATAGGCTCTGTGAACAATTATTTAACGAGACGACGAAACGTGTAAACGGTCGATTTTCGGTTCGTATTCCGCTTAAGAAACCGGTTGAATCATTAGGTGAGAGTCTTGAAACTGCAAAGAGTAGGTTTTTATCGCTTGAAAAACGCCTTCAGCGTTCACCACAATACAAGCAGATGTATACAGATTTTATGCGAGAATATTTAAGTTTGGGACACATGACGCGGATAGATGATTACACTGAGCCGTGCTATTTTTTACCTCATCACGGTGTTTTTAGAGAACAAAGTTCTACTACAAAATTGCGAGTGGTATTTAGCGCGAACCAGAAAACGATACCAACAGCTACTTCGACGTCTTGTGATTCGTTAAACGATATTCAAATGTCCGGTCCAGCGTTACAAAACGATTTATTTTCGATTTTATTGAGATTTCGGCAATATAAATATGTAGCATGCGCGGACATAGAGAAGATGTTTAGACAAGTGTTAATTCAAGAGGATCAAAGAAACCTACAATTAATATTATGGCGGGAAAACCCGTCGGATACATTAGGTATATACATGCTTAACGTAGTGACTTACGGGACGAAGTCAGCACCTTATTTAAGTATGCGTTGTATCAAACAGCTGGCGTTAGAATGCGAAGATCAGGAAATATCACGTATTATGTTAAACGATTTTTACGTCGATGACTTATTAACCGGTCACGATTCGAAAGATAAATTATTAGAAAATTGCCGAAAGTTATCTGAAGTTTGTTTGTCTGGTTGTTTCCCATTAAGAAAGTGGACCTTTAATTTTAACGAAGCCACTCCGGAAATACAACATAATACGGAGGAGTCGAAATGTTTATCACTTGATCAGTCCTATTCGGATCGAGTTCTTGGTTTAGGATGGCTTCGAGAAACCGACGAATTTCATTTTGTATCTAGAATAAACGTGAACAAATCGAACTTAACTAAACGGTTTATGTTATCCGTTGTGTCACAGATCTACGATCCTCTCGGTCTATTAAGTCCTATTATAATAATCGGAAAGCATTTATTACAACAAGCGTGGGGCTTCAAAATAGACTGGGACGATTTAGTACCGAATAGCCTTTTACAATCGTGGGCCAAATTTATAAATATAATAGAAGGTTTATCTAACATACGCATTCCGCGTTTTGTACTTCAGGACGATTATGATAAAATCGAGTTACACATATTCTGTGATGCGAGTCAGATAGCTTACGGAGCGGTCGCTTACTGTCGAACACGTACCCATAGCGGCGGTATTACAGTCAGTCTGTTGTGTTCTAAGAGCCGTGTTGCACCGGTTAAGACGATAACAATACCGCGGTTAGAACTCTGTGGAGCGTTATTGGCCGCGCGGTTATTACATAAAACATCTGACTGTTTGAATTTAAGATTTGATGACATATTTCTGTGGACCGATTCAACCATTGTGCTCGGGTGGTTAAACACACCATCTTATAAACTCAAATCATTCGTACAAAATCGAGTAAACGAAATAAATGAATTATCTTGCAATGCTAAATGGCTACATGTTAAAACGAACGATAATCCAGCCGATCTCATTTCGAGAGGTACTAATCTTACTGAATTACATACCTCGGCACAATGGTGGAACGGGCCGTCATTTTTACAACAAGATAATAGTAATTGGAAAGTAAATAATAACGATAAGCTGTTCGACGTAGATTCATTGCCCGAATTGAAACAATGTTCTGTTGCTTTGACCTGTAAGAATAATTATGTAAGTTTTATTAATTTCAATCGATTTTCCAATTTTAATAGATTGTTAAGGTGTTACGCATACGTTCTTAGATTTATTCGTAATGCAAAGTGTAAACATAAAACGGAACGTCTGTACGGTTCTTTATCTGTGACAGAACTTGAAAGGTCATTACAATTATTGACACGTCAAGCTCAGTGGGAATCATTTCCGAATGAATATGATGCGTTATCCGCAAACATTAATATAAAATCGGATCGTAATCTCACAAGTTTGAATTTGTTTTTGGATCCGAATGGAATTATACGTGTGGGTGGTAGATTAGTTAATTCATATAACCTATCGTACAACAAGAAACACCCAATGCTGGTATGTAGTAAACATCATTTTACTTCGCTTTTGTTTCGTTATAAACATTTAAAATTGTTACATGCAGGTCCTCAACTTCTCTTATCGCATATCAGGGAAGATTGGTGGCCAGTTTCGGGCAGAAATTTAGCTAGAAAGATAGTTAATTCATGCGTTACGTGTTCTCGTGTCAAACCTAGACTGACACAGCCGATTATGGGCAATTTACCGAGCGAGCGTCTAAGCCCAGGTGTCCCATTTCTACATGTCGGTGTAGATTACGCAGGACCCTTCTATATATTAAATCGTAAGGGTAGGGGTGCTAGACTCGAGAAAGCTTATCTGTGCTTATTCGTTTGTTTTGCAACCCGAGCGTTACATCTGGAGTTGGTCACCAGTTTGACGTCTGAAGGTTATATTTTAGCTCTAAAACGGTTCATATCACGCAGGGGAAAGCCGAGGAAAATACTTTCTGATAATGGTAGAAATTTTGTAGGCGCTAAGGAGTTCTTTAATTTTCTCAATACACATCATAATGTTATATCAGAATATGCTTCAGATAATAACATAGAATTCGAAACTATTGTACCATATTCTCCTCATACTGGCGGTTTATGGGAAGCAGGTGTCCGTTCCTGTAAACATCACCTTGCACGAGTTGTTTGTAATGCTAATTTAACTTATGAAGAGTTCAGTACCGTTTTAGTGCAAATTGAAGCAGTCTTGAACTCCCGTCCTATGTATCCTATGTCACCTGATCCAAATGATTTCAGCCCACTCACCCCAGCTCACTTCCTTATTGGCCGGCCTTTGGTTTCTCCAGCAGAAGAGGACATGACGGACAAGGCAATTACCACTTTATCAAGATATAAACGCATTGAACAGTTGCGGCAGTCATTCTGGAGGCGATGGTCCATGGAGTACATAACGGAGTTACAACAACGCACCAAATGGAAAATTACAAAGGATAATCTGCAGCCTGGTATGTTGGTCGTGATCAAGGAAGATGGACTCCCACCTCTTCGATGGAAATTGGGTCGAATAGTTACAACGTATCCTGGAAGGGACGGAATTAACAGGGTGGCCGACATCAGGACAGCCACTGGAGTCATCAAGCGGACGTTCTCCAAGATATGTCCATTGCCTGTTCCAGTCGAAGATGAAGCAAATAATTAAATAAATTGAGCCAGCTCAAGCCGGGCGGGATGTTAACGCCATCTATGAAAGAAGAAGCCAAGCTGTTTCGATTCAAACCATTAAAACGTCGAACTAATATAGTAGTTCCCAATGGAATGGATAGATGGCGCTACGAGTACGAAGACGAATTCAAACCCGACCAATTACCAATTCGGACCCCACCAAACCGAGATGCCAATACGGGTATTTAAAGGAACAGAAAGCTCAAAACCGCTCTCTCGCCATCAGCACACCGGAAGAATAAGACCATTGGCCGAGGGCCCCTCGGACAGCGCTCTCAATAATTTATATTAGTTCAATTTGCATTGTAATCAGTAATAAAAATACATAAGTTCTTCACCATCTTTTAATTAATAAGTCAGATGACACAGAGCGATAGGGTCAGTTATAAAGTCCTAGAAAGCTATAAAAAGAACCAGCAAATTCAGTGAAGGTCCTTCAGACCCGAATTAGTAACATTAGTCCTACGAGTCAAATCCCCAACATAAATAATTATTTTTGTTTCATGTTTCTTTTTTGATATTCTGCTCTTCGGGGCGGAGACGAGTCCACCAAATCTTAGATCATTAAAATAAGTACAGCCGTTCTTGAGTTACACGTAATGTAACCTGTGTAACTAACACGACTTTGTTTTATGTACCTAGATAGTAGGATATAATGTGCTGTACGAGTTATGCAGGTGTAGCAAAGCAACAACCCATAATTGTCCCACTGCTGGGCTCGGGGGCTCCTCTCACAATGTGAGGGGTATAGGCCACCACACTGGCCAAGTGCGGATTGGTAGACTTCACACACACCTTTGGGAATTTTATGGAGAACTCTCCGGTGTGCTTCTGTGGTTTCCTCACGATGTTTTCCGTCACCGAAGCAAGTGATAATTAATTTGTAATACGCACATACTATTTGAAAATTAGAAGTGCGTACCAGGATCGAACTCGGGCCTCTGTGTTCGGGAGACCAACGTTCTAACCGCTAGGATATCACTGCAACACTGCTGCTACGCAGGTGTACAAGGATATAATGAGTGAGTGCGGTGTCGTTACCCAAACTTGGCGGTGTCGGGGTCCATCCAGGCGAGCTGCATGCGGCGCCGCGTCACGTCGAGCGGGTAGGACACGGACTGCGCCACCGCGCCCGCCAGCCCGCCGCACACCAGCTTGCCCGGGACCGTGAGCACCAGCCCGCCTGGAACACACACACACACTCGTCCTTCATTATGCGCACCGCGAAGGACTGGAATAGCTTGCCTACTTCCGCTTTCTCACCCGCCTATGACGCTGATGTTTTCAAGAAAATATTGAATAGGCTTTTACTAAGCTAGTACGCTCACCGTCACGGACCATATCTCCACTTACCATCAGGTGGGATTGTGGTCAAGCATTAACTTATTTTAAGTAAAAAAAGCATTCGTTTTTATATTTTTTTTATATGGAATGAGTTAGTGCTTGACAACAATCCCACCTGAGAGTAAGTGGCGATAAAAAACGCACTAACTTAATGAAAGCCTATTTACTCTTCTCTTGAAGATTAAATTAAATTGAATTTGACAATTATTTATTTAATTAATTTTGAACATTTTATTCTATCTAATTATATGATTATTTTATTGGATTGATTTTATGTCCAGAAACACTTTTGTAAGACGCATACTAACATAGTACGGATCAGTCTGAAATAAATAATTATTATTTGGGTGTTTTAGTGTGTAACGTTTTTTTATTATTGGCATCGACAATTCAGCATACAAAACAAAACGCTTCAACGAGACACGTGTAGCAGAAATTTTTTACACGCCTGTAGAACTTGACGAGTCACCACAAAAATCAATTACATTTTAAAAGAACACGTAACATAAGCTTAACATTTACTTATGTGTATATTGTCACATTTTACATTACGAAATTATTCGTTTTACAATGTGTCTCTAATGAGAACCTGCCAAGTTATATATTTAGTATCAAGATATAAGATGTAACAATTGATTTCAATTACTTTGTACATTTCTATATCTGTGATTGAATGAACTTCTAAATATAGTCCGTCTTTTATTCGGATCTTGATAATTTTATTGAAACAACAATCAGTTTTGTATTGTTAATTTGTATAGTCTGATGGGCAGAGAAAATGACAGGGCCATACGGTGATTGGTACCCAAGAATCTAAGAACACTAAGCAATGGGTATGCTTATTACTAAAGCAACAAAACACATTTTATTGTTGAGAGGCTATATAGCCTGTACAGTGTACAGGTGAGGTATCTACCTGAGAAATACTTGATGTGTATCTAACAAAAACCTACCAAGTTCTAGACACGCCACGGATTGTCCCTCGGCTGCGCTCAATTCAAAAATCATTTATTTCAAATAGGCCACCTTGTGGCACTTTTGACACGGTAAAATCAGTACATTAAAAATAATTAAAACTAATGGTGATAATATCACGCAACCTTAATTTTAAGGTAACGAGGGTTCTAAACGCGCCCTGATCAAAGAATATAAAGAATATCTATCTATCCATATCGACGCTTGAAAGGCAAAAATTACCAAGCGACATGTTGACAATTTTACACTATAGCATTTTAGTTTTTAATTTTAGAAAAAAAAACTGTAAAAATCGCCTATTACTCATAGCTACTTCATACCAATGAGTTTTAAATGCAGGTTAAATGCCAAATTTTTAAGATTTTTTTTTCTAAAATTAAAAACTAAAATGCTCTAGTGTAAAGATGTCAACATGTCGCTTGGTAATTTTAGCCTGTCAAGCATCGATATATTATTATTATCTTACCCGTGTTCCGCTCGCACTCCCGGCAGAGCGCGGGCAAGTACTTCATGCAGAGGTACTTGAGCGACTCGAAGCAGTAGAAGCTGAGGCCGGAGTACGGCACCATGCCCACCAGCGTCGGCATGAAGCCGCGGTACAGCGCGCGGATACCACCCTCCTGGGAATTATCGATTTAAATCATTTTTTTGTCATTAAATTTCGGATATGGTAAAATTAATTCAAATCAATTCACCACGGACCTAAAAAAAAAGACGGACATAATCCCAAGAACAAATTCAGTGAAGCACCCATAGGAATACCAACTCTGTATTCGTACAAGTACACACACCCACACATTGACACCATACGGCTACGACATTGACACCATTGCCAATCAAAAATTACAAAATTACGCACACATGGTAAGCGAGCTGTCAGCTGTCAGCTTCACTCTCGATTAGACAAGGTTACGTCTGTTCTTTTTTTATGTCCGTGCAATTCACTTATAAATTATGGGATAAGGTAATTTTAAGGATGGTATCTCCATATCATTTTTAAAATATGCATGATGTCAGATAATGAAATAATATAAGAATAAAAAAATTAAAATTTTCACATTGAAGTATTATTACTAGCATATAGAACCGACATCGCGAACATAATGTATGTTCCAATGAATTGGCGCCGCGCGGCTTCAATTTTCAATGGATTCATTCGATTTTGAAAGGAGAACGGAGGCTCAATTTTGAAAATAGAACCTCCCGGCGGGACACACATTTTGTTCGAGATGTCTGTTCTATGACATTATATTTCAATGAATTTTCATAATTTATTAGTGTGTACCTATTAGGAAATCTAGACACGCGGCAGCGTGTCAAGCCAAGTTCAAGAAAAGGAACTGGCTAGCCAGCGCCGAGTGTAATATTACACGAACCACTTGGTGCCACTTTTGACCCCTCTGTAACTCAAAACCTCTTTAACGTAAACACATAAAACTACGTGTGTTTAATTATATCCATAAGGACATGTAGAAGCCCAAATTTGATGAATAGCTTCATGAATAGCTTATAGGTATCCAATAAAGCAAAGAAATAGAGTTTAATACTTGTTCATAATGTTATTTTGTTCCTATAAATACATATTTAGATTTTGCATAGAACTTGGCACTCATTATATCTCCATTCTTTTTGCGGCGAAGCCCACAGCCAAGCATAATTTTTGTATTGAACTTGGCTCTCCTTTTTTACATTTATGTTTTTGGTGGGATACTATTAGAATATACATTATTCCCGCATAAAACTATTAATAAATATAACTTAGTATTTAGCTCCAGTATTTTATTTACAATAATAACCAAATAAAGAATTCATGGAAGCATGCAGAAAAGACTCACATTCAAGTATACGTGGTAGTTGTGAGTTTTTATCTAAGGTTAAGTGAATTTAATTTTTCTTTATATTTTAATGCCATTAATGATTACAGAATGATACTTGTGACGCACTGATGATTATTATCCTTATCATAGTAGGTAGTATGAGTGCGTCATTATGAAACTACATTATTATAAAAAATAATTCTTATATCCTTTTTAAAGTCTCTATTCCTACGGAAATATATTATAACCACAACAGGTGGTAATAAATTATTGAATATGCTATTATTCTCAAGGAAAATGTATGACGTAATACCTACTCATAATTATTCATAACTTTTTTTATTAGTTTTTTTTATTATCCTTTGGTCTACTGACGACGTGACCACTTACCATCACATAAAAAAGTTAGTCTTCGACATCAAAAACCATCAACTCTTTCATTTTCTTGGCCGGTGACGATAGGCACTTGCCATCAAATGGATCATCAGCTCGTTTCCCGGCATTTCCATAAACAACCATCAATACAATACAAGTATTTTTTATTGTACACCACATAAAGTATTACAATAACAGTGGTAACAAAAGGCGGTCTTATCGCTCAGGTAGCGATCTCTTCCAGACAACCTTTCGGTAGACGACATTAATTAGTAAGAGGAAGTGGGTGAGGGTGTACATAAGCAAATTAATATATGATAACTAGCTGACCGGGCAAACGTTGTTCTACCAAAAAATTTTTAGGGGTAGGGGGATGAAAAATAAATGTCCGATTCTCAACCCTAGCCGATATGCACGCAAAGATTCACGAAAATCGGTCGAGCCGTTTCGGAGGAGTTCAACTTCTAACACCGTGACACGAGAATTTTATATATTAGATATGAAAATAATAACAATCATAATATTGACATCAACTCACAGTTTTAAACATGGTGGAAGCGGCATGCGCGATGCCGGTATACCGATGCTGTCCCGTCACCTGGAAGGCGAGCCGCGCGCGGATGGTGTCCAGCGGGTACGTGAGCGTGACGGCCGTCACGCCCGCGCCCGCGCCCGCTATGAACTTGTCGCCGTGCCGCACCATCGGTATGCTGAGCCCGCTTAGATACTGAAGCAGTCAATGGACATTGGACATGTTAATCATTGGTGAGCTAAAGTATCCGAAGCGGTCGCCAGGTCGTTTTTAAAACTTAAAAAACTCCCAACAGTTTTATTTACACTAAACTAATTGGTAATGGCACTGAAAATTTTTCGAGGGCTAATCGATGCTCCGGAGTTGCATAACGAGCTAGCTCGACTATTTACCCCGGACAACTACCGACGAGGCAGAAGGCATAAATTATTTGCCGTGCCGTCCTGTCGCACGCTTGCCCACGCCAATTCTCCGATCCCGCGCACCCTCTCGGCTCTCAGCGCTCTGCTAGAAACCTTTCCAGACTTGGACATTTTTGTTGACAAGTGGAGGAAAGTCCTTAGTATGTGTCTAAGGTTCAGCGAAACCCCATGATTATTATTTATTAAGCATTTTATTAATTTGACATTTATGACACATATTTTATTAATTTGATATGAATTTGTATTAATTGCTCTTATTTAATTATTTTGGCTGTTTATTAAGAATTTGTGGTAAATGATATAATAATGATATGACATGATATTGTGTTAATTAGTGTAAGTGGTATGTACCGTTCTAATTAACAATAAAATAAAAAAATAAAATAAATAAAAATAAACATAGCTTAGAACACACTCGATTAAGTCACCTTTCAAACAAAAAAAAAACAGATCAAAATCACTTCATCCATTTTTGAGCTACGATGCCACAGTCAGACATAGAGATCCACAGATACAGAGACACGTCAAACATATGTATAACACTCCTTTTTTCGTCGGGGGTTAATTATAGTAAACAGGTAAAGATTATTGTACTTATTGTATTGTATTGTTTTATTGTGACTTATTGTAGACATAAAATAATTAAATGACTATTTAATGGGGAAAGTAAAGTGGTTTGATAGCCAGTTAGACGATGTAAAAACTATAAATTAAAAAGCAATTATAAAACCGGCCTAAACCCCAGCCAGGATTAAAATTTTAAGTAAGTACTGATTTTGTCAATAGCATTTTGAATTTTTTTTTAGTTTTCCGTAGTTAATCATTATTTCGCTTATATGTCTGTGCACAATGTGCTCATATTTTTTCGTTAGTCTTTTCGAATGCGTGATAAATAGATGTCAAAATCAAAATCAGCTGATGATGTAAATTAATTTCGACTTTACATAAATTTCGATTTTACATGAATCTTAAAACGGGTCAGTTTGTTATGTATGAGCAACACTAAGGAGCTAGGTAAATAGATTTGTTCCGTGTATTTCGAATGCAAGTTGTTGCGACTGATCGCGTAGGAATTAATGAAGTGAAAATTAGTTTGTTGGTCGAACGTGCTTCAGATTATAAGTAGCTATTATAGTAGTAAAAGCACATAATAGATACAATACGAGCAGAATGAGAGAAATAAAAATAATGTATTTATACTACTGGACACACGTTATATCAAATGTCAATGAGATAGTAAATTATTTGGAAACTTTTTTTAACAACCAAAAAATGGAGAAGGTTCTTTTCAATTCGGTCATATATTTTTTTTGGTGACACATTTATGTAGTGTTTCTTTTTTTCTCTCCATATGTATGTATGGAGTTTGGTTCAATTAATATAGCTTAGCAAATGACCATCGTTTTTAAATAGTTACAGGTGTACAGACTATACATAATCAAATTCACAATCATTAGAGCACACAGGTTTCAATAATGTACTCGGATACTGGGGTACGTTATTTTTTATTCTTCCACAATTACTTAATAAAATTAAAATTAGATCATCGGCTCTCTAAATAACTACACCTCATTTATGTACAAGACACAACTATGTACAGGACCTCTATATAAAAGTATCTATTATACTCATTGTCAAATAATAGCTCTACTGAATATAATCTACGATCTCGTAAGAAGATGCAAAAGAGTTTATTTTTAAACCATGTTCATTGTTTACTGGAAATCACAGCAGATGCGGTGAGCTACACACTAAAATTTAACTTATAAATGGGTCTAGTTAACATATTTAAATATAGTGCTACAAATAAAATAGTAAAATATTCAGTTTGTTTTAGCATCCACTTTTTATGAATTGAACTTGAATGCTTGAACGCTTTAGATACTTGGGCTTCAAAGGCTATGAATCTAGTCTAAAATTTGACGCTTATATTTTCTTTTCAGTTAAAAACTCTATTATTCGTTCTATCTCCTATTAAAATGATTGTATTCATTAATAAGCTTAATATTATAGAAATTACTAACTGACTGGGAAAACGTTGTTCTACCATAGATATTGGGACACCCTAATCTCCTAGCGTCGCTAGATCCAATAATTAAAAATCGATTTTTTATGTACAATGTAACATCCATACCTAGCGGTATGAAATATACTTTACGACCTATACTTATATCTACCAAATGTATACAAAAATATCATAAAATTTGGTCGAGCCGTTTCGGAGGAGTGCGACCACAAACACCGTGACACAAGATTTTAAATTTTAATATATTATAATTATTTGTTTGCGCTTGGGCGAAAACATCTTTAGGAAAAGAGATTACTGTCTGAAAATCTGCTCTCCGCTAGCATGGCGGTGATCTAAACAACTCTCAATATAAGGGTACGTCATAAGTATATTAGGGTGTAGGGGGGGGGGGGGGGGGTCGATGTAGTGTGACATTGTGTGACAAGGGGTGGGAGGGGTCCTACTTTTTCATGACGTCACATTTCAAAATCTAATAATACCAGCTGCCTGGACAGACTTCGTTCTGTCAAGTTTTTTTTTTATTAAAACCTTCTGTGTGCCTTAGTGCGGTACCTCACCGGGACGCCAATGCGACGTCGCCGGCCACGTATCCAAACACTTTATATTGAAATGTATGGCGGCCTCCTCACATGGCGACGGTGTGGCAACGTAGCCAATAGCCACAATTCAATATAAACTGTTTGGATACGTGGCCGGCGACGTCGCCGGTACATCACTTAAGGAACATTATAAGCTATTCTATCTTTCAAGTTGGATCAAACTGTACAGGGTGTGTTTTGATTAAAATCGGTTAAGTAGTTTAGGAGTCCATCGCGGACAAACAACGTGACACGTAATTTATATATATTAAGATGTATAATGGTTAGTGATAAAACACGAAATTTGAACTACCTAATAACGAAACATTTATAATATTTTCAACCCTAGATAGGGTTTGTATATGACCATAAGGTTTAATTTGTTGATTATTGAAAAAATGGAAGTAGAAATAAAACTTATTTCGGAACTGCAGTTTTAATTTAATAATTTCTAGGAGTAAGATTTCATAATATGTGATGTAATGGATTTCCTTAATGAAATCCAACTTTCAACAACAACTTTTCCACATACAACCGGAAAAACTAGCAAATATTCTCCCTAACAACCCAACTTCAAAAATCATAATTTTAGCAAACAATTTCGGCAAATAATCATTTATCACTACTACGAGTGTTCGATGATCAATAAGGATGAGTTCGCGCGTCACTACCATTGTAGGCCACTTAACGGTCACCCTCGATCGTCGAGCGATCCATTTAACATGTATACTATACACACCTCGTCTGCTATACGAAACAGCGAAAATTTTCGTGGCGTACTAGCGTACACTTGGTAATGGTCAATCAAAACAAATTGACCCCAAACGTGGCTTATGAGAATGTCAAACATGAGGAAGGAAAGACGGAGTACGCCGTATTTTGAAATTGAAAGTTAAGAAGGTATTTGGCCATTAATTTTGTTCTCTTCCGATGATCTGATCCGGTTATACATATATTGCGATTTTAGTTTGGATCACGTGAGGAAATTCACGTGATTACGAGAGTAATGTAGTTGTCATGAGTATGACCACAGAAGAAATAATAGAACCTACTTATGTATGACTAAACCTTTCATTGAAAAATCCCCTGAAGGGGTAAAATTAGGGAAACTAATATGGTGAAGTATTTTCTCATGAACGTGACCTCTCAATAAAATAATACGTTATACAGTTTTGCTTCATCGAATCGAAATCTGTTGATATTTTTTTTTTAATAATTTCATTCATTTAAGTATATTGCACGTCTGCCGTATGAGCCTTTACGCAAGGCGATACGTAACTATTGCGAAACGGAAACCCTGCATGCCCCAATGACCTTTTGCAGCATCCGGAGACACAGGTGACACGGCCTAAGAATTTCTCCAAAGACGAAAACCGGTGAGATGACATTACAATAGCGACAACAGGTTTGTGTAACTACAACAAAATTTTACGAGGTTGTCGATGTGTCTTCTTACATTTACGATATTGCTTAATTCTAATACAAAGGACTTAAATTAACAGAAACTAACAGACACTTCTTACAGTGGTACTTACACACAGTACAAAAAATGTTATTCCTTAAAATTGACGTACGGTAATTATCTTTTTAATAATTTTTAATGGTGGGTCGATTGGAATGAAACAAACACTAAATATTAACCCAAACTTAATAACACAGCGAAAACCGCATTCAGATCGGTTAAGCTATTTTTGAAGCGGTACAAACACACAGACAAACAAACAAAAATCTAAAAATCACTGTTATAGGATCTATTGCGTTAATAGATACGTTATTAGTTTTTCTCAAATATTTCTATGTACAGACAACAATCAGGTATATTCATCAATGTGTATGATGATCAATGGTACACCTACAATATTTAACATTATGCATCCGTAATGGGTGTTACAATGAATGTTAATATAGGATTTAGATAATATAGTCTATTAATCTAATAGATTAGATGTCCCAAATAACAATGTCAATATATTTCTCAATTTTTTTATCAGGTAAGCAGTTAAAATTCTACTTTAATTAACTGTGAATTCTTCTGGCAAATAGATGTTATAATTCTCTATTGAAATTATCGAAGAACTGCAAAAGAGATATGTATTAAAATTAATTTCCAAATATTTTCTGACAATGAGTCTAACAGTTGATATCAGGGGTCCGTTCTCTCCGCCACTCTATTCCTGCTACACATTAATGACCTGCTCATGCCCGGTATCTATGGGTATGCAGATGATAGCACAGTGGTAGACAGACCTACCGAGTTCTAGGGCCAGTAGGTACGAAACTTTCAGTCAGAAAGAGAGGCCATAGTGGAACGTGTGAATCTCACACTTCGGGCTGTGTCCGAGTGGGGCGAAGCCAATCTTGTGAGATTCAACGCCACTAAAACACAGTCGTGTCTCTTCACCGCCAAAAGGAGCCCGTTCACCTTGCCTCCTACTTCTCAGAATGTGTCCTTGGATTATACCGACTGCCTTCAGTTGTTAGGAGCTGAGATATCCTCCAAGCTCAACTTTGGGCAGTTCATCGAATCCAAAGTTAAAGTTGCTGCAAGAAAACTTGGCGTCCTTGCGAAGGTGCGGCGGTACTTCACACCGAGGCAACTGTTAAAGTTATACAAAGCTCAGGTTCGGCCATGTGGAGTACTGTTCTCACATTTGGGTAGGTGTAACCAAATGTCAACTTTCTGCTTTGGATTCGATGGAGAGGCGTGCGAAGAGGCTCATTGGTGACTCAGATCTGGTTAAGTCCAATATGCAAAGTCTCGAGCACAGGCGCAGAATAGCCAGCCTCTCGGTTTTCTATAGGGCACATTTTGGAGAGTGTGCTCAGGAAATATTTGAATTAATTCCCCTTTCCCCGTTCCTCCATCGAACGACACGACGCACGGCAGTATCCACCCTTTCGTGGTGAAGATCCCACCGGTAGGGATGAAGCGGTTTGCGTCGCCATTCATTATGCGCACCGCGACGGATTGGAATAGCTGAGGCTGGTCTGCGTTCTCGCCCACCTATGACGTGGATGTCTTGAAGAAAAGAGTGAATAGGCTTTACTACGAGTAACGCTGTATAACATACCAAAAAAAAAAAAAAAAAAACATTATTATTTTCAGTGATGTGCAAACCCTATTTCAGTAAAATTAAAGAGTGAACTACGCAGAATGTACCTAGACTCCTACCTAATTCGCGGAACAACAAAAATTTTAAAAGACCTAACCTAACCTAACGAAACAACCTAAACGAACACTTACTTTTTCATAATAAACGTCAAATTTACAGAAACGGCTCAAAGTGTGCTCCGCCTTGCTCAATACACAACCTCGGCCGTCGGGATACGGGTTGTGTGGCATTTCGCACCATCGTCAGTGTTATTGATGCGAAAACCGATCTAACACGCTGTTCCATCTCGGCAACTGTTAGGCAATCGGAGAAATACACTCTGTCCTTCACATAACCCCACAAAAAGCAGTCCAAGGGTTTGAGGTCCGGAGAACGAGCGGGCCATAGAATCGGCCCCCCGCGGCCGATCTATCCTCGCGGAAAGCGAACGTTAAGATGTTCTCGTACATTGCGAGCAAAATGTGCCGGAGCTCCATCATGCTGAAACACCATGTTTCCTTGGTTCTCAAAGTAATCCCAGTCAGCCACAGGAAAGTCGTCAATCGCCTCATCGAATTCCGTTTGTAAAAACGTTAGATAGTTTCTACCGTTCAGACATGATGGTATAATGACGGGACCGATGACATGCCCGTCATAAAGGCCAGCCCACACATTCAGCCGCCACTGGTGTTGGAATCTACCCTGCCGTGAATCATGTGGATTCACGCGAGCCCAAACGTGATCGTTATGCATATTTGAAAGTCCTGACCTCGTGAACGTTGCCTCGTCCGTCCAAAGAAGTTTACGTAATTGGGGTTTTCATCTAACTGCCTGAGGTACCACTCGCAAAATTTCCTCCTGGGTGCAATATCGGAGGGTATCAGCTCCTGTGTACGGCGATAGTAATAAGGGTGACGATTGTCGTCACGAAGAATTCGCCAAACCGCAACATGGTTTATACCGAATCTTGTTCCGGCTCGTACTTGTGGTCGGCTCTTCTTCAAAACGCTCTAACACTAATTCAGCCTGCCTGGCATCGACTGTGCTTGTACGTCCACTTCCAGTAGACCGATGAAAAGAGCCGGTGGTCTTGACATGTTCAGAAAACACTGGTACAAAGGCAGCCGTCGCTGTTCAGTGGGGGGTCTACCATCGATAAATCGTTGCCGATACAGTTCGCGAGTACGATTTAAATTGCTATCTTCATGGCCTACGCATAACATCATATCGTAATATTCCGAGTTAGAAAGCATCGTTATTTTGCAAAAAATGTTGAAAAAAAAAAACTCGAAACAGTTGTAGGATATCGATTAGAAGATTTGAAATTGACAACATATTTTTTTTCCAACTTGACATTTTTTAACCGACTTCAAAGAAAAGAGGTTCTCATTTCGACTTTATTTATTTTTTTATGTTTGTTACCTCAGAACTTTCGACTGGGTGAACCGATTTTGATGATTCTTTTTCTAATCGAAAGCTGGTGCTTGTCATCATTTAAGTGGGACACTTAAATTTTATTGAGATCTGACAATGGCATGCATGAGAAAACCATATAAGTCTTAAATATTATGCATTAAGTATGTGCGCGACAAATGGACGAATAACTCAATCTCTTTTTTTAATCGAAAGCAGGTGCTTGTCATGTGGTCCCACATAAATTTGAATGAGATCTGACAAGTAGTTTTTGAGTAACTTTGAAGTCGGTTATTTTTTGTTACTAAAATTTAGATTATTGAAGCCAGTACTTGAGTATAATGACATCCTTGTATTGAGGTAGCAGACATTTATGAATGAAAAATAGAAAAATTATTACAGTAGACAATTATTAGGTAAAATAAGTATGTAAGCCTTTCTGTTAAATAATCTGGTTCCCCGACATGACAGCTTACTAGGGTTGACAAAATTTTTGGCTTTGATAATTAATTATATTTTTTACAGGGTATTTTGTAACACATTGTATATTTCTATGAAACACAAAAAGGATTTTTAAATTATGAATGCCTGTTCCAGAGATGAGCACATTCAACTAACAATACTTTACTTAAGAGTTTGATTGAGCAGAGATTTTTAAGTTTGCAGACTTCCTTACATTGTTTTCCTATACCAAGCCAAATAAAAATTAAATGTCATCATGAAAGAAACAAGCTTCAAAATACCTTTTTATAAATCTCGAAGCTTGTGAATTGTGTTGCTGCGTAGGGGAATATCCTGACCATCTGAGCTCCATTTCCTTTGTACAGAGCGATGAGGGACTCCTGTTTCACGATAGCCATGAGCCCTCCAAACACACCATGGTGTTTGTAATGAGATGACTGAGCCTGGAGAAGGATCTTTATCCGGTCTAATGGGGCTACTGTAGTTTTTGCAAACATGCCTGCTACACCTGTTTGATATATAAATAGTTTTTTGTATATTGACTAGTGAATGACTACTTCAAATAATAATGAAAATAACAAACAAAAATTGGTATTTTTTATATGACAATATGAGATTCTGTTCACCTTCTAGGTATTTAAGAAGTTGTTTAATCTAATATTGTTTTGCGAGTAAAATAGTAAATTTTATGTAAAGTCAATTTTGGTGATAATGTATGGAAAAAGCTATATCATACCTCCAGCTAACAAATTTTTCAGTATAAAATTGAGATCACTCGTCGGTTCCATTTTTAGAGCCATCTTGCGTTATTCTCTTCTCTGAATAACAATAACAACTCTATTATAAATATGTTATCGTTCAACGAAATTGGCACGAATGTTTGCATTCGAAACTTAATTTATTCGTATTAATTATGGGCTTTCATTCGTAAATGTATCTTCATGATTTGGCACATTCAGCACGCAACAATTTAAACACACTTTCACCTTTGAATACAAGAAAGGGGCAGCACTTTTCCTGACTCGAATTTCCGTGGATAAAAGCTAGGTCCCGAAGTGTTACAATGAATTAGATTCATAGATTCAAAATTACAGTACTCAATTATATCAGTTAAATTAGATTATGAATAGTTTTATTTATGTTTATTTAATATCTTATATTCTTAAATATATCTTCTGGAACTGTACACTATTTTATTTTAATTTCTAATTTTTCAGGGACAACCTGGACAACACAACCGAACGACGGAACGACAGCAAAGCACAAATCACAGAGTACTTAATCACAGTGTTCTCGAACGACAAAGTCCAAAATCGGTAGACTTGCCCAAAAATATCGGTAGATTTCTACCCAAAATCGGTAGATGTCAAAAAAATATAAAATATTTAATCAAATTCGTTTTATTATCATAAAATAAACTTACAGACTAATTTCTGTACATCAAATACACCTAATTAACTTTAAGTGACTCTGAGTTGGGGCGTAAATGTATAAGTTTAAGTACGATGGTACGACCTTAGTAAAGACTAAAGAGCGATTAAAATAACCGTTAGCGACTCTGAGTTGGGGCGTTAAACTTACTACGATTTTCTGCTTAAAAAACAAACTGAAACAACATTAAATATTCAAATAACCAACTCACTTTTCATTGTTTGTCACCAATCAATCATACATTTTTTGCACTTGTGATAAACAATATACATAATTATTATATGTATGGTTAATCGGCCACAGTGACGAGAACAAAAAGTAATATTTTTGTCTGTCTCTCACGTAGATTTGGTAACTTGCAATCTCGCTCTGTCAAATGTATGGGAGAATCTACTGGTTTTAAATATATGGTTGAGGTATTCCCCATTCCTCTTAACGTAAAACATAAATGAAAAGGGTTCCTAACTTAAAAATATGTAAAATCGGTAGAAAAATCAGGAGAATTTCCACGTATCCTCTGAAATCGTAGAAAAATCTTTGCATTTCGGTATTTCGGTAGAACAGAGCCCAAATCGGTAGAAATACCGAAAAATCGGTAGGTTCGAGAACACTGCTTAATCACTACGACCTACGTGCACAAATTTCACACTTCACACAGAGTAGATAGTAAAACGTAGTGATTAAGTACTCTGTGGTAGATAGTCGTACTTGTGTGTGTGTAGTACTTAAGTCATTTCATTCGATCAAGAAATAACCATAGACAACTATTAATTATTAGAGACAACATGGTGAGAACCATGGATATATTATTCTATCTGGATCACGGACTTTGTAGTGGTATGGTACTTGAAGATCGATGACGTCATAACGGAAAACCATTTTTGTATTGTGTCCATGTTATCTATAGTCCCAGCATATATCATTCGATTGTGATTTTTTATAATGATATAAAAAAACATCTAAGATGAATAATATAATTATGTATATTATTATAATATAGACTGATGTACCATTTATTGTGTACCTTATTTTTCAATTTTCTCTAATGCAATAATTTAAATTCGGTAATTTTGAAGAAATTTTAAATAAAATGTATTACTGCGAAATTATATTTTTTTACCACTAGAAAAATTACCAATAGAAAACATTTTGAAGAACAATATCAAAATGGGACATAATTTTTATAACATAATAACAACAATGGGACATAATAACTGTTGTATTTTTGTATTAAAAATAGTAAAGAGAAGAGAAAAACGTTGTTGATGATTTGAAGTTTATTTTTGAAGTGTAAAAAACATAATTTAAAGTAGACAAGTTTTGATTAAATATAGAACGAAATACCTATAACAAACCAGTATTACAACATCCACCCTTAATCAAAACTCTACTTAAGTCTTATTCAAAAATAAAAAATCTAAGTTTACACTAAGCCTATATCGCTGATACATTTCAAATGTGCGGTCTTACCTAGGCACTTGGTTAAAACATCAGCTAACATATTACTGGACTTAGTATACTTAAGGTTTATCACATTATCACATACTTTTTCTCGAATAAAATGATATTTCGTATCAATGTGCTTAGTTCTCCCATGATGTATGGGGTTATAGGCCAAGTTTTGTGCACTCTGACTATCGCTATGTATTGTAACGCTAGTTAACTGGTTGTTGCATACCTCAAAGATAAACCGTCGCAAATAAATTGCTTCTTTCGCAGCATCAGTTAAAGCCATGTACTCAGCTTCCGTCGAAGATAGTGCAACTGTGGGTTGTTTCCTAGATGCCCACGACAATGGACCATCAGCAAACTTGAAACAATATCCCGTATACGATCGTCTATCTTCAGTGCAATTCGCCCAATCCGCATCAGTATACCCGACAAGGGGTTTTCCGGTCTTCCTATAAGTAACGGAATAATCAATAGTGCCCTTAAGATATTGCAATACTCGCTTAGCTGCCACCCAATGACAATGGTCAAATTTACTATTAAATTGACTTAGATAGCTTACAGCAAACGAAATATCCGGTCGAGTATTTATAGCAAGATACATTAAACATCCTATGAGATTCTGGTAAGGATATTCCATCGATTTATTACCTGTAGAATTTGTAGCGTTCATTTTACTGTGTGCGAGAGGCGTATTGTACTTTTTTGCATTTTCCATGTTGAACTTTTTCAATAAATATTCGATATAGGAACGTTGGTTTATACGAATTTCTCCTTCACTGCGAGTAATATTTAAACCTAAATAATAATTTAAAATTCCTAAATCTTTCAACAAAAAATGCTTTTCCAAATCCGATTTGACACTGTCAAATGTCATATCATTTGAGAAAAATATTATAATATCGTCAACATATACAGTCATTATGACCAACTCGGAACCAAAAAGTTTTTTATAAACACATGGTTCTGTAGGCAATCTTTTGAAACCTATTTTACATAAAGTTTCATTTAATTTCATATTCCATGCCCGAGGAGCTTGTTTGAGTCCATAAAGCGATCTTTGCAGTAAACACACCTTATCTTCATGGCCTTTTTTCACAAACCCTTGAGGCTGGTACATGTAGACCTCCTCTTGAATATCACCATATAGGAATGCAGTGTTTACATCCAAATGACGCATTTTTAAATTCATTTCCGCAGCAATGGCAAACAAAGTACGTAGAGACGAATGCCTGACCACCGGAGAAAAGGTTTCATGGTAATCTACACCAGCTACTTGGTTAAAACCTTTTATCACAAGTCTAGCCTTGTATTTTGTAACGTTGCCATGTGCGTCCGTCTTCAGTTTGTAAACCCATTTGCATGGAATAATCTTCTTATTAGGTTTATCAACAAGTTTCCACGTATTCAAACTCGTCAGCGAATCGTACTCGTCTTGCATAGCCAACTTCCATTTGTCAGCATCATCAGCTCGACATGCTTCCGCATACGTTTTAGGCTCATTTTCTTCAGTCAAAGTATGATAAGAGAAATAATCAGGAGGTTTCCGCTCTCTCACAGGATATCTTCGATCTTCCATTATCTGTTCATCCATTACAGGTGAATCTGAACTTTCAGGCAGAACATCTGTAGAAGCATCTTGAAAATCTTCTACTGAATCCATTTCCATGGTCTGCAGAGGTAACTCCGTCTCTTTATCAATTTGTTCACTTTCCTGACTTACATTATCCAACAACAGTAACGTAGGAGGTGCAGGGACTGGAACAGCTCTAGATGTACTGGGTTCCTCACAAGATTTATTTATGTTTAAACTATTGAAGCAATCTTCGAAAAAAGTTACGTCACGTGCTTTAATTAATCGCTTCGGGCATTGAGGATCCCTAAACAAATAATTATTTGGTTGATCCGAGTAACCAACAAAAATAGACTGTATCGCTTTCATATCTAATTTCTTCCTTTGACAGTCAGCAACATAAATCAAAGCTCTACATCCGAAAACTCTAAGATGGCTTAAATTAGGCTTAAAGCCATACCATTTTTCGAAAGGTGTTAAACAGCCTAAGGCACGGTGCGGGGACCTATTTTTCAAATAAACAGACGTTTGTAAGGCGTCTTCCCAATACGCTTTGGAAAGCGAATACTCTGCCAACATAGAGCGACATTTTTCGACAACTGACCGAATAGTCCTTTCTGCCACACCATTTTGTTGTGGACTATATGGGACTGTAGTCTGGTGTACTATACCTTTTGATAATAAATAATCATTTAATTCTTTGTTGACAAACTCGCCTCCGTTATCCGTCCTAATAGCTTTAATTTGAGCTCCAGTTTGTCTTTCCACTAATGATTGAAAAACACAAAATTTTTCTTTGACTTGACTTTTCGAAGAAATAAAATATATGAATATAAAACGTGTAAAGTCGTCTACAAATAATAAAGCATATTTATTACTTTGCATGGACGTTTGTGACATTGGTCCACAGACGTCACTATGCACCAACTCTAGTATTGAAGTCGCAGGAGAATAGGTTATCTTTTTGAACGGTTTTCGAGCTTGTTTCCCTTGTAAACATGCTATGCAACTGTGTTTATCTATTTCTTTATAATCTATACCTAGACGACAATCCCTTAGCTGGTTCATACCGATGCGACACAGATGACCCAAACGCTTGTGCCATAACTGGTACCTAGTCAGAGCGGAGTCAGAGTGCACATTACAAGCCAATTCGCGAGGAATATTGACAGTACAATCTAATTTGTACAGTCCTCTATGGGGCGAACCGTGAAGAATAGAGTCACCTACAAAAGAAAAAGTATCAGTATGAAAGAAATTACAACCGTTTTTATCAAAAAGTACAGTTAAACCTTTCTCAACAGCATTATAAACAGAAATTAAATTACAATTTAAAGAAGGAACATACATTACGTTATTAATACTATTTACAGTGGACGCAGTGTTTATAGAAACATCTCCTATTCCGCCACAGTCAACTTCATTTCCATTCGCAACTGTAATCTTTTTATTAGATTCATACGGTCTAATGTTCTGAAACCATTCCAACTTCGAAGACATATGTTTAGTGGCTCCCGAATCAATGATCCAACAATCATCGCTGGAATCAACTTTAGTACCGAGTGCAACTAATGACTCCTCAGTCTTCTTTTTGCTCTTCTTCAAAGGGCAATCAGGCCGTTTATGTCCTGGCTCATTACAATCATAGCAAATTATGGGTTTCTTCTTCTTAGTTTTATTTTTAACTACTTTGGACCGTAAAGCAGAATCATTATTTGTCGTTTCTTTTAATTTCGACATTTCATTAAGAAGTTTAGACTTCACCAACTCCGTTGTCACTTCAATATTGCTATTTTCAAGTGCCATAATCAAAGCATCATACCTTGAAGTGAGACCTCCGAGTAAAATAGCAGCTATAGAGGCATCTTCCACATTTTTACCAATATCCGCCAAATCTTGTATTGTAGACATCACGGCATTAATGTAAGCTTCTATATTGTCAAAGTCACTGAGGCTCAGCCTATACAACTTCCTCTCTAAGTTAAGACGACGACCCATGCCTCTGTCCTCATATGCATTCCGTAATGCTATCCAAGCCTCTGACGCTGTTTTAGCATTTCTTACATGCGTAATAGCAGAACCTTCTAATGTGAGACATATCTTGGTCAATGCCTTTTTATCATTTTTTATCAGGGTTGCACTAGATATCGTGTGGCCTTGGGGATACCCGTCAACAGCTTCCCATAAGTCTTCATGCATCAGATAATTACGCATTTTAAATTTCCATATACTGTAACCATCTCGACTGCTAAGACTAAATGAGGGCAGGGAGGAACTATAGCCTCTTACCGTAGCAGTATCTCCACTTTGAAGTGCCATATCGAAATCTGACGTACACGGAAACTAATGATATTTTCACTTCCCGATAAAATGTTTTTCACAAATCACATCAATACATTAATCCACTTTCACTTTAGCTATTATTTTCGTGGTGATAACGATTTTGTTGTATTTTTGTATTAAAAATAGTAAAGAGAAGAGAAAAACGTTGTTGATGATTTGAAGTTTATTTTTGAAGTGTAAAAAACATAATTTAAAGTAGACAAGTTTTGATTAAATATAGAACGAAATACCTATAACAAACCAGTATTACAACAATAACAACCTCAATCCGGTCTGTGATTGGTCGAATAGTCATTCCCTTATGACGTCATCGATCTTCAGGTACCACTATAAAGTCCGTGATCCAGATAAAGTAATATATCCATGGAGAGAACAAAAATTTGACAGGCGCGAATGTCAATGACATCAACGTCAACAATGAAATTAATGTTGCCTGTTTTTTTTCGGGAGAAAGTTATCAAGATTTTGGTTAAATTAACCAAAACTTTTTGGAAAAAATGATGACTATGTTAAAAGGGGCATAAAAGAATCTTTTGTTCCATATCCTATGATCTGTTGTTGTAGGGTTCAGCTACTATTGGCCAATCTTTTTATTACATTTCGGATAATATTATGTAGGTAAAATATTCACAGCGTTAATTTTATTCTAGAAATACGACTAAACCGATTGACAGCCATCTAACTACTAAGTATATGAAAATATACTTATCATTAAAAGTAGTTACTGCTGTTTTAGGAAAAAAAACACTTCGGTAATTTCTTGCCGCTTTTTCTCTTAGGACTACTAACGATAGAGATTTATGCGATGGTATAATAATATTATATTGATTGTAGTAAAATTTTTGTAAAAACTAAGTTTGAATAAATTTCATTTTATTTCAGTGACATAGCGAGTAACATTCTCAGTGTGCAGTCAAAAACTATGAGTTGTTGGAATCCATGGTGTTCATTCAGTCTTTACTTATTATACTTCTCATGTAAACAGACACACAATTTTATTAATAAGAACGTAACTGAAAATTACTTACCGTTTGTCTTGATTTTAAAAGTCACACAAAAATAGTAAGTAACATTTTATTAAATTGATAAAAACAGCAATGCGTATGTTTTGGCAACATTTGTCTATTTCGAGTTGTCACTTGTCAGACTACATAGTACTTTTACAAGAAATACAAGATTTTATCTATGGTTTAAATTCCCGCTATTTTCCGAATAAAACTCCGATTAACTATCATCGCTCGCTGGTTGGGAATAAAAAATGGAATGGAACTCGGAGAAAGAATAAAATAGAAAAATATTTGCCTATTTGTATACCTATTTATACTAAAATGAGGTATATTTTTATTTTATAATACTTATTTAGATAATAAGTCCGTTTTTACTAGGTACCTACTTTGTTTAATATGTTCATCTTAATGAATGAACTCAATGACCTTAAATTAATGTAGACTCTGCCCTCTGCTTATCGCCCTGAGAAACACCATTGATGCCCCATTTACATGCGCGCGCTAGACACGAGACAATCCGCAAGACGCGCGCGTGTGAACAGGGCGCTCGCGGACCAGACCGCGGCGTCCGCGGCGCATCTCGTGGCTCGCAGGGCTCGTGTCGGGAGACGCGCATGTAAATGAGCGGTTAGGCGCGTACCAAATGGGCTCGCGCGAGCGCTCGCGTAATGTTCAACGCGCGTAGGGGGCGTGGCTTACGGATGCGCCACGAGACGACCCGCGATACGCGCATGTAAATGAGCGGTAAGAACTTTTAAAAATTTTAAAAGCAAAACGAAAATGTTATGCCCCATTTACATGCACGCGCGAGCCACGAGACAATACGCGAGACGCGCGCATGCGCGCGCGTGTGAACTGGGCGCTCGCGGAGCAGACCGCGGCGCGTCTCGTGGCTCGCAGGGCTCGCGTCGGGAGCGCTTTTTTAGGCGCGCGCCAAAGGGGCTCGCGCGAGCGCTCGCTCGGTGTTCACACGCGCGTAGGGGGTGTGGCTTACGGACGCGCCACGAGACGATCCGCGAGACGCGCATCTAAATGAGCGGTTAGATAAAGAGACAGTAGAACTAATATACCGTACATGCTGCATTCATATAACATGATGAAAAAGAAAGGCTTACATAATTTCGTAATAGCTGTACGTACAGAGTGTAATAATTATAATAATAGTAGAAGGTGGAAGGAATTTTGACAAGCGTCGCGAGCTTTGAAGGTCACCTTGAAAGCGGGAAAGCTCAAATGTTCCGATCAGAAAAGGACGGGTGGGACCGAAAGCGTACGCATTTCGGTACATTACATGTCTGGAGACACGTTGCGTTGTGGCGCTCCGAAGATAATAATAATTATACGTCAATAAATGTAAATAAAGGATTGTACGCTAAGCATTCACTAAAGATTTCACCACGTAGCGAGTGCGTTGCGTTCGTGTTGTGATGGACTAAATAAATCCATTAGTTTTTCTTTACTCGCGGAAAATGGAAATGTTTTTAATTTAATAGTGTTGTAACAATTAAATAAACATTTATATTTTTAAACGTTATAATTTGAACTTGCTTTGTGATTTTAAAATTAAAATTACTCTGATGCTATATTGTTCAATAAATAATACGTGAAAAATTAAAAATGGACGTACCGGCTAAGGGGAACGTTTTGGGACGTAAGTTTAATTTAATTTTTAAATTTAATTTTATTTAATATACTTAGAGATATTTTTATTTATTAAACAATTTTTTTTTCTAAAATAAAAGTAGCCTAAGTTACTCCTTGTTACATCAGCTATCTGCCAGTGAAAGTTCCGTCAAAATCGGTCCAGCCATTTCAGAGATTAGCCGGAACATACAGACAAAAATTGTAAAAAATGTTGTTTTGGTATAATGCACTTAGTAAAAAGCGGTTATTTTAATATTAGAAACAGACACTCCAATTTTATTTATTTGCATAGATGTATGTATAGATATAATATACCCCCATATTTTAATAAATAAATACTATCCTCACGTTTTTTTAGGAATATGTATAGCGTACGAAAATACGTCATGTATAAATAAAATGTAAAAAATATGTATCTATTGCACAGGCATTACATGACCTACCTTTTAGCAATATCATCGAAACTTGAACTACAATCAAGGTCATAAGGTCGCCATGTCCTAGGACCTAGGTCAACCGCAGGAGGTATAAAAAATAGGTCTAGCCTACGCAGACTATGCATTTGTATCTACCTTCCACCTGATTATACACCCATCTATAGTTATTGAACTTATTGAGAACTATCGCCCCAACTCAGAGTCACTAACGCTTACTTTAATCGCTCCTTATTTTGTACTAAGGAGCGATTTAAGTAACCTTTAGTGACTCTGAGTTGGGGCGTATAATTTTGGGCCTACTGTTAATTGTCCATAATATTCAATCTCCCAAATATTAATGTTTACTTTGTCTTTTCAGTGTATTTTTATGGCATGATAGGTGTTACTCTAAAATATAAAAAATAAATGATCTTTGACCCTGAATGCAAAACGAAGGGTCCCAGATTTAATTCCCGGTTGAGACAAACAATTTTGATTTTGTTGGATAAATATTTTTTTTGAGGTCGTGGGTGCATCGATGTATCACATACCCTTTGTGCTATTTTTAATTCTTGTGCGTTGGAATGTGATAAGCGTTTATTTATTTACGATAAAATATGCAATTAATTCGCATTCACTTTATTGAGAAAAGTATCAACATACATGAATTACTGCTACTAACATTATATTCAAAGACTTACGCCCCAGCTCAGAGTCACTAACGGTTACTTAAATCGCTCTTTAGTACAGAATTTGTATGGTGATTCTTTACTAAGGAGCGATTTAAGTAATCGTTAGTGACTCTGAGTTGGGGCCTTAGACATACCTACAGAAAAACATTAATTGATTTTTTTTAAATTTGTAATCGACTTAGTAGACCTACAATAAATATACTTATTACAAAGTAATATCTAGAGTAATTTGAGGATATAATTAGACGTCGATATAATAAAACATTCATTAAATATAATATGACCGAACATTAGGTACATATTACATACGCAGCAGCAGGTAGGTAAATGTTTTTGACCTATAGTAAAAAAATATTTTAATTTGCAATATTGGTGCAGTACCTAAGTAGCTAACCTCCCAACTCAGAGTCACTAACGGTTACTTTAATCGCTCCTTAGTAAAGAATCACCATACAAATTCTGTACTAAGGAGCGATTTAAGTAACCGTTAGTGACTCTGAGTTGGGGCGTAAGTAACTTATGTATGTATACATACACTCCAGTCAACTCCAGTGACCTTCGAATTACAAAGAGGCCTGTAGAGTGAGGAATACCTTGTTAAAATATTTTGTAACAAAACTAAATACTCTTTCGCCTCAACTCAGAGTCACTAACGGTTACTTAAATCGCTACTTAGTACAGAATTTGTATGGTGATTCTTTACCAAGGAGCGATTTAGGTAACCGTTAGTAACTCTAAGTTGGGGCGTTTATGTTATTTTTAACCGCGGTTTCCTAACGGACCAACTACGTACGCACAACTAGTGGAACGGCACAACTATAATTTTCGCCACGTCACAAATAAGTTCTTGAGAGATGGCACTGTACAGATTATACAGATATTTCATTCCACTCAATATGCATGAGCATAAAATTATTTATAAGTTAAATTTCATTAAACAAAGCCGAATAACATTTTATATTTATGTTTATGTATTTTAAAACAGTCTATATCGATTTTATACGTAACTATTCCGTGTTATTTTAAACTTTTGCAAAATAAATATTATGTTTAAAAATAAAATAAAATTACAAAGAGTGGAACGGAACGCGACTTGCGAACTCCAGATTTAGTTCAAACGTACTTTATACGACCAAAAGTTTCATGCACCTGTTTGTTTGTGGTTGCTAGGCAACACAGTGCTTATATAAATTCTGATTCGAATGTGAATATAGTGTAAGTGTTCCCATCGGTACAACTATGTACAACTAAGCACAACTATTTTACTAAAACCATTCCTAACGGTACAACTAAGTACAATCTGATAAATACGATTAATAAGAACCTCTTCAGACATTAACTATGATGTTGGCTACTTCTGTCATATCTTTGAATAAATTAAATAAGAGAATTTTAAACGTCACTTTATGTCATTTCCTGTAGTAAAGTGAAATTAGCATAAAAATATTCGTGTACATTTATTACAGATGTATTACAGAGAATAGGCACTTAAAAAGTTTAAAAAAAAGCCGTGTGTAGAGTAATGTTCCCAAATTTGGGCAGGTGCAGCCAAATGTCACCTTTCTTTTTTTATCTATACTAATATATAAAGAGGAAAGATTTGATTTTTTGTTTGCAATAGGCTCCGAAACTACTTAACCGATTTCAAAAATTCTTTCACTGTTGAGAAGGTACACTATCCCCGGGTAACATAGGCTATATTATATTTTCAAAAAAAAAAAAATAGGGATCCTTAGTAAAACTCCAATAATGTAACCCAAGGTGTAAAAAAATAAGAAAACCGAAACAAAGCGAGGGCGGTTACTCGTATCTTATAATTTAATGCTTGACTGCTATCCCACCTGATGGTAAGAGGTGATGTAGTCATAGATGGTAAAACGCATTAACTTAGTAAATGCCTATTTACTCTTGCCTTGAAGACACATTATAATCGAGCGGAAACACCGACGCGGGCAATTTATTCCAATCCTTCGCTGTACGTATAATAAATGGTGAAGCAAAGCGCGTCGTCCGTACAGGGGGGATGTTAATAACGAAGGGATGGATACCTGCCGTGCGTCGGGACGTTCGATGATAGAAAGGGGATGGCGGAATCAAATTATGTAATTCCTGCGCACACTCTCCAAAATGTATCCTGTTGAACACCGAGAGGCTGGCAACTCTGCGCCTGTGCTCGAAACTCTGAAGATTGGTCTCAAACAATTTAGGGTCACCAGTAAGCCTCTTAGCACGCCTTTCTATTGAATCCAATGCTGACAGGTGGCATTTGGCAGCATCAGCCCAAATGTGACAGCAGTACTCCACACAAGGCCGAACCTGTGCTTTATACAAGGTTAAAAGCTGTTGTGGTGTGAAGTACCGCCGCACCTTCGCTAGGACTCCAAGCTTCCTAGCAGCTACTTTAGCTTTGGATTCAATGAACCGCCCAAATATCTCCATATCTCAATGCCCAATAACTGAAGGCGGTCAGTGTAATTCAGGGATACATTCCGAAGAGTAGGAGTCAAGATGATCGGACTCCTTTTAGCGATGAATAGACACGCCTGTGTTTTTGTGGCGTTGAATCCCACTAGGTTGGCATTGCCCCATTCGGAGACTGCCTGAAGTGTAAGATTCATACGCTCCACCATAGCCTCTCTTTCAGACTGTATAATTATGGTCTTTACTGGCCCGACCCTTTGGCAGGTATCTCTCCACAACCGTGCTGTCGTCTGCGTACCCATAGATACTGGGCATGAGCAGATCGTCAATGTGCAGCAGAAATAGCGTTGCAGTGAGAACAGACCCCTGAGTAACTTCGGCATTGGTTGTCATTGAATGAGACAAGCAACCTCCGACAACCACTCGGAATAAACGGTCACTCAGGAAGTCTTTGATCCAGTCGATCAGGCCAGAAGTTTGCTCATAAGACTAGTGTGACAAACCCTGTCAAAAGCCTTCGAGATGTCAAGGGAAACAGCAAGTGCTTCCCCATTTTTCTCGAGGGCTTCGCTCCAGATGTGAGTGGCATACGCTAGAAGATCTCCTGTCGACCGGTTTGGGCGGAAACCGTACTGTCGGTCACTGAGGACATCGTTCTGTTCTAGGTATGCCATGAGCCGTGAGTTCAATATACGCTCCATAATCTTACAGAGTAAAGAGGTTATTGAGATAGGCCGATAGTTAGTGGAGTCAGTACGACTGTCTTTTTTAGGCACAGGCTGCACGTTGGCAAGCTTCCACGATCTAGGAACTATCCCAGTCTCGATAGAGAGGCGAAACAAGCGTGTCAACACAGGAGACAACTCGGGTGCATAGTATGTCTTTAGTACTACCGCTGGAATACCATCTGGTCCGCTGGCTTTCTTCACGTCTAGACTTCGCAGGGTTTAAGTACCTCTTTATTGTGAATGCGGACTTCTGACATAGAGGTACCGCAATTAGGTATCTGTGGTGGATGGATGTTGCTAGTGTCTAGACGTGAGTTCTCAGCAAACAGAGAAGCGAAAAGGTTCGCTTTTTCTTCAGCTGTATGAGCCAGAGAGTCATCTGGTTTCACCAGCGGAGGCAGCGTGGGACAACAGAAGTTAGTCTCGACCGCTTAGGCGAGGGACCAAAAAGCTCTACTGCCACATGGCTGGCGAGAGACTTTTGCGCCGATATGTCTAATGCAGTCGATACCTACTTTCTGTAATGCCTTTTTGTTGGACTTCGCGGCAAGGTTAAAGGCTTTCTTCTTAGATCTAATATCCGGAGCTTTGCGGCTTTGAGCATCAACCCAGGCAAGATACGCTGAATGTTTACGCTTCTCAGCCTGAGCGCATTCGGCGTTGAACCATGGGCGAGCTTTGCTACCAATGAGAACGTTGGAAAAAGGAATGAAATACTCCATCCCTTAACGAACCACATCGGTTATAGCATCCGCGCAACTCGACGGATCTCCAGGAGAAAAACAGACCTGTCGCCAAGGATAAGATGCAAAAAAGTGTCGCATCTCATCCCAATCTGCTGACCTGTAACGCCATACTCGCCGAATACCTCCCGAGTCATATTCGGGGGCTGAGTACGACGAAACAGATTTCACCAGACAGTGGTCGGAGGTTCCCAGCGGGGAGGAAACCTGAACAACGTACCTGTCTGGATCGGTTGTCAGCAGAAGGTCCAGGCAGTTTGCTGTGTGGCCATGAATATCGGGCACCCTAGTCGCTTGCTTTACCAGCTGGGAGAGGCCAAGCGATAAGGCAAAGTTCCTCGCTTCTCTCAATGCATGGTCGGTTTTCTGGTATGGGAACAGCCAGTCCTGATGACAGGCGTTAAAATCCTCCAGAAAAACCAGCTGGGCAGTAGGGTACCGTTGCAAAGCCACATCAGCCGTCACGCTAAGGTGCTTAAATAGACGAGTTGTCTCCTGGTCACCGCTGTGCGAACGATAGAAGAATACAAGACTTTGTCTGTACATGTGTCTACCAAAACCCAAATGGTGGAGAAAGTAGGGTCTTCGGGATGACGGAGGCGCTGGCAACAGATGTCATTGCGGGCATACACACAGACTCCGGCGCGAGGGTGAAAATAATGCTCCAATGTGTAACCAGGGTAGTCTAGGTATGCCGCGCTCAATGGACATCGGATCTGTGTCTCCGTCAAAAAAAGCAAGTGCGGCTTCTCAGTCTCTACGTGGTGGTGGACTGAGGTGAGGTTAGAGTGCATACCTCGGATTTTGGTAAAATGCACTTCGAGCGAGGGGACGTGCAACCGCTGTAAATGACGTTTACTCTTGCTCTTTTTCTCATTAGGTTAAAATTGGAAATGAATAGGATGGAGGATGGCAGTTGAACGAGGCGTTGCGTCGTAAACCAAGTGACAGAATGAGAGTCACTATGTTATTGGGGGCTTAGTCTGGACACCGTGGGGACGTCTGAATCCACCCGGAGATCGCCATCATGTCCCCTCATCCGTTCGCCAACCGGCATGATGGAGCCACTCCGGGATTTTTCGCAGATGGCAGCCTTTCTTGGGTAGCTTTACCACTACTTGGGCTCCCAACTGTCTACGGTCGGCCAGCGGTGCACCGTGCTTCGGATCTCGCTGCCCTCCGCGACTAAGTTTCCGACACAGCAAACACCAACCCGTCACAACCGGTACATCAACGCAAGCAACTGTTCAGACCCATCCTCCATTCGGCTTCATTAGACATCACGCTGGAACAAGACGGATCGCTTGGCGGCATGGCTTTGTCTAATGGGTGGTAACCTAAGCCGGCAGCCGATGTTGTGGCCTACCACCGGAGTTGCTGCTCGTTTAGCACTACCCAGGGGACACGAGTAGGGTATTCGGTATCCAAGTAACTTCCTACAGACGCGAGCAGCCCATCCTCCTTTCTGCTTTGGATTCGATGGAGAGGCATGCGAAGAGGCTCATTGGTGACTCAGATATGGTTGAGACCAATCTGCAAAATCTCGAGCACAGGCGCAGAGCAGCCTCTCGGTTTTCCACAGGGCACGTTTTGAAGAGTGTGCGTAGGAATTATTTGAATTAATTCCCCCTTCCCCGTTCCTCCATCGAACGACACGACGCACGGCGGATATTCAACGTTTCGTGGTGAACATCCCATCGGTACGGACGACGCGGTTCGCATCGTCTTTCGTTATGCGCACCGCGAAAGATTGGAATAGCTTGCCTGCGTCTGCGTTCCCGCCCACCTATGACGTGGATGTCTTCAAGAAAAGTGCGCTCACCATCCTAGACCACATCTCCACTTACCATCAGGTGGGATTGTGGTCAGGCATCATTAAAGTATAATGTCATAGAACAGACATCTCGAACAAAATGTGTGTCCCGCTGGGAGGTTCTATTTTCAAAATTGAGCCCCCGTTCTCCTTTCAAAATCGAACGAATCCATTGAAAATTGAAGACGATCGGCGCCAATTCATTGGAACATACATTGTGTTTGCGGTATCGGTTCTATACGCTAGTAATAATACTTCAATGTCAAGCATTAACTTATTGTAAGTAAAAAATAATAAAAATAAAGGATGATTAGAAAATGCTATCCCGGGATACCAGCATCCAAAAATACCGGGATGCCGCATACATTTTACGGGGCTAATCTCGGTCGAAATTTTTGCGTGAAAATCATACTCTGCGCGCAGTAGCGCGCGCAGTGTTGCAAAAGTTAAATATTAAAAATCGTTAACATTGCCAGCTAAAAATCGGGAGAACTCGAGAGATTCTTAATCTGAATAAAAAAGGGTTTTTTTATGTTACTATTACAGTAATTTTATTCATAACTAGCTGACTCGGCGAATTTCGTATCGCCTAAGAATGTAACAAATCAAAGATCATTAAAATCGTTCTTAGCCGTTATAGTTTTTATGTTCATATCTCCCGCTCCCGCTCCCTCTCCCTCTCCCTCTCGCTCTCGCTCTCCCTCTCCCTCTCCCTCTCCCTCTCCCTCTCCCTCTCCCTCTCCCTCTCCCCTCCCTCTCCATCTCCCTCTCCCGCTCCCGCTCCCCTTCTCTCCCCATGTTACAACTATAACAATTAATTTTTGTTTCTAACTATAAGCATACACATTAATTTTCACATTTCTGAGTTCAAAAATGACTAATTATTATCCCTTAGGGGATGAATTTCGAGAAAACCGTGATACAGTTAATTTTATATACAAGCTTAAATACAAATTTTCACTCTTCTTACTTCAAAATTGACGAAGTTGCCAACGCATTATTATTAAATTTTGTTTCTAATTTTGAGCTAATAAATTTTAAAATAACTCTAAAACTGACGAAGTTGGTTTGTATGAAAGTGACTTCCAACCGCTATTTTTACCCCTTAGGGGATGAATTTCCAAAAATTCGATAATATAACATAGCCTGTGTTACTCAAGAATAATGTAGCATCCTGATGGTGAAAGAATTTTTAAAATCGGTTCAGTAGTTTTTGAGTTCATTCGTTGCAAACAAACAATCAAATCTTTCCTCTTTATTTAATATAATAAAGACAATCAGTTATTAATTTTTTTAACGCTACTCAGTCTCATACCCACACTAGGATTCCCTGTGTTGTGGGTGCCATGGACAATACAACTCACAAAGACACTTACAAATTAGTTGTGCCATATCACTAGTAGTGCCTATGTACCTCTAGGGTATAAGTGTTCTGTGGTATGTACGTAGTTGGTCCGTTAGGAAACTGCGATTAATTGACAATAATGTAGTTGTACCGATGGGAACACTTAGTTGTGCCGTTCCACTAGTGCGTACGTAGTTGGTCCGTTAGGAAACCGCGTTTTTAACCGACTTCAAAAAAGGAGGAGATATTCAATTCGACTGTATGTTTTTTGTTTGTTACCTCAGAACTTTCGACTGGGTGAACCGATTTTGATGATTCTTTTTTATTTAATCGAAAACTGAAGCTTGTCATGTGGTCCCACTTAAATTGGAACGAGTAGTTGTTGAGTTATTTTGAAGTTGGTTATTTTTAACATATAATTTTACTTAGAAACGCAAATCTTCCAGAGAGCCGGTAAGGGCATCCGAATAATTATCTAAAGAAGAGCTGGTAGTTTCTTTTGACGGTGAAGATGCAACACTGACTGTATATTTGAGATTTCCATTGTCATCAAGAAGATGATTTTCTTTATCTATCTGCACGGTAACATTCCCAACTTGTGTGTACAGTGCGAATTTAATGCGATCGTATTTCAAGGGCTCGATAGGGAAGTTTCGAAAATGTTCCCGAACATTAGGAAGGTCAGAAGGAGCTTCCATCCCTCTTATAAAGTCAGGCTTCGATGATGGAAAGATGAATCTGATCAAGGATATAACTTCTTGTGCATGTTTCTTCAAAAAGAACAAAGCAGCATTTGGTCCAGTTTCAAATAAATAAGCGGCTCGCACTTGGTTGACAATTTTGTTGTAAATGTGAATAACTTCCACTATTCTATGAGATATTTCCGTTTTGTATGCACGCGGTGGATATGTATCAGTGTTAACGGAATGATATTGGTTGTTGTCTTTCATCATTGTTTCAGCAAATGTTGTAAAATCTCTTCGTTTTATTGCTTTAGTTATCAACTTGAGGTTCAAGGGTAAACTTTCAGTTAAACGATAATTCATATATTGCGAAGTTCTAACGACGCCCCTTATGCGTTCAGTCGAGATTTGGTTTCTGGGACTTTTCACAACAAGAAGCAACACGCGCAATTCAGGCCAATGTTTACCTTCAGCGATTAGTTTGCCTTTAAAATTTTTCTTTACGTACAATTCACGCCTTAGCACAAATCCACCACGATACGATGCGACAATGTCTGGAAAGACGCTTTGATTTGTAACACTATTGGCCCTTATCTTGTAAAGCCTGCACAAAGCTGTCATGATCGAGATAAATCCAGCGGCGAAAGAAGATGCTCCAGTGGCTGGCAGAAAATTATTTTCACAGGCTATGTGGACTTTCCGCTTGAGAAACTCGACGCTGACGGTACGCTGGGTAGCGGCCCTATACTTCACTTCATTGAGACAAAAAGCCAGCTGTTTAGCATCCCTCTTTCCATTCAACCAAAATTCATCTTGGGTGAATTCTTGCCGGGCACAGACGGATGCCTTAGCACAAATGATGCTGGGGTCCAACGTTGCTGTAAGGTAATCATTGATGGGGTAGTAGCTCTTCATGTTTGGATCATCAAAATACTTTATGATCCCTATATTTATTGGCGTTACCGCCGTTATTATCATTGAATCACTCATGTTTTTTCGTGGTAAGGAACTTTTAATACATCTTTCGGTTGCGCAGGACATAGAGTGCTATGTTTAGCCCAAACGAACTGAATACTAGAACTGAGAGCTTTGATAGAATTCCCGGGCGTACCGATCAATACAACAGGTAGCTGAATTCTATACAGATGTGCACTTTATTTGTATATGTAAACCACCCCCTGCTGCAGTCACAGACACGAAGATAAAAGAGCCAATTGATTTTCGTTAAAATATTATTTCAAAGTATTCATAAATATTGTGACAATGTTAAAATTCTCGTTTAAAATAATTTCTTGAAGCAGTTGTCATTGCATAAGGTTTTTGACTGACTATGGCTATGACTGTGACTAGAATTAGCGAGAAATTGGTTTTAGCATAGAAGTAAAATAGTTTACGGCTTCGCGTTTTCGTAACGACTCTTCAATCAGTCTGCAATTTCAGGGAGGGTCTGTAGTACGCATGCGCACTTCCCTCATCCCTCTCCTTCATTATATTTTCATGTGTGTAGCTAACAGCCACGGCTGTCACACATGATTTTACACGATTGGAAAAGGATGGGATTCTAAAGATTTGATAGATTCTTTCTCCACTCCATCCACCATTTTCCTTTGATGTTTGTGCAATATTTGTGCTTTATAGTAAACCATTAAAGGACTGAAGCCAAATAGTTTACGGACTTCAGACTTCAGTCCTTTAATCTATAATTATTAATAAGAATCTATATTCTTCCATGGGAATCGGCTTTTTCCTTATGTTATTTGGGGTCAAAAATAACATACTTTTCCTTGTATGACTTAATTATGACTACTTACAATTATTTACCTGTGACTCATAAATTCCTTTGATTTTGAATCCGTGAATTCTAAATTAGTCAACGTTATGTATTTAATTATTTATAAACTTTTGTAACATACGGAAGAAGACCGTAAGCATCAGATATATTTAATAATATAAAAAGAACAGCTGTCATGGGACGGCTGACAGATGTGAAACATCGAAATGCGTCGCCACGATCACCAAGTCTAAAATCAGGTTTACCCCTCGCGTAAAGATGTTTCACATCAATTACAGGTGCGTACATCAATCTTAGAGGTTACATGTTATCTGACAAAAAAAATTAACAAAATTTGTTTTTCAAAAGTATCTTGAAACCATACAAATTAAAAAGGTACTTTTCATAAAATAAGAATATAAGATAAGAACTAAATAAAATTAAGCCATCTATTAATACTATTGCACGTCAAACTTAGGTATCACACAATCGACTGTAATAAAACATGAATCCTAAAGCACTCACAATGATCGACCGAGTTATGCAATTACTGCCGGTTGACGGTAGTTCGATGGGTAACCACTAGTGCTAGGACAGTCTTGAGTCTTGACTACTTCCGTCATCCCGTGGATTGGAGACAATCTTCCATCCCAGTTGGTGTCGATAACCATGCAGGAGGCCGGGTTAAATAAAAAACCCGTTGGTTAGTACCTAATCCCACTTAGGATCCTCTTTTTCTTTTTTCTGTTCTAGTTTTATTCTGTTCTAGATCTATTCATATTACCGATCCATCTACTTAAATTTCAAATATTGCCGGTAGGTCCAAAATATATGGGTATATTTTGGATTTCAAATCAGTCCTATGCACGAATTCTGCTCATGAAATGTGCCGCGTAAATGGGACACCTGGCAACGCTGACGATACGAAGACTTGTGATATAACTATGAATATACTATATAATGATACAAATGAGCAAATAACAGCAATTACTCTAGTAATTGTCAGAATGTAAACTCTACCTATACTAGATAATGCAGTAACATTGTAAGTATCCAATCGTCATTCCAATTTGATATTCGTTGCCGGCAAATTAACAGAAACTTCTGTCACAAAATAAAGACAATAATTTAAATTTAAATTTTGAAATAAATAAATTAAAATAATGCTACACACTCATAGCCCCACACTAGGATTCCCTGTGTCGTGGGTGCCATGGACAAAACACAAAGACGAACACTCACACCCAGACCAAGAAGAGAAGTTCAAACTCATCATTCAAATTTCCACCTCGCTGGGAATCGAACCCAGGACCCTTGGCGATCCGGCATGGTAACCATTCCGTCAAACGGATCGTCACTTTATGTATTTTGCACTTCGCATCTGCGAAACTTTGAAAATCTGCTACATGTATGGTAAACAGCGTCACTAATCTGAAGTTGCCTTCGTATCTAACGGAATTAAGTGTACAGCATGTTAGCATAAATTGTACCTTTTTTGAGTACATTTTAATTTAATTTAATTTTACTTGCAGGCGTGGTGCCGGCGCGGTATATCCTAGCAGTGCTAGGGTCAATCGCCATGGCGATCGTGTACGGGTTGAAGGTGAATCTGTCAGTGGCCATGGTGGGTATGCTGAACCACACGGCCATCAAGCTGGCGGTGCAAGGGCATCAGGAGCATCCGGAGAACGTCTCGCTTACCACCGACCTGGAGTGTAAGCCGACTCATGGCTCTGGGAATATCACGGTAAGTCATAATTGTTATAGATTTTTATCGGATTAAAAAAGGGTCTTCAAGCGCCACTATTGTGTTGAATACATAGATAGAGTAATCTATGGTTGGATGCCATGGAAGATGCGGTGAATCTTGCACTTGTTGGCTCTCTTTTGCACCCAAACAGGGAGGACTAAGAAATGCATTCTTATTCTGGTATCTTTAAAGTTCATTCGTCTCATACATAAATGCCACCTATTACAATCTAAAAGCTGTAAAACAAACGTTTTGGCATATTTTTTTATCCTGCGCATTTCAGTCTTATGGAAAATTTGTGTATCTCCTTAAAAATATTTACAATTTTCTCAGGAATGCGAGAAAGCAGTTTATATGTGATAAAATTTTAACGTTTCAAAATTTATGACACACATAAAATCAGGTCTTAAAGACCTAAATAATATGCCCTAGTTTAGTATAAAAACACATTTAAATATAACCTTGGTGTGGGTCACGCAGCTGATGCATGGTAACTCGTAATTCGGTTCATAAAAGTATTTTGGGCCGTTTTGGATCGATTCCAAAACTTGTGAATGATAATGGAATGATTGAAATAAGTTTAGTCGTCAAATTAACATGTTTACGTTTTGGTGATGTTCCTTTGCTAGATTAGCTTTGGAAAAAAATAATTAAAGGTTTGCGCGTAATGAAATTTTTTGTCAAAGCTTCAGCTGGTTTTTACCAGAATGTGGGGCACTTTACTAAACATTGGATATTCCTTAATTAAATTAAAGTTTTGCATACATCATAATTCTCCCAAGTTCTCCCTAACAGTTAACTGCGGAACTGCTAAAACCAACTGCTAAAATTACCGGAGGTCCCGGGTTTAATTCGTTATGATGTTTTATTTTCGTAGCTATTGGGTATGCCCGTAGATTGGTGCCTGTTCTACTAAATTCATAAGACAATTTTAGATATCACTTCGTCCCGAATACTTTATTAGTTTATGCTCAAAATACCTAATACATATCAATCGAGTTCAATGAAAACAAATGGCCGCCAAACGGTTTTGATTCCCTCGTGTTATGTATGAAGCATCACGCAAATCAATTTAAATTCGTTTGTACCACCATTTCTATATTCAAATTGAAATGATTTTTCGGAGTTGTATATTGCCATCTATCTCTGATTTTTTTTATGCCTTAAGCAGGCAAACGAGAAGACGGGTCACCTGATGGTAAATGGTAAGTGATCACCGCCGCCCATGAACATTAGTAACACTGGAAGCGTCACCAATGCGTTGCCGGCCTCGAAGAAAACAATAGACCCGCTTCTTGAAAGACTTGATTTGCGCCATAAATAAATAAACGTTTATAGCGGTTTTTTTTAAACCAAACTCTTCAAGTTCACTCATTTCGTCACCAGCAGACCAAAACAGCAAAAACGCAAAACGCTAAACAACAAAAGAAATAATAAAAAACCTGAGGCCCATTCCCATTTATATCCCCTCGAGGATTTTCTAGATTGTGGGTGAACTATCTATGCATTACGAATAAACCAGCGTCTGTCTGTCCCTCATCGTGTACGTATTACATGAGTCACAGTCGAAAAGATTGCTTAAGAATATGCTAATATCTGCATCATTTTATTATAAGGTTTCTCATTTGTATGTAGATATAGTATGTAATTATGGTCGTCTTATATTAACATTATAAAATATGAAGTACGAATCTAAATTCAAGTCAGGCAGGTGGCTATTTGGAAGTTTTAATAGCTTCCTGCCACCTGCTTTTAACATAGCTTATACCGTAGAATTGATAAAGGCGTATTGTATATTATAGCTCTGCCATTATTCACATCAGGACCTTTCTTCATAGTATGCTAAGGATGATGTAAGTTTTCCTCTGGATTGCTTATAATGGTCCTTAACTTGGTTAGTTATTATGACTGTCAGGTTTTAAGCTTCGTGGCTATATCACGTACTTTGATAACAATAATATCTGAACTGAGCTCTTGAGTTCAGATATATGACGACACTAATAAAATGCAGTTCTTTGGCAAGAGTTACGTATGTAAAAGTATTTGGCAACAGAAAGTAACATAATGTTGGTATTTTAGGAATTAAACGGCCCATTCGATTGGACATCCGAAGTGCAGGGCATCATCCTCAGCTGCTACTTCTGGGGGTACTTCGTTTCTCAAATACCTGGTAAGATATTTTCTTTTCTTACGATGCTATGCTCTTCTTCTTCTCGTCGGATTAACAGGGTTTGTTTCGCACAGGACAAAGGAGGTTGGTTTGAATCAGTGGCGTAGGTAGCTAGTACTGAGAAGGCCCCATATTAATACTTGTTAAGGGGCCCCCGCTCTAACGTTAGCTGTCAAATATCGGAATATAAAAGGGGTGGTAACTCAGGCGGTCTTACGCGAACTGTTTTTGGGAGGTCGGCCCATTTTGAAATCTAGAGAATTACATCGATTACAGGGCGCTGGTTTGTCACTATAGGGAGTGCTATTAAACTGTTAGGGGGCCTCTATAGGCTGAAGGCCCCGTATAATTGATACGGCTGATACGGCAGTAGCTACTTCCCTGGTTTGAACAGTCTTGTCACAAACAATTTTTTTCTACAGAAACGGCTGTATATAATTGTATGATAGTAGTATTGATAGGGAAAGGTATTTACATATCTCGTTTAACAGTGTCAAGTAAATTAAGTATCGTATCGTAAGCTCATAAACACACTGCCCTGTCCTCGTCGTGTCAGTGGGCGAAGTTCATTGCACCCGCGTATTAATTACTTTACTTCGATGCGCAGGCGCACGTTTGTTCTATGGACAGGGTAGTAGCAAGAGTCCAATTTGAGGTAGGGCAGCATTGATTACAGGTAGGGCGAAAGTAAAAAAAATATCATACTTTATTCATCTGCTCCGAAGCACAGGCTCTTAAATCAATCACCATGTATATCACTGACCTCTACAATTTTTTTTATCTCAAACTATGAACAAATATTTTAATTATAATAATTTTATCTTAGTTCTTGGTATTTTTAAGGTAGGGCATTTTGATTTCAAGACAGGGCATTGCCCCACAATGCCCCCCCCCCCCTAGCTACGGCCATGTCTATGGATCTATTTTTATTCATCTACGACGTACCTATTTAATAAATAAAGTAAAATAAAATAACAGAAGGGAGACTTTTAAAATAAAACATTTAAAAGCATAAAGAAAGGATAGAATTCAGAATACTTTATGTTTAAAAAATAAAATTGTAGGCCAAACACAACAGAGTTCACAAAATATCGTGCAATTGGAAATCCTTCAGAGAGTTGCAAAAGTAAAATGCAATAGTAAGATTACCTACTAAGGTTAGGAACTTAGGAACAAGACCTAAGGCACCAATACAAGATACTATACACAAAAAAGTAAAAAAATACCAACTAAAGACTGAGTCATGCATTGTACTTAAGTAGAAAATGTGTATTCATCAGTGTAATGGTGCAGGTACACTGGGTCAATATACAGAGGTGTAGCGTGTACGAGATGCAATGCACGTAGAGGAATGATTCATCGACGCGAAACTGTAGGAAATCTGATGAATTATTGTGTAAATAGCTACGGTCAGCCGTCTCGTCTCAGCTTACGCAATTCTTATTTTGAGAGAAGAGGGTGATTTAACTGTATGCAATCTTTGCACACTTGCAACAATGCGTAATGTGAATCAATAGATACTAATTAATGATGATGATAACAATAAATCATTGAATATCTAAAAAAACTCTAACCATAATGTAAAAATAAGACAAGAAGAGAAAGCAATCATTTGACAAAAAAATCTCATCCCATGGTTTTTTTATTATTCTAAGCCACTCCTTTCTTAACCATGCACATTTTTGTATTTTTACATACATTTAGGACAGTATTTTCTTCCTGTAACTAACTTAATGGCCTGTAAGTTGCTCTACATAGCGTTGGTTACTTGGTAGATAGCTTCAATATCAGAAGTTTTTACATACCTATCCTCAGCCCTCAGACGCAACAACGCATCTACAAATCAGAAATGACGGACAAACGTGCCTTCCAAAGTACAGAAGCGCTATAAAAATTCTGCCCTTTACACTCTAAGGAGTAGGCTCGGTAGTCCGATTGCACTCTACATAGAGACGGTAGTTACAGATAGATTAAACTGTCCTGTTTACCTCAGATAGCAACCAGAGATTAACTGTTGGTAGATTATTGAGACCATTTACGACTGATAATAATATGATATAAGCTGTCGCGTCGGGCTGTGAGTAATTAGAATGTTTGAGATGTGTGACTTGTTCCCAGGTGCCCGAGTAGCAGAGTTATTCTCCGCTAAATGGGTGATGTTCTTCAGTGTTACCATCAACGTGGTTTGCACTCTGCTCACGCCCGTCATGGCGGAGGCACACTATATCGCTGTTATTATTATGCGCGTTGGCGAAGGTATTGGAGGGGTACGTAAAAAACGTCATTTGATTGTTTGAATATCTAACTTATTCTGTGTCAATATTTTTACTTATATTTTACTCATCACCATATATTAATTATTATTCATCATCGCAATATCTTTATTAAAATTTATCATCTATCCTACTCCTTTGACAAATTTTGCCATGTCGTCAAATTTTAATGGGTCAAATTACTTTTTTAAAGAGCTTCTGTTATGCGTAGATCACGTAGATTCTATACATATTTCATAATCTAATCCGAAGTCATTTACTATGTTGAACGTTTTGTAACCGTTAACCAATTATCGTTGGAAACCGGATGATAATTTGATAACAGTTTTAAAATGTTAACTAAATAGCTGTCGATGACCATCAATTACGTATGCCCTGGAAAAAAATATGTTAACTACCAGATAGGATATATTTTATAGCAAAGTTTTCTTCACATTGTTCTTCATAAATAGGGGGACTACACTGCCTAGTGTAGTGAGTAGATGCTTATATTTAGAAGGCTTCTACACTTACAATATAGGTACCTATTCTTAAGTTTCTTCTTTATTTGTTGCATCTTCTTTCCAGTATTTTTGTTAAGGATGTTATTGAACGATGAAGAGTGTTATTGAACGATAAAGAGTGTTATAAACGATGAAGAGTATTATTGAACGATAAAGAGTGTTATTGAACGATGAAAAGTGTTACCTATTGGACGATGAAGAGTGTTATTGAACGATGAAGAGTTTTATTGAACGATGAAGAGTTTTATTGAACGATGAAGAGTTTTATTGAACGATGAAGAGTGTTATTAAACGATGAAGAGTGTTATTGAACGATGAAGAGTGTTATTAAACGATAAAGAGTGTTATAGAGCGATGAAGAGTGTTATTGGACGATGAAGAGTGTTATTGAACGATAAAGAGTGTTATAGAGCGATGAAGAGTGTTACTGAGCGATGAAGAGTAGTATTGTATTGCGGTAACTAATGGACCGGTATACATTGTGCAGGGTGTGACGTTCCCAGCCATGCACGTGTTGCTGTCGAAGTGGGCGCCGCCGGCCGAGCGCAGTGTCATGGCCGCTCTGGTTTACGCGGGAACCTCGCTAGGAACTGTTATATCCATGCTTATGGCTGGTGTTCTAACTGCTAATCTGGGTAAGTTGAACCTATGGGTGTACGTAACATGTCTCGAAAACTATGTTTTAGTTTGAGGTTTAGTATCTGTTATATATGAGTTTTTATATGGTGCATTTCCCGTGGCACTACCACGATGCACTACTGGTAGTGTCACACTATGTGCCGAGAAGTTGCTTGCGTCGTTTCTTATACTCGATATAATCGACCATAACCGTTGCATTGACACAATACCTTCACGATTAAATTACTTTTAATTTTTGAACCTTACCTTAGAAAAGTCTTCATAGAATCATAGAAGGTCCGCTTTTCATGACAGTTTTTTGGTCATATATGTACATACTTATGATATAATAGTACAATACAGTGACATTCTTCGAAGGATCTTCAAACGAAAATAATCCTTTTTCTGTTTATAGTTTTAGCAGTCCCAACTGAAACTGAATAACAGGTATCCACGGTAGCATTGATCCGTTATCACAAACTGCATATATTTCCTTTTTATTGACTGCAGGTTGGGAAAGCGTGTTCTATGTGATGGGAGGTCTGTCTTGCCTCTGGTGCGTGCTGTGGGTGGTGCTGGTGCAGGACTCTCCGCAGGAACAACCCCTCATTAGCGCAGAGGAACGGAATATGATCGTCACTTCGCTTGGCGGCAAGGCCAATGATCACTCTCATAAGGTACGTCTTGAGGTTAGTAGTTATGAAGATGGTATATAGATGATGAAGAAGGCAATCATGTTAAATGCAGTAAATGTGGGTAAAATTGAGAGCGGCGTACGAATTTCAGACGCTCAGAATAATAATAACCTTTTCAATAATCCACACTGGAGTTGGGTGGTGGTTCATTCAAGGCCAGCTTAGTGTCTTCCAGGTGAATTCGTTTTATTTCTCTTATAATTTTATTTCTTAATGGTTACAATTCTAACTTAGTCACATGCAAATAAACATTTCGATTTGAACGGTTGAAATCAACTTGAAAACATTATTAATTCGCGCTCCTTCCTGCCACGAACTTGCGAGCTTTGGAACAAACTTCCCTCTGAGGCATTCCCTGCGCGCTATGATATAGGGTTCTTTAAGAAGAGTGTATATCGTATCCTTCAAGGCCGGCAACGCACTTGCAGCTCTCTTGATGCTGCACGTGTCCATAGGCGACGGTGACCACTTACCATCAGGTGGGCCGTATGCCTGTTTGCCCGTCGTTAACATAAAAAAAATTATTATAAGATCATGTTGTATCTTGATGCTAATTTCATTCTCCATTTTGTCTGCAACTCCCATATCCACATTTATTTAATGATCGCAATATTATCTAGTTTTAGTCTACTTTGCTATAACTATGGATTTCCACAAAGCAACGCCATTGTTATCCGCAGAAGTTGTCAGTGCCGTGGCGCGCGGTGCTGACGTCCCCGGCGTTCCTGGCCATCCTGGTGTCGCACGCGTGCTCCAACTGGGGCTGGTACATGCTGCTCATCGAGACACCCTTCTACATGAAGCAAGTGCTCAAGTTCAACATGACCGAGGTTTGGGATCTTCGGATTTTTTTTTATGTTATGAGTAAACAAACGAACAAACAGGTTACTTGATGGTAACTGATCACCGCCGCCCATGCAACACCTACGCGTTGCCGTCCAAGAAGGAAGTGACGGACTCTTTTCTTGAAGGACCCTATGTCAGTCTTAACCACAGACATGTATAATACTGTATAATACATGTATAATACATGTATAATACATGTATAATACATGTATAATACATGTCTGTGGTCTTAACACAGAGTGAAGACCGATGTAGGAAGTTCGTTCCACAGTCTTCTTCTTTGCCTTCGCCTTGTCCCATCACTTGGGGTCGGCTCTCCTCGTTTTATTGCGCCAGAACGTTCTGTTCTGGGTTGTCGAAGGTGTTAATTGGGCTTTCTCGAGGTCCTTGGACACGGTGGACCACCATGTGGCTAGGGGTCGTCCTCTTCCTTTGCGCGCATCTGGAAGCGCTAGGGCCTTGCGCACAGCGTGGTCATCGTTCCGCCTCATCACATGTCCATACCATCTCATACGGCTTTCAATGATCTTTTCTGCGATGGGCGCGACCTTAAAACTTCCTCTGATGTACTCGTTCCTTACTTTATCGAGTCTGGTTACTCCCCCGGCCCATCGCAGCATCTTCATCTCATTGACATGCAGATGTTGTTCGTGTACCTTATTGGCGGCCCAGCATTCAGCAGAGTATGTCATCGCGGGTCTAACTGCGGTTTTGTACACTTTTCCCTTCACACGTACTGGCATTCGCGGGTCGCACAGCACACCGGTGAGGGCCCTCCAGCGCTGCCAGCCCACTTGTATTCTGTGCGTCACGTCAGCATCAATTCGGGCATCAGCGGACATAATAGAGCCAAGATACTTAAAACGGTCCACTTTGGGCAGCGGTTTGCCACTGAGGCAGATTTGGTTGGAATGGGTGGAGCCACTGAATTTGCATTCCAAGTATTCCGTCTTCTCCCGACTGATCCTGAGGCCATTGTCTTCTAATGCAACTCTCCACTGCTCCAAGGTACTTTCGAGTCTTTTAGGGCAAGTATCTATAAGCGCTATATCATCTGCATATAGTAGGCACCATGGCAACGGGGACTGGATGTTTAATGTGAGTTGATTCATAACAATATTAAACAGAAGTGGGCTCAGAGCTGACCCTTGGTGCACACCAACCTTGACTTCAAACTCTTCGCTCAGACCAGCGGAGGATCGCACTTTTGTTTTTACACTGTCGTATGTATCGGCCACAAGTGATATGTATTTTTCGGGCACGCCTTGTTGTCTTAGTGAATACCATACGAGTTTCCGAGGGACTCTGTCGAAGGCCTTTTCTAAGTCGATGAACACAAGATGTAAGTCTTCGCGGTTTGCGCGGTGTTTTTCCATCACAATGCGTACTGTTTGGATGGCATCGGTAGTTGATTTCGACGCAATGAAACCAAACTGATTTTCTGTTATCGCAATGTGTTCGAGTAACCGTCCGCTCAGAACTCTTTCCCATATCTTAAGGGTATGTGAAGTAAGTTTGATGCCTCGGTAATTTTGGCAGAGACTGATATTTCCCTTGTTTTTATAAAAAGGCACTAGGGTGCTTTTGCGCCATGCGGTTGGGATTTTCCCTGATACCAGTATGATGTTGAAGAGTTTTAGCAGCCATTTTGAACCTATGGAGCCTATTTGCTTCCACAGGTCCGCTGGAATTTCGTCTGGGCCTACCGCTTTGTGATTCTTCATTTTTCCAACTGCTCTCTTTACTTCCTCCATTGAAATTTCCTGGATGGGGCCGCACGTTGGTTCAATGTACGGTAAACTGTTACTAGGAAACTCTTCGTTCATCAGTTCCTTGTAGTACTGGCACCATCTGTTGTTTATGTCGGCATTGGATGTCAAAAGCGTTCCCACTTTATTCCGAATGTATTTGTTGGCTTTAACATCCAATGTGGAGACATGCCGCTGCTTAGCAATTTTAAAAATTTCGGCATCATCCCTAGCGTCCTCTAGTCTCTTGTAAAAGTTCTCCCTAGATATCGCTCTTTCTTGTGCTACAACTCGTTTTGCCATTGACTTTGCGCATTTATACATAGTCTTATCGTCATCACGCTCAGATTGCTGCCACGCTTTAAATCTTTCTTTCTTGTTTTTGACAGCGGCCCTGACGTTATCATTCCACCAGGTTGGGTCTTTTCCGGTGCTTACGCGGCCCTTTGCCACACCCAGTATATCTTTTGCGTCTTTCCTGCATTTTTCCTCAAAGTTCGACCACATCCGTTCAGCGTTGTTGGTATAGTCGTTTGATAAGTCATTTTCAAGATACTCGCGTAAATTGTCAATGAGTTTTTCCGCAGCTGGTTTGTAGAGCTCGCGCCACTTTATTCTCGGGGTTCTGTCTACTTTTACTTTGAGTGGTTTTCGGATCAACAGTTTGGATATTAAGATACGGTGCTGAGATGTCAATGCCTCTCCCGGAATCACCTTGCAGTCTCTGAAATTCTTAAGCAACTTTTTGTCTACTAGGAAGTAATCTATTTGGGTCGACGACCCTCCGCTTTTGTAAGTGATAAGGTGTTCAGCCTTCTTTTTAAAATATGTGTTGACGATAGCCAGATCATGACGGGACGCGAACTCCAAGATTTCTTCTCCTGCTTTATTGTATTGTCCGAAGCCATATCCGCCATGTACGCCTTTATATAGGGCGTGGTTCATTCCTACGTGACCATTTAAATCTCCTCCGACATAGCGTGCTTCACCTGGTGGTATAGACTGCATTAGATCATCAAAGGAATCCCAGAAGGCAGCTTTTTCGGCCTCAGCGCATCCCGCTTATTTATTTATTTATTTATGTAAACTTTATTGACCACAATATAAAATATTATAGTACAAATGGCGAGCTTAATGCTAACTGCATTCTCTACCAGCTAACCATTAGGCCAAACCGAAATACACGAAGAGCGGTATGATAGATAGGTGGAAAATGAAAAAGTAAATAAAATATATTTAATACTATAATGTTATACATACATACACATACAATATATATATATATATATATGATTACATACTAATACAAATAATATATATAAATTAATATAATAATAATATATAACTATAGTAAGTAGCTATAAAGACATTCGTGAAAAACTATGATGATATCAATTTATGAACGAAGTTGTAGCAGGTAATTGTATACCCTTTTTTTAAAGGTAAACTTACTAGCAGGACTTCTGATTTCGTCAGGAAGCGCGTTCCAGAGGCGAATAGCCTGAATAGTAAAAGATTCAGAGATAAAACTGGATCGATGGATGGGGAAAGATAGGAGATAGGATTCTGCGGAGCGGAGTTGGCGATTGTGGGAAGAACATAGGTATTGAAATATTGTCTTGAGATAATCAGGCACTAGGGGGTCGAAGAGGATAGAGGAGAGTGAGCAGAGGGTTCTTAAGTGCCGACGTTCACGGATAGATAGCCATTTAAGTTTAGAACGGTAGGAGGATATATGATCGTACTTTCGTAAACAGAAAATAAAACGAATGGCACTGTTTATGAGTCTGTCCAGCTTATCAAGTTGAGCCTCAGTCAGGTCCAAACAGCACACATCACCATAATCGATGACAGGAAATATTAGCGCTTGTACCAGTGATGCCATATCTACCAACTTTGTGGTAGATCTACCAATTTTCACTTCAGTCTACCTATCTACCACCCTAGACCTAAAAACTACCTATTTTTAGGGTTCCGTAGCCGAATGGCAAAAAACGGAACCCTTATGGATTCGTCATGTCTGTCTGTCTGTCTGTCTGTCTGTCTGTGTGTCTGTCTGTCTGTCTGTCTGTCTGTCTGTCCGTCCATATGTCACAGCAACTTTTTTCCGAAACTATAAGAGCTATACCATTGAAACTTGGTAGGTAGATGTATTCTGTGAACCGCATTAAGATTTTCACACAAAAATAGAAAAAAAGCAATAAATTTTGGGGGTTCCCCATACTTAGAACTGAAACTCAAAAATGTTTTTTTCATCAAACCCATACGTGTGGGGTATCTATAGATAGGTCTTCAAAAATGATATTGAGGTTTCTAATATCATTTTTTTCTAAACTGAATAGTTTGCGCGAGAGACACTTCCAAAGTGGTAAAATGTGTGTCCCCCCCCTGTAACTTCTAAAATAAGGGAATGATAAAACTAAAAAAATTATATGATGTACTTTACCAAGCAAACTTCCAACGAAAATTGGTTTGAATGAGATCTAGTAAGTAGTTTTTTTTTTAATACGTCACAAATCGTAAACCGCAAAAAACATTGATCAAAGTTACAACGAACTACATAAACTTTTATATTATGTGACTTGCTGCTACGGAACCCTTCATGGGCGAGTCCGACTTGCACTTGGCCGCTTTTTTAAATTAGTTTGACTTAATACCACTTTGTATAATTTTTGTATCGACGAGCGACGTTGCGATGTGTTGCCTGAGCCATGCGACGATGCGTCAAGCATACATAGAGTCCAAGCTATAAACCACAAAAAAAACGTCAGCAATAGTTCGCCTTTCGCGCCGTTCGCGCCATTTCGCGCCCATAACATACTTTTCTGTGACCCATGGCCATTCCCGGTTGGTTTGTTGCGGAATCAATGGTGAATCTTTCCTCCTGTTTTGTGTTGTTTTGTTGTTAAAACTAAAATTAACTACATATTAATGGTCCTGATTGCTGTTTGTTCTGTGTTGCGTGCATTTATTTATATCGACGCTTGAAAGGCAAAAATTACCAAGCGACATGTTGACAACTTTACACTACAGCATTTTAGTTTTTAATTTTAGAAAAAAAGATCGTAAAAAATTGCGTATTAGTCATAGCTACTTCATACCAATGAATTTTAAATACAGTTTAAATGCTCAATAAAGCGATTTTTTTTCCTAAAATTAAAAACTAAAATGCTGTAGTGTAAAGTTGTCAACATGTCGCTTGGTAATTTTTGCCTTTCAAGCGTCGATATAATGGATTCTGACAGCACCAAAAGCGAGTTCTAGGTTAGGAACTCCGCCACGAAAATCTAAAAAAAGCCACTATGACCAAAAATATTCGAAATTATGGGAGAAAGACAAAGAATTTGCAGGATGGCTTCAAGAAAGTACCAAAGGTGAAGGATATTTTTATTGCAAATCATGTAGGTGTGATCTTAAGTGTGCTGGTGGAAGATTTTAAGAATAGCTCATGCATTTTTAATCTTAAAAAATCTTCTAAATTGAGGTGGTAGATCTACCAATTTTGTATTTTACATTCTACCAACTTCTACCAACATTTGGCACATAATCTACTAATTTCGTAAAATTCGGGTTGGCAACACTGGCTTGTACCAACTGTACCTTAGTTGCAACGGGAAGGAACTTCTTTAAGCGGTTTAGGAACGTAAGCGTGGCAGTGACAGTGCGACAGATTTGACTCACTTGGGTGCTCCAGCTAAAGTCACTGTCAATATAAAGCCCAAGATCCTTCACGCTCGAAGAAAAGGGTATCACAGAGCCTTCATACATGACAGGGGCTATTGATTGACAATCTATTTTATTAAGTTGCCGCGAACTCCCTGCGATGATAGCTTGACATTTTGAGGTGTTGATTTTAATGCCAAAATTCTGGGACCAGTCACTAACGTGAGCTAAATTATCATTTATCATTTTAATAGCGCTGGCTGTATCGCAAACGTCAGCATGGGCATAAATTTGCAGATCATCGGCGTATAAATGGTAAAAACAGGTAAGAAAGGGAGTAAGAGAATTAATGAATATAGAGAAAAGCAAAGGTGATAAAATACCACCCTGAGGTACGCCAGAGGACAGGTTACACCAGTTAGAAAGCACCTCATTAACCTTTACAGCCTGCTGGCGACCTCGAAGGTAGGATGAGAACCAAGACTGACTTGCGGATGAAAGCTGCAATCCAGCGAGGATGGCAAGGAGAATGTCATGGTCGACCAGGTTAAAAGCGTTCGAGAAATCAATTAGTACTAAAATGGTGACCATTTTACTCTCCATGCCTTGTCGGATATCCTCGGTGATTTTTAGTAATGCAGTTGTTGTGCTGTGCCCAGGTCTGAACCCAGATTGGAGAGGGCTAAGCAGATTATTCTTGTACATGAATGATGAAAATTGTTTATGCACAACAGCCTCCAATACTTTTGACAGAAAAGGTAATAGTGAGATGGGCCTATACTCCTTTAGTCCACTGGGGTTAGCTGTTTTAGGAACGGGGATTACGAGACCTTTGAGCCAAAGTGTAGGAAACAACCCATTGGTCAAAGAAAAATTTATAATGTGCGTAATTACTGGCAAAAGATGTTGGAGTATAGGCATGATCATAGCCCTATTAATCCCATCGTACCCCCCAGCATTGGATTTAATAGCGGATATGACTCGGCAGACTTCATCCGCAAGGACAGGAGAAAACGAAAAGCTATCTAGGACAAGCCAAGGAAGAAATACATGAAATAGTTGATAATTTCGCAGAAGTATCAAGAGAAGGTGTAGAAGTGAAGTATGCATTGAAATCATTCGATGAGAAAGGAATTTTATTAGCATCGGCTTTAGTCTTACCAATGCCAAGCGAATGAAGGAACTTCCATATATGGGCTGGCGAGGAGTCAACGATGTTATTTGCAAAGTAGAGACGTTTAGCTGATCTTACCATTTGGTTACACCTGTTTCGAGCCGTTTTATAACTAGACCAGTTTTCGTTAGACCTGTCACATTTAAACTTGCGGAAGGCTCTGTCGCGACGTGTCATGGCCATTCGAACCCCTCTGGTAATCCAAGGAGCAGGATGTCTTTTGACTCTGACAGCTCTCAGCGGGGCATGTTTATCGTACAGCGTTGTGATACAATTATTTAACTGAGAGACTTTATCATCCACCGTTGAAGCCGCATAAATCTTCAAGACATCCATCTTGGCCGCATCTTCCAACAAAGCATTAGTATCAAGTTGAGAATAACAGCGCATCATAACAACTTCTGCTCTAGGTTTAGGCGGTCTTAGTTTATAACTGAGGTACATTGCGTCGTGCCTAGAAAAACCAGGAGCAGATAGTTGACCATGACAAATTACGTGATCTAAAGAAGAAGTCAAGATTAAGTCCAACAAAGAGTCAGAAGTGTCAAGGTTATGGTGAGTAGGCCCCGAGGGAAGAACTGAAAGATTGACGGACTTGATAATACTAAGAAGGTTATTACATTGAGATGTTTTCTTTAGAAGATCTGTATTAAAATCACCCATTAAAATGAAGTGCACATAATCAGAGCAATGAGCCTCAAGTACTGCTTCAAGACTGGAGAAGTAGTCAACAGATGGTGGGCAGTAAACAACTCCAATGAGGGCTTTAGCACGCTTAACCTGAATTTCAAGTAACAAGTACTCCGCAGATGCAGAGTACTTAGAGGGTGATGACGCAATTATTTTAAAAGGGATGTTACTACGAAGATAGATGGCGACACCACCACCTCCTTTGCCTGTGCGATCGTTTCTTATTAAGACGAAACCTGGCAAACTGTAAGAAGTAGTTGGAAGTGAAGGTTTTAACCAGCTTTCTGAAATAAGGATCGCATGAACGAAAGGATCGGACATGCCAAAGGTCTCCAGAAGGTCCGAATAATGTGACGGTATGCTTTGTGAGTTAAGGTGGCAGATATTAAAAGCTAGGGGAGAGTGAGAGAAGGCACTGCGAAGTAGGGTTCCTAAAGTTTCAGGTTCATTAAAAGAATCATCACTAGTCGTGCTTGAGGAATTATCGCAAGCAGAATAATATTCCGAATCATTATCTGACATAATACTAAATGAAAACAATATATATATATATATATATATATATATATATATATATATATATATATATATATACACAGATAAATATATGTATGATAATAAATTTAAATATATAATAAAGTAATTTAAGAAATTATATAAACACAAAAAATATATATATATTACGGCTCCATTACGAGTCCTGCCGGTTGATTGCTGGAGAGAACATTAATACAATAAAAACAAAAACATAGTGTTTAGTCTATAAATAACACCAGTATGTTATGTTAAGTTATGACCATGGGAATAGAGAAAGTAACAAGAAATTAGGAAAGATAAAAAATGAAAGATAAATATTGGCTGAAGAGAACAAACCCTTTGCCACATACAAAACACATACATTTAGTTAAACATAATAACTGTCAATGATATGTCACTCTTGTGGCAGATGGCAATTTCTGTCAGTGTCAAATGACAAACAAGTCACTGCATTGCCTATATACTTCAATAAAATTACTGATATTTACACTTTAGTTACATTACCTATGTTTCGTTTTGAGTATTTGAGTAGAACTAAAAAAAAAAAAAGTTCGAGTTACCCACTTAAAATTAACAATAAAGCAAAAGCTAATCAATAATGTCAGCAGAGTAAGGTGAAACTGAATACTTGTAGACAATTTGGATTACAGTAGAATACGTGCAAGATATCATACAATCAATCCTACTCTTATTCTGAATATCAAGAACTTACAAATAAACACCGCACAGCAATTAACAACATTTTAAAATACCATACTAGAAGAAACCGAGTTAAACAAATATATAGTGTTTGAAAAGACACAGGGATGCAAATGACATGACGGGAACCACTGTATGAGTAATCCAATATACATAATAAACGATCAATATCACTTCTTTGCCCTCGCTGCCCGTTTCGCCCTTGGGTTGTGATCCATTGAGGTTGATGGTGCTACTGCAGACTCTGCAGAGTGAAGTTGGTTACCCTGCACCACATTTTCATTGATTTGGTCCGCAGCAGGGAGGCCTTGTAAGTCAACCTCCGAAGCAATACGACATTTAGTGCCATCATGCAACTTTGCAAATATATTGCCATCCAGCGTCCAACAGTTTCTCTTACCAAGTTGTGCACGAGCCTGGATAAACAGTGAATGTCTCTGAGGTGTGAGGAACTCAGATATGACATATTGGGTGCCTTTAAATCCGGTTTTTTTCCTCCACACCAGTGACTTCAACGACAAATCAGTGAGCCGTAGCAGAACAGGCCGACACTTGCCATCCAGCTTTCTCCCGAGTCGATGGCATACTTTGATTTTGTCTGCAGCAAAGTCTGGTAGCCCAAGCTTATCCACGAAAAGCTTAACAATATGAATTGGAAGATTATCTTGTATATCTTCGGAGATGCCGCCGACCAGGAGATATTTCCTACGATGCCTCATCTCGATTACATCAACAGACTTACAACACTCTGAAATCTGTTGTCGCAGGAGATTCAGTATAGATAACACCAGTTTTTTAAAGGCTTCAAAGTCCATCTGTAGTTGAGATATGTTGGTAGTACTTGGTGGCAACGTCGATGTAGCTTTGAGTTGATTTTCAAAATGTGCCATTTTTTCGAAAAGAGCTGCTTCCAGTGACTTTTGTGCTTCTAAGACTGTTGTGAGATTAGCCATTATTACAATCACAGTGCTTCTATATTGAGTTTTCTGGAACACTATTGATGTCAAATCAACCGGCAGGACTATTTAAAGAAAATCTTTTAAATTAAGCGCATTGAAGAATGGATAACACTTGTGAGTAAATAATTTTGATTGTTTTACCACAATTTCACAAAATAACTATAAAATACTAGATAATTTAAATTAAAATAGACTTTTAACTTTGGAGCACACTGTTGTTTTTTTCACATCTACCGCCCAAAAACCCGCTTGTGGGGCGTAAGCGCTTATAATGTTCAAGGGGGGCTGACCATCCAACGCCAGTTTTACGCACATTAGTCGGTCGCTTGTTCGCTCTACGTGGATGACTCGTTGCTTAAGGTCGTGGTCGAGAACTATGCCCACACCGTTTTGCGGGCCTATGCCGTGGTATAGAAGTTGATAGCCCAATCCAATGTCCCTGGACTTGGAGCCTTTCCATTTCGTCTCTTGGAGGCAACATAGATTTATGTTTCTGGTGTGGAGGACCTTACTCAGTTCTTGGGCTCGGCCAGTGAGGGAGCCTAAATTCCAGGTTGCCAGTCTCATATATGTCTGGTTTTGCGAACGTGTGTCGTTGTCATTTTGTTCGTCGCTTCGGGGGGACGCCCTAGTAGTAGTTTTCGCATTTTTCGCACTGTTCGCATTCACGTCGCTTACGGGGGACGCCCTAGTATTTATGCCCTTTTTCATTTTTGCAACTTTTCATAAAACGAGGATTGGTTGGATGGCTATAGTTTTCCGGCCGGTTGCCACCTGACGCCAAGGCTGTGGCTCTCATTGGAGAACATGGGCGCCGCCGTTGACTCCGCAGGGCTCTTCCGCCGCCGGCCCTACTGCACGCCCCAGCCTAGGCGCGCAGCACACCCATGACCCCGACTCCGAATATGTCGGAGAGACCCACTGGGCGGGGTTTTTTGACGGAGTAGGTCCTTCTCCGGCCTTGTGGTCCGCGGGAGGTATTTTATTTCCCTCCTACCCTATGGGGGACAGCTGTCCCTCCCCCAGCGAGCACTCCCCTATCCGCCACCTGGGGACGCGGTCTCTAGGGACTGAGGCTACCCCGAGACCGAAGTTCGTTCCACAGTAAATTTTGAAAAACCCACCGTAAATTTTCTTTTTTATGTAAATTACCGACACCTGCGCCATCTGATAGTCACCGTTACCCATAACTAGTAACAAGAAAGATACCACGGATGCATTGCTAGCTAAGATCGAAGAGAGAAGAAAAATGCTGACTTGAGTGCCAGAAGTACCTGTCGCTTTAGGATTAAGTGGCATCGCAGCAGGGATGTCGATATTGGACATACGCAAAATACTAATGAATACAATCTGACTTGATGGCAAGTGGCGTAGTCTTGGGTGGTAATGCGCACATACTTAGTGTCTATATTAATTGATTAATGTGTCAGATCGTCCAGATATTCGCATAATTGCATTAAGATTCCTTCAGTTTATCCATATATTTATGGAAAAGAGATACTCGATAAGTAAGGGCCTTAGGGTAAGGCTGATAAAAGGAAGTCATACGGGAAGTTTTGTATCATCGTTCACTGCCCCAAATCTCCTAATGAGAAGCCTTTCCCCAGAACGCAGTGACCACAGCTCTGCCGTTCCTGTCGCTATGGATCTTCAGCATCGCGCTCAGCAAGACCCTGGACTGGCTGCGCGGCAGGGACTGCATTAGTACCACCACGGCTAGGAAGATCGGCACTTTGTTCGGTAAGGTGGCAATTATGGGGCAACTTTTATTTAGGAAGATTGGCACTAAGGCTTGAAGCGTTAGATAGCAAAGTATCACCATACAAATGCTGTACTATGGAGCGATTTAAGTAACCGTTAGTGACTCTGAGTTGGGGCGTTAATTTGGTAAGCTTGGGAAATTATGGGCCAACTTCGGGCAAAGATTTAGAGCCAATAATGTGCTAACGCGTGAGGTAGATCTTTTTCTTCAGGATAATTCCAAAGGGCAAAAAGAAGATGATATTTGAATCTATTGTGATTGAAGTATCTATAGAGTGCCTGTTTAAGTCATAAGAGGTTCCTCATAATCCTTTCCCATGACAAAAAGGTACCAACCATGTATCTAATTCTGTTCTATTTGTCATTTACATATCTCAGTAGTCTCAGGCCATGTCTCTTCTGTCCATAAATCTTCAATTTACCCTGACCTGACATCCCCAGCATCAGCAGTGCCAGCGGCGTGTCTGCTAGCGTTGTGCTTCATCGGCTGCAACCGCGGCGCGGCCGTAGCGCTCATGGCGGTCGGCGTCACCGGCATCGGCGGCATGTTCTGCGGGTTCCTCTCCAACCACATCGACATCGCGCCTAACTTCGCTGGTATGTATGCGGAGGGGAAGGGGTTAACTTCTCCAGTTTACAATGAAGGTAAAAAGAAACATAAATGGAAAAGTGAGGGGAATTTGAATAACTTGCGTAACTTTAGGGTCGGATTAATCATTTTCATCAATAAAGCGGATCGCTGGCTTGTTTGGTTGGCTACGCATCGGTCCTAGGAGTTAAAGGTGTCTACAGGCGACGATAACCTCTTTCATCAGGTGGCTGGTCTGCTCTTTTGCCAGTTATCTAGATAATGAAAATATTCAATAATATTAACGTTTTCTATCAATATCCAGGAACACTGATGGCCATAACTAACACCGTTGCGACCGTCCCCGGTATCGTCGTCCCAATATTCGTCGGAGTCATAACCCATGGAAATGTAAGTATGAAATTTTTAATTTTTATATGGTTACAATATTGATCTACACCAGCTATACTCAACGTACAGCCCGTGGGCCGCTTGCGGCACGCCAGGCTTTTGTAGTTGGCCCATCTGGCGTTACTTTAAAAATTATTAAATTTAAAAATTAAAAGTTATTTTTAAAAATGACAGATTTGCAATCTATTGCTCCTATATAGTCCCCTGATATCAAATTTTCTTAAATATCTTCAATGTACAGACATTATTGAGTTACAGTTTCATTATATACAATACGAGTAACCGCCCTCGCTTTGCTTCGGTTTTCTTATTTATTTACACCTTGGGTTACTTTATTTGAGTTTTATTAAGGATCCCTAATTTTTTTGAAAATATAATATAGCCTATGTTACTCGGGGATAGTGTAGCTTCCCAACAGTGAAAGAATTTTTCAAATCGGTTCAGTAGTTTCAGAGCCTATTCAATGCAAACAAAAAATCAAATCTTTCCTCTTTATATATTAGTATAGATAGATAATCGCGAAAACCTAAGAAATCAATACCAATTTTTTTATTTCTATTTTGCGGCCTGCGACAGCATTACTAACACGTGTTTGTGGCCCGTATAAAAAAAGGTTGATAACCACTGATCTAGACAGAGATCGGAAACGTAGAATGCGATCCCAAATCCTAATAGAACATCCAAACATTTAGGATTGGATCAGTTTTAAATTGGTATATTGGTCCTTCGAGCTCGATTTTCTCACACATTAAGTTAGTTACACAAAGAGCGGGACTTATTTTGAATTTGTTAATTTTAATTACGATTATACATAATCATTTTCCATACACAATTTTTTTATAGACATCTGTTATGGATCTTTATAGTCATTAATATTCACCGAGATTTACTGTTAGCCGTTTTATCTTTTAGATATTTTGTAATTAATATTTCGATATAAATATCATTCCAGCAAACAATCTCAGCGTGGCGCGTGATATTCTTCGTGACGATAGGGTTGTACATCATCGAGATCGTGGCCTACACGATCTTCGGCTCGGGCGAGCAGCAGCCCTGGAACAACGTGCCGGAAGAGAAGGCTCCCAACAGCCCTGAGGAGAAGCCACTCAATGACGAACAGGAGAAGACTCATGTTTAAATGTTGAACAAGGTTTCCAACACAATGGTAGGCTGATGATATCTAGATAAAATTCTTTTCTGAAAAATAACGTGCTCATTCATGGGTGTACTGAGGGGTAGCGACTAAATCCCCCCCCCCCCCAATATAATCCACAGCAAATTCTTATTAATTTTAGAAAGTTCTTATAAATTTTAAAAATAATGTAGGCAATATCTTCTGAATAAAAAAATGATTTGGGCGGTAATTGTATAAATATGCATTTTGCACATTTATCTACACCTAATGGGATTGCCATACATTTTGAAAGCGTGAACAGAAAATAGTTTTATCTAGGGGTGCAAAAAAGTATATTGCTGACTTATTTATTTTAAATATTTCTTACATAATATTATAAAGTCGATATATTTTTATTCGCAATAAGTGTTCACAAACTTTTTTAAATTGGTGTAATAGAAAAGAATAAGCGCATTTTCGTGGGAATGTAATGTTTAAGCTATGTTTATCTACTCCCTTTGAAAGAAGATATAGGTATTTCGCGTCATGTATGTATTATAAAAGTATTTTAGTCATAAGCTTTACGATTTTGATGTGGCTTTAGGAAAATTTAAATTTTTGGAAGCTAGCTTATTGCCTACAGCATTTTAAATATAGGTTTGTAACGCCCCAATTCATAGTCACTAACGGTTACTTTAATCGCTCCTTAGTAAAGAATCACCATACAAATTCTGTAATAAGGAGCGATTAAAGTAACCGTTACTGACTCTGAGTTGGGGCGTAAGAAACTGTCCCTATTATAATAAGTAGTCCTTTTTATGATGATAATTGCTCTCTGAATATAATGTTATTTTTAACAGACTTCAAAAAAGGAGGAGGTATTCAATTCGACTGTATTTTTTTATGTTTGATACCTCAGAGCTTTTGACTGGTTGAACCGATTTTAATGATTCTTAAATGTGAAGGTTATTTGTGCTTGATTTTAGAAGGTAGCTGGATACAAATCCTTCGAATAATTTAACAATTTAACTGTAACTTGACACGAATTTTACTGTAAAGTAAACGATGTTAAATACAACAATCGTGAGTACCCCTGATAATTAAAATTTAACATTTTAACAATGTGACTGATCTGAAAAAATTTAATATGCGACAATTTTTATGGCAACATACTTTTTGTATCTACGTTCGGTGAGTAGACATAATTATTATGTTTATGCACTTACATTATTACATTAGATGTAATACATATTTATACTTACTTATTTATTTTGTACTTTAATCTATACACAAAAAATGTTTGTACGGATGTCCTTTATAGACTCTGAAACAATCCAACCGATGTGCCTCAAAGTGGTTTCATTTGAAAGGCAACAATCCGAAGGTGGTTTGAGACCACTAAAACAATGCATTAGGCACATTCGGTCCATTGATAAAGCCGATTTTCCACTTTTCCCATACAACAATTTGAAGATAATTATGTAAAGATGGCGCATCAACATCAACACAAAAACACTGATCTGTCATTCTCATCAGATAATTGTTTAGCGTAGTGGAACACGCCGGGTATCCACTAGTTTAATATATTGGTTCTTTTACTAGTACTTAAACATAATGATAGTAATATTTGTATCTAAATAAGATTTTATTTTATCAAAATGGGCATTTTTACGACAGATCTGTGTTGTATCAAGTAACTACTTGTGGCCATATTTTGTTAGCAATTAGTTTAGTGATAAGTTTATATTAAGCTTTACAACTTTATAACATTTTAATATTAAGACAAGTATGGTATTAATAAACAGATTGCAGAAAATGATATTTATAATATTGATATTGATAGAAATGTATAACTTAAATGTTATTTTTTTACCTTTGTATCAATAAAAACTTTGTACCTCAGAACATGCAATTAACAGCATTTACAAAGTAAAATAAATATATCATTTATATTTTAAATGTTTTATAGCTTTTTTATGACAATTATTTTTTTACAAAAAAATACTCGCCAAAGACATTGTACTAGTACTTACTATTTTATAATTGGTGTAATTGAATGAGAAATATAGTATGTTTTAAAAGACAATTATGGTTATTACACGCTTTATATTAGCTTCACCTGTATGTTTGTTTGTAACCAACTCCTTTGGACTTGATTTTGACCCACATCAGATGGTCAGATTTCTTTCAAACTTCGTAGACTTATCAAGGACAAACGACAATTCAATATTTAAAGAAAAAAGAAAGAAAGAAAGAAAGAAAGAACCTAAATATTAAAAAAAATCAAACTAAAAATGAAAAAATAAATAATAGTTAAAAAAAAAACTAAAAACCACGCTTTTGTAGAAAATCCAACTAAAAAATAGAAAATAAATTTGAATTAAGAATCGTGTGATTGTAATAAAAGCGTGGGGTGCATGGTGTCAATGAGTAAAAGGAATCATTAATTAAAATTACATGATTCTTAATTCAAATTTATTTTCAATTTTTTAGTTGGATTTTCTACAAAAGCGTGGTTTTTAGTTTTTTTTTACTATTATTTTTATTTTTATGTATTTTTGAATAATGCTAAAATGTTTACGTAAATAAAAATGACATACTATAATTTATGAATAACTTTATTTACAGTTTTAATATCCTTATAACTATATTATTCCTCGAATACATAAAATAACAGATATCCACTGGATTCAGAAGGCTCAGGACCAATTCGATTTGCACAATTTAAAAGAGGTCTATGACCAGCCGTGGACTTATAAAGGCTGATGGTTGGATAGATGGAAATAAATAAGTATAGTCCATTCTTTTCAGATAAGTCATATATATATAGTAAACAATCATGGCATCTTTTTTATTGCAATATTAATTAATTTATAATAATAGCCTAAAAATCAAAAGACATTAGTTTTAGCATTAAAAACATTATATTCTTATTTTTAGGGTTCCGAACGAAAAAACGAAAAACGAAAACCTTACGGATCACTCGTGGCTGGGCGGCGGCCCTTCACAGTTAATTTTATATGAAACTACTGAACCAAATGAGTTGAAATTTGGTACCCGTGTACTTTTTGTGATCCAAAGACGATGGTATTTTCTTTATACCTTAAAATCAATTTTGAATTTTTTTTTTAACGAAATCAAAATATAAACTGTTTTGCAAACGGTATCGTGTGGATTTCAAATATATTTTTGCTGTAGTTTTGCAATGGATAGTTTTAAAATTATTTAAGAAAGAACGAAAATTTAAGACGAAAAATGATCATCCCCCATACCTCTGTAACTAATGAGACTACAATTTGGAGAAAAATATAGAAAATAGGTCTTTACTTATATATTAAAGGAAAACCAATAAGAAGTCTATGATCTTCAAAAAGGGCAAAAATAAAATAGAAAAATAACGGTAAATACATAATCTACGTACGGAACCCTCTTCAAGCGAGTTTAACAGGCGCTTGACAAGTTTATTTTTTCATATTGTGCCTGCCTTATTTTTAAATTACAAATTACCTACAATATAACGAAGCAGAAGGTTATAATGTCAATGATTGAAACACACGACCAAGCTGAATGATTATGTTTTCTGCACTCAATTTATTTTAATATAAGAATTGTACAATATCGAGGTTAGGTAAAGTGCTGACTTTAAAAAGAATGTTATTGTACGTACTCGTACGAGATCGTTTACTAGATAAGACTTGTCCTAAAAAGAGGACTATATTCATTGAAATATAATGTCATAGAACAGACATCTCAAACAAAATTCAATTTTATGTTTAAATTCCATTTCATATTCAGGTTCTATTTTCAAAATCGAGCCCCTGTTCTCTTTTCAAAATCGAACGAATCCATTGAAAAATGAAGCCCATTAGCGCCAATTCATTGGGACATACTTCAATGAGTGTAATATGTATTGGACATAACACCTATCTGACCCTGACGAGACGCGCGATGTAGGCGGGGCCGAAGTTAGCGGCCACGTCGGGCAGCACCAGCTGGCCGTACTTCGGCCGCGCGTCCCCGCCGCACAGCTCCAGGGTACTGCTTAACGCCGCCAGCGGAACTGATAGATCTCTGTAATTGAAAATAAAATGGAATTACTGTCAGTATTGATAGAGGATGAAAATTACAGACTCTTTGAGTTGGCCGTAGTGTTGTTAAAAGGCTCGAGCCTTCCGAGTCTAGAGCTCATTAAAGACTAGACTCTAGAGCCTTGTGAGAGGGCTCGAGCCTTCGCCTCGAGTCTTACTTGAAGGCTAGAGGCGGAGGTTCGAGCTCTGCATCCAGGGCTCTAGTCGAAGCTGGAGCTTTGTCTTTAGGGCTCATATTTCAGGGTTCCGTGATCATAACGTAACCCTTATAATAAGTAGTTTCGTCTTGTCCGTCCGTCTGAATATACAAGTTTATTATGTTAACAAAGAGGAATAGTAAAATCTTAAATTATGAACTTTTTTGTCAGGAGAACTCCCCTATTAAACTGAGAATGATTTTTTTGTCTTCTAACCCATAGTGCGGGGTATTGCAAAGACAATTTTTGATTCAGCAATGTAGGGTTCTGTATTTTTAAGTTTATAGATTATTACGCATTAACTACGTGTTCAGTAGTGGGACATTAATGTATTGAAGCCACCTACCTGACAGTAGCCACAAGCGAATGGTTCTCGAAGGCGGTCTTGAGCGCCATGTGGACGACCCCGTCGTTCTGCACGGGGCTCAGCGAACACGTCGAGTACACTACCGCCCCGCCCACTTTCACTAGTTTCAGCGCGTTCCTGTTGACAACGACGAAAAACTTTATATATATCGGCGAGCGACCTCTTTGGTTCTACAACGATCATGCAGATACTGTCATAAAAGAGTCATGAAGAAAAATTAAATATATAGAACAAGGAATGTGTTAATCTACTTGAAACATACGTAGGACATTCTATGGGATTTTATTATTGATCACAGAGTAGAACAGATTATTATGGATGTGAATGTTAGGAGAACTGGAAATATACCTATCATGGAGCAAAGTAAAAGGAATAATATTGAATATCCAATACTGTACAATACCCCCTTTTCCTATATCTATACTAATATATAAAGAGGAAAGATTTGATTTTTTGTTTGCATTGAATAGGCTTCGAAACTACTGAACCGATTTGAAAAAATCTTTCACTGTTGGGAAGCTACACTATCCCCGAGTAACATAGGCTATATTATATTAAAAAAAAAATAGGGATCCTTAATAAAACTCCAATAATGTAACCCAAGGTGTAAAAAAATAAGAAAACCGAAGCAAAGCGAGGGCGGTTACTCGTATGTATATATATACACATCTGGACGTCAAACTTCGAAGAGGTACCTGAAGAAGGATCACGTATCATTGGATGAATATCTGTGCCTTATCATTGGTCGAAGTTCCACACCGACACTACGAGTGGCTATGAGTATTAAGGTCAACGTTAATCAGGTTAGTCAAAATTGTTCATTCAATGTTACGTGATTCATCTTCAAGTACCTCTTGGAAGCTAACAACATACTCGATCACGTCAGCTTTCAAACAAAAAAACGCATCAAAATCGGTACATTCCTTTAGGATCTACGACGCTACAGACAGATACACTAATATACACACAAACACACTGACATATACACACACAGACCCATACACACAGCTAAGATACTACAGAAAACACAAATAAACACACAGATACACACACAGCTACGATGCTACAGACTCACACACACTCACACCCACTTACAACAACTCTTTGCGTCGGGGGTTAAAAGGAGATACAACATTTGGCACGATCTACATACACGAGCAGCTGCGCCTGCAGCTCCGGTATCCGGAGCCGCTCGCGCACGCGGTCAGGCCGGAACATGTTGTTGTCGTCCTCCAGCACCGAGTGCCGGTCCGTAGTGCACGGGACGTCCACCAACACCTGGGGGGAGTTGTAGCCTTGTAGGGGCATCAGGTTAACACACAAACAAAAACATAAACGTGTACTTATGTACGCGCGCGAGAAGTTATACTTCTTTGGCATCATTAAATAAATATTTGACACTAGCTGTCTTGGTGAACTTCGTATCGCCTAATAATCTGTGAATGTACTTTGTTGTTACTTTTAACTTTTATAGTTTTGGTAGGTTTAACAAATCAGAGACCATTAAATTCCCTCTCTCTCCCCTCCACCTCCGCCTCCCTCTCCCCTTCCCCTCCCTCCCCCTGTTTAAGTATAAGCTTATATACAAATTTTTACCCTATTTACTTCAAAACTGACGAAGTTGCGTACTAAAAATGTGTTGAAATTAATTATTGTTAATAACTATAAACTTATATAAAGAAAAAACAATATTCAAAAAACAATATTAAAAAAACAAACATTCAAAAACAATATTCTAACAATATTAAAAAAATATTTTTTTCAAAACGAGAGTTTTTAAAAAGGCGCGTGCGGTTTTTCATGACCGGCGTTTTTGTGTCACAGTCCGTGTTACAAATCTTAATATTTCACACTCATCATTGTTTCCATTTATTTCATAACGCGCCTAAAGAAGTATAACTTCAAAACAATCGCTTACACACTACATGGCTTTATGTGCCCTACGAAGCACGGAAACGCTCAAGAACCACTACGCACGGATGCCTTACCTTATCAAAGCCCAAATCGTCAGTAAACATTCTGCCATCGACATGTTTTATTAGCACCCTCTCGCGCCATTTATTGCTACTGTCAAAGTCTATTAAATAGTCACGGAATATTCTGCCCATTCTGTAAAGAAAATAACACTATTAGCGGTAGAAGTGAGGTGCTATGATACAATCGACATACGACAAGTATAAAACTAATTAATTATAATAAACAATTAATTTTACCCCATAGCACGAGTAACAAAACGTTGCCTAGATTTTTTAAGTGATAAAAATAGCAAACGAGTTTGCAGTGCCACCATCAGTCACCAGTAAGTGACGTCCACTTATCCATTTTTTCTTTCTTCTTCTCCCTCTTTCCTGGCCGGCATTCCGGCAATGCTTCATCTATGCCTTTGGTATTGCCGATGTCCAATGGCGATCTTATTCACTTGTGAGATATTTCGAATATTTACTTTAAAAATGTGGCTAGTTTGCTGAATTTACGTAGGTAAAAAACAGCAGAAGTTCGGATACTATATAATGTGTTAACATTGCTATTGAACATGTCGTTATTACACAAACATGAAGTACCAAATACAACCCACCTATTACACCGCGATATCGAAGCGTCATTGCACACTATAACGTCGGGTAGCAGCGTCTGTAGCGCGACGAGCGCCTTGCCGCCGGGCGCCGCGCACAGGTCCAGCACCCGGTCGCCCGGGGACAGGCACAGCGCGAGCACCGCTACCACACTCGCGCAGTCCAGTGGGTAATAGTTGAACACACCTTGGATTGGAGAAGATAATCTAAATTTTACTAACAAAAAATAACAGACTTCGAAATTATTCAAAATCTACTTGTCAGATCTCGCTCAAATTTATGTGGGTCTACATACCAAGCACCTGCTTTCGATTAAAAAAAGAATCATCAAGATTGGTTCACCCAGTTCGAAGATCTAAGGTAACAAACATAAAATAATACAGTCGAATTGAGAACCTTCTCCTTTTTTTTTAAGTCGGTTAAAAAGATAGTTTAAATCCTAAATAAGATAACAGTTATACAACTAAATGCATGCTTTATAGTGTCAAGTGTCAATGTACTAGCAATTACAGCAAATTAAATGAAGTTTGTAAAATAAAACATTCAGAACTGTGGAGGTCTATAGTGCCATTTTTTGTATATTCAAAAATATACTATAGGGTAAGCAGTACAATGATTGGCCCTTTAATGTGATCATCGACTTTGACAATTTCTTGTTACAAAATAAGTTTCTTAAGCATGAAACATTTTATGTTATGTTGTTCCTTGCGAATCTGGTAATTTAAATTGATTATAATTAAGTATAATCATATTTTATTTTATGTACAACTTTAATGCAATAAACATAAAAAGGTCAAAAGTACAATTGGTCGTTGGTGTATAAAAATTGATATTTTTACGTTATGTTGAATGTTTTTCCACCAATTATGACATATTAACCAAAACAAAATGTTTATTAACACATAAGAGAACAAATCACATAATTTAAATAAAATGAAAACTAATAAATATATGCAAATGAAAACTAACAAAATGCAATTCTTACGAATTTCCTAACAAAACCTCTTTTCAGTCACCGCAAAAATATTTTTTATAAGTTTTACTAGCTGATAATTTTAAAAACTGCCAATTACGTTTGAGAGTATTATTAACATAAAAAGCTAAGAATATTTTTCATGCCTCGTAAACCTTAAAAATAAATCGTAAATACTACTTTTAATAAATGGATTTTAAATCAAAGGACCAATTAATTGGAGGGGGCCAACATTACTACTGCTTACCCTATACATATACAAAGAAAGGAAATGAATAAGTTGACAGTAACATATTAATATTTATTTATAACATGAATAACTTACCAGTATTGCTTCTCTTAGGCTCAGGGAACATTGTGTATTCACTCTCCTTTTCATATGTCATAACTTTTAAATGTTCGGGGAAACTGAATTGAGTTTCTGGCTCTACGACTAGGGGAAAGTCCTTACCACCTGTAATTGAACGATGACGTTTTAATAAATATAAAAGCAAAATCTTTGACAAAAATATGCCAGACATAAACATGCACAGGGTCTATTCTGTCCACACTAGTAACATCATTATAATGTGACTAGGTCACAGATGTCCAATGGACTAGACTGGATCTTGGTTATCATTACCCTGCTAAGTACCTACATATTTAATTATGTAGTTCATTGTATATTTCACATACACACAGACTATCACATTATGTTTATTATATGTGGACCCCATCAACCACAATTAAATGTCAATGTTTTTTCAAGCATCAATCAACATAGTACAAGCTTAGCAAAGTCTCATAGTCAAAATCTGGTTTCCTGTTAAATATTTATATATATAGTTTGGCTTGGCCAATAATAGCTATAATTCAATGATTTAAAAATATTTAAATACGTTAATGAGTTGATAGACTTATGTATTTAGGTCTATGCATACGAAACGTGGACGTAATAACGTGGACGCGACGGGACGTGAAGTTTTGGAAACATTGTTTCATAGAAAATGTAAACGATAGCATACGCCACGAAGGCACGCACGGAACGGGAACGGGACACGCACGTATATTTATGCCCCGTCCACGTCCCGTCCCCGTCCCCGTCCCGTCCACATTACGTATGCATCGACCTTTAGTGTCGAATATCATCTGTCATCCTGTCAAAAGTTTCTCCGCGCCACCGCAATTTATCCGTTACTACGATCTATGCAACTGAGTTGAAATATCGGAGTACGAAATAAACATCGTGATTACCCGTATTATAGTAAAATGTGTTCAATCCATGATAACTTAAGTTTAAAATTCTGTATTAAAATACCTACTAGAATAAAATGAATAATGCAATGATTCCGGCACCCAATCATCCATTCCCTTTAACTTAGTTGCTGGCACAAACTGGTACAGGGATTCGGAGGAGATACCCATGGATGGGTCAATGATTCGGGACTGATCAATCTCAGCTTTAGATATAGCTTCATCTAATGATCTAGCAGGTGACCTGTAAATGAATTGTCAAGAATTCACATTAGTTATTAAGAAACAGTATAAATAACAACTATGGGAAGTGCTTGTATAAACAAAACTGACATATTGTCGGCCCGGGAGTAAAATACATGCAGTTTAGAGTAGGTTGGGGATTAAGGTGTTTAGGTTAAAAGTTGCTGCATATGTAACATGGACGGGGCATGGATGGTTTCTGTAGTACAGATGTACAGGGACAAAGAAGCTTTGCATTTGTGATGTAATATACTATTCTAAACCAAATAATTTATATTGTAAATATTAAAATTACCTACATATTTATTATTCAGGCCTAAATTAATTATGCCTCGGTAATCTCAGTATAAAACATATAGAATAATTACACAATTTATATTTAGGAGATAGATAATTTATCATTGCATAACTTACACATTTTGCTTCACAATTTCTTCTTCTTCACTGCTTTTTAATGATATATCACTTAAATCAAGTCTTTCAGGTACACTATCATTTTCTGGGTACAAACTGGCTATTTCATCTGATTGCAGTTTTGATACAAAGTTGTCTAATTTGTTGGTTGGCTGTGTTGTCGCCTGTTGAGATATACCTGGATTGTACTGATTGTGGAACTCTTGCTGTACTGACATTAAGTTTCTTAAACAATGTGCACCTGAAATTTAAAAAAAAAACTATGTAATGGGGAGATTAAATAGCTAAATGTAAATAATATTATTAAACATACATATATTTTAGTACTTCAAGTTATTAAATAAATTCTTAAATGTTGACAGATAAAACTTCCTTAAATCCGGTATTTTAAATGATATGAAGAATTTTATTGTAGATGTACATAAATATTAAAACAAACTTAATAACCATATCTTAAGCACAAAAATCTATCTACCACAAAAATGGCTGGCTTGATCAGAAATTTACCATGGACCATTTACACAGTAAATCAAGCATCACGGGAAGTTAACTACGAGTGATTTAAAAAGTTATTCTATAAACAATGTGATACAAGAAACAAAACTAACAGTACTTTTAGCTCACGGTAACTTATTGTTATGACTATCTGCCGAATGAGTCATACACTGTGGTCTTCTCACAACATTTCCAACTTCTAAAACTTCGACTTAATTCACAACTTTAATGGGATAAGTTTAATCTCTTCTATGGAAAATTAATTATTTAGAGACCATTTGTAATTGTTCAGGTCACATTGCATTGCAAACAAACATTGCTAAGCTGAAGGTAGTTAAATATATTTAATTTGGAGAGTGATTTTTTACCTCTTTTCGTAAAATTGTCGATAGTTTCTTCTGTATCTCCATAATTATTCACCAGGGCAACATATTTAGACCGGCGTAATAAGGCTTCTCTGATTGCAGGCCATTGTCCTCCAAATACTGAACCATAGAAATCATCGAAGTGGTTTAAAGCCTTATGTTTAGGTCCAGTCTTCTTTTTTAATTTAGCCTGTAAGGTAAGAGTTGATAACATAGGTATAAAGTAAAATTTTTTTTGGGAAACATTGTATTAAGAACTGAGATTAAGAATTAAACATACCCAGTGCGTCTTTGTTTTGTGTCTCGTTTGTTGTAGTAAACATGCATTCATTGATATAATTTTATTTATTTTCAAAACATTAAGCATTTTGTTAGTAAATTAAGTAGTTTTAGGTTAACTTGATTATTTTGATGTAAATTAGGGATGGCGATCTGAGATCGATTAATTTGATTAATCTGATAATTAAAATGATTTTTTTTAAATCGATATTCAGGACTGAATCGATCCAGTGAATCGATGTATCACCCTTGAAAATCGCCATTCGATTTTTTTTGGTATAAACCATAAAATTATTTACAATTAGTTGAATGTATCTGTATCTGTAATATTACGGTGTTGCCGATTAAATGGTTAATCACTCAAAAACTCGCGAGATGGTTTTCTTCGTCTACATTTAATAAAAAGGGTTGGCTATAGATCTAAGGTACCTGAATTTGATATTGGTGTGAGATGATAGATGTAGCTAGGGTTTAGTGTGAACGTTTAAAACTATTTTTAGGTTCCGGAGATGCGTTTTGAATTAATTACGACAAAAATAAGTTTAACAAAAATTGCGTATTATGAAAGACAATTCTTGTCAATTTGGTCTACAGTTAGAGGGTACTTCGTTAAAAACGAGTGAAATGGAAGGTAGCACAAAAGTTATTGCACTGTCAATGTTGTGTTCAGTTATTCCGTTAATCTTCGTATTACGTGAATGTGCTTTCTTGTTTCTTTGGATTTTCGACGATCTCTGCTGTGTTATTGGACTGATTTGATTTCTTCTCATACGTTACTTAGCTTACCCCTACTCCACGCAGTCTTGTTTGCCCTACCCCTAGAGTGTTTTTTAGAAGCCGGAGGCGTGGAGGGAGAGTAGTCCCCGCCCGCTGTAACAAAGCACAGGCACCCGGGCGAGCCGGAGCGGCTGAGGCTGGTCGCTTGTGTTTGTTTTGGATTTTTAAAAATTTCCAGATGTAAGTCGAAATGGTTACGAAACCGACTTAGTCAACCCCGACCCCACGTGGTACTAGTCTGCCCTACCCCTAGAGTGAATGTAAACTCCGGAGGCGCGGAGGGAGAGCAGCCCCCGCCCGCTGTAACAAAATGCAGGCACCATGTGAGCCGAAGCGGCTGAGGCTGGTCGCCGAAGGCGACCAAAAAGCCGAAGCTGCGTAGGCGAGCATGAAGTGCCTGCAGTTTGTTACGCAAGGGCGGAGGAGCTGCACTTCCCGCAGCGCCGGAGACGTTTGGAAGCCTGTTTGTGTTTTAAAAACCCCTAAATTCTCCCTAAAAGTGCATATAATGTAATTTTGTAATTATAGTGATTTGTGTCATTATTTTTCCAAAATAATAGTAGAAGTGGTGTAGTGTCTCCCCATACGGAGGTCGAAATTTTGCTTCTTCCTCCACAACCTGACAGTAATTTACACTAGTTTATGATAAATATTAAGCAGTTTTCACAGATTTATCCTCAAAATAAAAATAAAAAAAAACTCAAAAACTATGTGTTTCCTCACGTATTACCTTTAACCCGTCGGTTACCGAGAACGTTCCAGCACGTTCGAACTCAAAGGTACCGCGATCACGCGGATCCTAACGAGTTAAGGGGGGGTCCTTACCCCAACTCCTCCCTTCCCCCCAACTCCACCCCCCTTCCACTGATACTAAAGAAATACCCAAGGTTTTTCCTATGTATTATGATTTTACAAAAAAAAAAATATAACTCGAAAACTATACCTTTCCGGTACATAAAAATTGTAGTGGGGGGCTCCCCTTTACCTCCCCCTCCCATCCTCCCCACTCCCCACCCCGAACGCAGGTACCTTAGATCTATAGTTTTACCAATAAAAATAAAAAGTTACGTTTGTAGTCTACGACTTTTTGTATTTGTTGATTGATATCGCGTCATTCATTTGTTTACCTAAGCAAACTGTGTCGTAATATTATACTGTGATTAGCGAAATAAGTACTTTTTTTGGTGTAGTGTTTGTTAGGTAATAATAAGTAACTGAGCGTAATTAAAGCGCTTCTTATTTTTTACTTTGATGCTTTTATTTTGAGTTTGTTCTGTTAATTTGAAAATAAATATCTTCTTTCATACCCGATTTGACTTTGATATGGTAATAAAAATGATTGTTATTATCGAATTCCCTGAACTAAAAAAGAATGATTTTACTGATAATGAGATCATTTATTATGTTATCTTTCTTGTTTCTCATAAAATGGATTTATATTTACATTATAAATGCGAACTTAAAAAGAATCGATTTTTTAGAAATCGATCTTTTAGACCTTGATTTTTTTTGAATCGATACATCAGCTTACGATTCGGATCGATTTAAAAATCGATCTTTTTTGGAAAGAATTGCCATCCCTAATGTAAATCTCAATCTCTTTTCACAAGGCAATTTGACAATGTGACATGTGACAGTGACATTGATTTGTTGATATTAAAGTTCAAAAATGTCTTGTTTATCTAAAACAGTAATTTAAATCCAATAGATTAATTTAATAGCCTCACAAGTATAGTAAGTAAGCAATTATATATATTTATACTAATATTACAAGCAATTTAGCAACAATTTGTACTTTAAATTCTTATTTCAACTTGCTTGCTATTCCTGAACAGAAGGCATTGCGTCACATCACATCTGTCAAATGACTGCACAGAGCGATAGAGAAATAAATATATCTCCTATCTATTTACTCTTACGCGCGAGAACACGAATTTCGCTTGAGTATTGATTTGTTTACAAGGAGAGAGCTGGAAGATTTCTGAATAACTGAGATATAATGGTACCATCATATACTACGTATTTGGTATCTTTTACGATTGAGAGATAATACTTCGACTTAATTACTGCTTTACGTGTGGTGTTTATCACTGAACCGTGCCAGCCGAACGGGCGTCCCGAGTAAAGTTTGGAGAGCTTTTAAAGCTTAATTACCTAAAGCGGCCCGCTTTATCGATTGCACACTACACTCCTTTCGTGCCCTGCTACGGGGATTCGGGTAGATTCTGATACGTAGATAAGGATCTGAAAAATGCGCGGCGAATTTAGTATGTGTGTCAGAAGAATTTGCGATTTAATGCATCGGTAAGTAGGTCATTTCTCGCTCAGTTTGTTTCTAATGTTTCTGTGTGAAATACGCATTTCACATGTGAGCATGTTTTTTGTTTAAAGCGCGAAAACTTCACGTCCGTCATGGAGTGCGAAGAAGTTGTAAATTAGAGGTTTGTCTGAAAGAGCTATAGTCATGTATGGGATGTTGGATGTCGGATCGAAGGCGCGCAACAAGGTGGTATGGATAGCGGCAGGTTGGAGGCAGTGCCTCCCGGGGCTGTGCACCTGGATACAGTGAGGGCGCTCCACCAGACTGTGGTATCTCTACGTACTGCTTTTGAGGTGTCCAAGAATGAACTGAAGGAATTGAAGCAGAAATATGAACAGCATTCGCGCTGTATAGAGTATGCAGATGTTATAGAGAAGTTGACATTAGAGAATCATATACTACGTAGAAGAATAATAGACTCCAGTGGAGAAGATAAAGATTTAGCTGAGAATTTGAAGCTACAAGTCACTTATAACCTTCGGCCAGATTCTGCTGAAGACACTGGACCAGTCATTAAAACTGCGACAACTGAAGAAAATAGTGTAGTGGATGTTGAATCTAAACCAATAGTCGACGATTATTCTGGACTTGATTGTTTGGAAGAAATATCAGAAGAACGTTTAAAATCAGATTCTAATATATCTGACAGTTCACCAAAGGTACCGAACCGTACCAGCAGTCCGATTATAGAAGACTTACATAGTCAGATTTCTATCCCTGAAACTGAGCCAAAAGAACAGAAATCAAGTTTTAAGACAAAATTAGAATTGCTTTCAAAATTTGATGTGAGAATAAAAGTAAGAACATTGAAAGAAGGCAGTATTGTATCTAGTACAACTTCAGACAGTGATTCAGTTGAAGAGAGAAGTAAGAAGAATCAAGAAAAAGAGTCAGATTCCCGAGCCAGTTTTCACTTTGAGGAGACAAGGGAGCATTTTGACAACTTTAAGAATTCGGACGGAAATATCATTAACTTGAAGACTGTGTCAACAGAAAACGTTAAGATGGCAGTCCCTAATGAAGCTGAGGTCAAATCTAAGACTGATAAGTTTGATGTGCAAGTCAGGATCACTTCGGAGGAGAATTTAAGTGTGAAAGAAAATTTCGAACGGTGCAGAAGAAAGGACACACTTAATTTGGATGTAGATGATCTTAGCCTCAGGTGAGACATTTGTTCAATCCATGTGTGCGAAGTATCAAATATTTAAATATCAAATATAAAACAACAAAAATATTTATATAATCGTCATAATATGAAATAGTTTAGTATACTACATATTTTTATTATACAGTATGCAAAACCAGTGTGCTATTTCACTCTGTAGCTTTTTTATGTCACAGCCTGATTTTGAAATACATTTTTTTTTTTACTTACAATAAGTTAATTTTTGACCACAAACCCACCTGATGGTAAGTGTAGAATTCTTAAATATTCTTGGTATTTAGGTACTTGTTTGCATATTATGTTTACTGTTTATTTCTGTTGTACTTAAGAGTGGAACATTAATGATTTTTCTATTAGGTCAATGTCAGAAGGGGACAACTCGGTATTCTCTGAAGGTGGTACTACTCCGCTGGAGCCAGGGGGCGTCCATGACGAGAAAGACCAGGAGAATGCCAGTGGCAATGAGTCCGAGGAAGTGGATGATATAGAACTCATATTTACTACTGATGAATCTAAGGACATGAGTAATTTGCAAGTGAGTATTTCACGTTACAATGATATTTTTAAACATCCTAAAATATATTTTTTCAGTTAAACCTGTAGACTTCTTAGTAGTTACATTGCTATGCAAAGGGATCTAGGTACTGGGGTTTGATTCTGGGATTGAAAAAGATATTTGACTTTCGATTTTTGTAATGATTCATTAATGTATGTTTATGCCAGGAGTAACAGGAAATCAAGCAGCCCCCGCTCGCTTTCCCTTCTTTACGCACGGGCCATGAAATTTGTAATTGTACATTATCTTACCTACACATTTGAATAACGTTAATTTTGGTATTATTATTTATTAGTACCTTCTGCCAAAAGTTAATAAATACAATGGTCCAGGCTGAATGTGCTGAAAATACCCTTCCAGCAAGACTTAGCTCGTTTGCGCACATTTTAAATTGATTTCCGCTTCTATTCAAAAGTAAATTCTAATATTGGCATATACTTGCAATCAAGCAAATCAATTTTCTTTCATGCAATCATCCGATGCCAATATGAGATATTATCGGTTCTATTAAAATTGGAACGCCCACAGCAATAGTCGCGCTTAAACATTCAATAGTCGAGGCGATAATCGACAATAAATCAGGCACCATTTGTGAGGCAGGCGAGCAGTTTGCGTGCGAATGTGGCATTACTCTCGTTCGGTACACCCTCTAGTGCCATGACATAAATCCTGGAGTAGCACTTCAGGGAGGCATCGAGTGCTGGTTACCATAAATTTCCATTGGTTTTCTGCTATGTCGTCGACTCACGAAATAGTAATTTTGCGGATTGCATTTCTTGAAACGACTGCATTGCATTTCTAAATAAATTGTTTTAAAGCGTTTGCAATCACGATTATGACGATGTATGATTGGTCGTAATTTTGCAAGAGGGGCAAAGGATCCTGGATTCGATTTGCACTTATTGTCGTACCGCCCACTGCTCGGCTCAAGTCTCCTCTTAGGTACATTGTGAGGGGTTAAGGCCATAGCCCGCCACGCTGGTCAAGTGCGATTTAGCAAACTTCACGCACCTGTTGAGAACATAAAGAAAAAGCAATGTAAAAATATGTGTCGCGTCAACGATTTAATCTCAAAAACCTGTGCTGAAGACTGTCTTTGAACGATCACTAGACAAACTGCGTATAACATTTTATATTATACCAACATTTAACAAAAGCCATAATATTATTATTAATCATTATATTTCTGTCTTTCAGGAAGATCTAGTTTCCATTAGAGAAACAGATCAGTGGGCACCAAATTCTGCGTCAACGACTCATTCTACGCCCGTGCTTATCAAGTTCCATACGTTAGACCCTGACTTTCAGTCAGACAGGCGTGGCAACGATGAGAACCAAAACCAGGAAAATAGACCGGGATCTAATGAGATGAAGCCAACCGAGGCAAACCTGAAGGTCAAAAGGGTGTCGCTGCCCAATGATAAGGAGATCCGGCACGTCGCTTTCAATGGAAAAGGCGGTTTGGAACTACCTGGTCGAGGGATTCTCAAGAGCAATAAGTCTGATAACACGCTGTACAGGAAAAGTCCTAATGCCAGTACCAGGAGATTAGACAGCGTTGATAGTCTCACTTGCGAGTACAACCGAGGTCTTAGTTTCGACAACACGAAGTCTTCGAGCTTCGAGCTTGGGTCGAGTATGGATATTCTGCACAGAGACGAGAGTGTGGACAGTTTCTACAGGAGCAGTCGGCTGGGACACAGGTTCTCCGTGTTTGCTGAGACTGATATATCGAAGTGCGGTATTTCCGAAGATGATCTCGCCGGCAACTTAACGTCTAGACGCAACACTTGCCCTAATCCGTTCCAGTATCGGTAAGTGTTTTAATTTTTTATGGTTATGGCAGTATTTAGGGATTCGTCATTTTCTTATAGCGGTACAAGATGTAGTTAAAATACAGAAGTTTAAATTCCATCATTCAAATTTGAAATATTGCCATTAACCTAAAGGAGTGGGTACATTTTGAAGAAACAACGGACGAGGTTATGGTAAACGTCATGAAAACAAACGCATCTGGCTTCAAAACATTAATGGCCCACTACTGAGCACAAATCTTTCTTTCTTCTTGTGGAGGCCTCTAGGCTCATATTCCACCGGGCTGCTCCAGTGCGGATTGCTGGAGGAGTTAGGGGCCTCCGACATGGCTTAACGACTGTTATCTTACGATGACAACTGGGACCGACGGCTTCACGTGCCCTTCGAAGCACGGAAGCGCTCAAGATTTTTTTTTACCACTAGCGGTCACCAATCGCACCTACCGACCGCTCCCGTTGTTGCTTAAATTTCTGATCACACAATTCGCCGCGCTATTTAATTTGTCCGCAATAAGTTTTATTGCTTTTATTATAAAACCATACAAAACATTTCACCGTATTACTTAATTTTAAGGTCTTATATTAAGAATACTCAAGACAAAACAAAAGTCTGGCTTGTATCCGTGAATTTATCTCTATGTAACCCACCCAGTCCGCCGCTATTCCGCGGGGCCCGTCCCAGCGGCCGCTCGGGGCCGGCGGGGGCGGGGGGCCTCTCGACGCGCGCGCGGCCCGTGCTCCGGGAGCCCTTGGGGCCCCGCCGGGAGAGCGCGGCGCAGACAGACGTGTCCGCGTTGCCGCCGCGATGGACCTCGGATGGATATCTCGCTTATAAGGTATGTTTATATATATGTAGAGTAGATGTTATATACAGGGTTCTTGGTCAGGTCTTGTTTTTCTAACCCCTGAGGAACGGGAAACCTCAATAATCCCAGTTAACGCAGAATGAATAAGCACTTTTATGGACAAAAGTGTGTACGTCCAAAGCATAAAAAATCTATAGGGATAGCTGCACCCTGCATTGGTACGTCCATTTGCACTGATCTAGGTCAGCAATCATCAGCAATGGTCAAGCAATTAACTTTAAAATATTATTTTTACAAATTAAGTGTAGCAGATCTGCATAAAAAACAGTCAATGGTTATATACAACCAAGGCTAAAGCCTTACATGAGATAATCAACAGTTGAGTTTTTTCTTATATTTTTGGACTTCACAAACATATTAATCTCTACACGTGTGTACAGAGCGTAGTCCCGTTAGTAGCCCCCACGCTGCCCGGGCGCTCCGCCCCGCGCCGCGCCGCGCCCGAGCCGCGGGCCCCCCCGCCGCGCCGCACCGACGAGGCCAGGCGGGTGCTACTCAGCGACATTGGTCAGTCACACACACACACAGTACACACTAACACATAAACACAAACACACACAATTGAACAGCTATACAACTTTAAAAATTAAAAATGTATCGTCAGCGAACAATACAGTTTCACAAATGCCCTTAGTGAAGTAAGGGAGATCATTGATATACATATATTAATAACAGCAGTCGTCCTAATATTGATCCTTGGGGCATACCCATGGTTTATCCCTACCATCATAGTTATCTGGATTATATAGGAAGTTGTGCTTGACAACAGTCCCACCTGATATAGTAAGGGGTCATCCATAAATTACGTCACACGTTAGGGGGGAGGGGGGGGGGGGCAATTTTGTGACGTCACATTTCAAAACCAAATAAATGGTATGTAATATAAAAAAAAATTACATTTAATAATTCCTAAGTGTAAAACTTCATAATATGTGACGTCACACTAAGGGGGAGGTCTCACAAATGTGACCTGCTGTAACAAGGAGGGGGGAGGGGTCAAAAAGAAGGTCATGAAATTAGTGTGACGTAATTTATGGATGGCCCCCAAGTGGCGATGAAATCGAAGATGAAGAACGCACTAACTTAGTAAAAGCTACTGTCCACTGTAGGTGGACGCGTACGCTCACGCGGGCAAGCTATACAAGTCCTTTCGTCGTCCGTCCAGCTAGTATTACTAGTAGATTTTAGCCGTATTGAGGCGGCTTACAATACTAACCTCAATCCCACGTCGGATGGGTGTCGTAAGAAGCGACTAAATCCGGCCCGCTGGTGGTAGGGCCCCTCGGAGGGATTATATTGGTAATATTGATTTTAATTGTTATTTAATACCATTATTACTATTATTATTTCTCCATGGGGTTCGCCTGGATAGCTACCCTTGAGCATGAGTCAGCCGCCAAACGACTCTTCGTGTTCGGGCTGGGGGCTTGAGAGCCAGTTCTTTCTTTCTTTTTCTTCTCTCTTTCTTGGCCGGCAACGCATCAGTGATGCTGATTTATGGGCGACGATAGCCACTTATCATCAGGTGGATCGTCAGCTCGTTTGCCGGTTATTTCCATTAAAAAAGTAGTAATGACGGGATGTAATGTTGTCCGCCACGCAGGCTTCACGTCCATGGTGCCGGAGCTGTCCCGCTCGGCCGAGCCGCTGTGGACGCTGCGTCAGCAGTCGCAGGAGACGCGCGAGCCGCACGAGCCGCACTCGCCGCTACCCACGCAGCCGCAGTCACGGTAACGATACTGACATTAACAAGCACATATAGGCACACACACACGTGCTCACACACACACATATAAATGTATGAAAACAACCGTTCTTTAGGATAAGCAAAATTATTTAGCACTATGTAAAAAAGCCCTAATTGTGTAATCCATTTTTGGCCATAGTACTTATGTATATCTTAATATTGTATAGACTATTGTGCCTTTAACTCTGTTGGATTTCCTAATAAAAGATTAAATAAATAAACATATTAAATTAACAAAGAGCCAGCCTCAGTGTTCAGGCCATGAGTTCCAAAACACCTGTTGTTGTTCTAGCTTAGTTGGTAGATTGCTTGTGAAGCCAGGTGTCCCGCGTTTGATTCCCGACTGGTGTAGATATTTATGTAACAGATGTGACAGTACTGGGTCATGGCTGTTACGCCCCAACTCAGAGTCACTAACGGTTACTTAATTCGCTCCTTAGTACAGAATCACCATACAAATTCTGTACTAAGGAGCGATTTAAGTCATTTAAGTAATCGTTAGTGACTCTGAGTTGGGGCGTTAGAGTAATGTCTTATATTTTGTGTCGTCCATGGCACCCGCGACACAGGGAATCCTAGTACAGGGGGATGAGTGTGCAAACGTGTGCAAGCGCTTTTCTCGTGATGGGTGTTAGTGATGTATTATTATTGTTGTGGATGGGAGTGTGAGCGTTGATTTATTATTTATTATTATTAGCTGTATCGCCTAATAAACTATTTTCTTTCTAAAATAAAAGTAGCCTAAGTTACTCCTTGTTACATCTGCTATCTGCCAGTGAAAGTCTCGTCAAAATCAGTCCAGCCATTTCAGAGATTAGCCGGAACAAACAGACAGACAGAGAGACAGACAGACAGACAGACAGACAGACAGACAGACAGACAGACAGACAGACAGACAGACAGACAGACAGACAGACAGACAGACAGACAGACAGACAAAAATTGTAAAAAATGTTGTTTTGGTATATGTACCGTGTTTACATCCAAATGGACTTAGTATAAAGCGGTTAGTTTCATATTACAAACAGACACTCCAATTTTATTTATTTGTATAGATGTATAGATTACCGTCCGTAGCTTCGCCCGAGGTAGAGCGCAGAATGAAATCTCAAACATATAAGGATAAAATGAAAGTTATTTTCTTGTCCTGGCCAAGGACCTGTGTTTCATCTTAATCGGTACGACAGTTAGCACGCAATGAATAGACAAACATCGGGGCATTTTCACAAACTTTCACATGTATAATATTAGCAGTATAATTCTTCTCTTTTTTTATATACCGCTCATCGTGTTTCTCTGTTTGGCCTAATGGTTAGCTGGTAGAGAATGCAATAGCATTAAGCTCGCCATTTGTTCTTCAATATTTTATATTGTGGTCAATAAAGTGTACATAAATAAATAAATAGTGTGAATGTTTAGGTTCGCGTCCCACCGGCTGCCGAGCGTCGGCGTGGAGCGCGGCTACGAGTGGATGTCGCACGGAGCGTACGCACCGCCTCGAAGAGGTAATATTAAATAGGAATTACCATTAGAATTACCATACCATCACGGACCTAAAAAAAGACGGACGTAATCCCAAGAACAAATTCAGTGAAGCACCCATAGTAATACCAACACTCTATTCGTACAAGTATACACCCACACATATTGACACTTTACTGTTTCAATCGCGAATCAAAAATTACGCACACATGGTAAGCGGGCGGCCATTGCTATGCTTCACTCTCGATTAGACGAGGTTACGTCCGTCTTTTTTTCAGGTCCGTGCATACCATATAGAATTTACCATTGAATAAAACATTACGTTTTTATTATTTTAATACAAGTAAATTCCACGTTTGAAGAAAATCAAGGAATAAGAGGGTAGATAACATATTTATGGTGCCCTCTCCGTCTGTTGATCAGAAAATAGGGATGTTATAAGTTTGACGTACCTGTGTGCCTGACTGTGACACCGTGGCTCCCAAACGAATGGGCCGATTATGTTCTAAGTTTTTTGTTTGAAAGCTGACGTGATCAAGACGGTTTTTAGCTACAATTTATGAAGATCTGTTCAGGCGTTTCAAGGTCATCAGTTATTTTTTGGTGAAAATAAAAGTGTCGAATTACACCTAAATTCAGAAGACCTCAACGTATGGTTAATAGTATCAGGCGTCTCTTGCGGAAATCCATTGTTATTGCATTGTTGTGCACTATTACAATAATATATACCTATATATGTACCTATAATGCATTGTTGTGTGTGGTTGTGGGAGGGAGGGAGATTCCACGTATGTCTTATAGTACATACCATCATACATGTTAACCGCGGATTGTTGCAAAGTAGACTAATACTAAGTTAATAACCTCAACATAGTTATTGACAGCTATTCCATCTGTACGTCTGTTCATCAGAGAGTCGTGTATGGCGCGCGTCGCTGCCGGACGTGCGCGACGACACGGACGAGCTGCTGCGCGACACGGAGGCCTACCTGCGGCGCTCCATCGACAGTCTGCGGAGCACCCCGCAGCCACCGCTCACACCCGCCGTCGTCATAGACGGTAAGTTATATCAGAAACTTTGTGCATAAACTAGCGCTCTGCGCGGCTTTACCCGCGTTTTCCAGGATAATAAGTACTCTATGTCCACGGACCTAAAAAAAGACGGACGTAATCCCAACAACAAATTCAGTGAAGCACCCATAGTAATACCAACTCCCTATTCGTACAAGTATACACCCACACATTGACACCATACTGCGTCAATCGCGAATCAAAAAGTACGCACACATGGTAAGCGGGCGGCCATTGCTACGCTTCACTCTCGATTAGACGAGGTTACGTCCGTCTTTTTTTCAGGTCCGTGTCTATGACATATTCCAGGTCACGGTTTATCTGTGTGCTAAATTTCATGAAAATCCGTGCTGTGGTTTTTGCATGAAAGAGCGAGCGACAAACATTGTAACAAACTTTCACATTTCTAATATTAGTAGGAATGTATATGAATATTTAAATGATAAGGATGCATGGAAATGACCAGCTAGGCAACCTTTTCTGCTCAGGTTAGATAATATATATTTGTAATCAATTTTATTTTTAAAAGATGTGCTGAGGAGTTTCTTTACGGCTTTTCTTCTTCTCTATGACAAAGCACCTTTCAGAAAAGCTGATAGATTAAAAAAATGACGTACATAAGTGTATCAGTGATACCTAGATGAATAAAGATTTCATTAATTTCATTTCATTAGTCGTAACTAGCGAAGCCTGCGGTAAATCCTGTGACAAGCACGGTTTTAAGCATAATTGTTATTAATTGTTTTGAATATTTTATGTTTAATCCCTTCCTGGCAATAGCATTTAAGTAATTTTATTTTTTTAGCAACTAGGTCACCTGAGAACTTCGTATCGATTAACAAACTATTTTTTTTCTAAAATAAAAGTAGCCTAAGTTACTCCTTGTTATATCAGCTATCTGCCAGTGAAAGTCCCGTCAAAATCGGTCCAGCCATTTCAGAAATTAGCCAGAACAAACAGAAAGACAGACAGACAGACAAAAATTGTAAAAAATGTTGTTTTGGTATATGTATCTTGTATACATCCAAATGCACTTAGTAAAAGCGGTTCTTTTAAAATTACAAACAGACACTTCAATTTTATTTATTTGTATAGATGTATAGACAAGTGATTTTGTAAACGCTGTTGGATAGATACCTAAATAAATAATGTAAGCAGGTGAAGGTGTGGGCGAGCGGGGCGGCGCGGGCGGCGCGGGCGGCGCGGGCGGCGCGGGCGTGCCGTACATCCCGGGCGAGGCGCGCCAGCTGCGGCTGGGACACGCCGTCAAGCTCATCACGCCGCACGGCCGGCTGGCGGTGGGCCGGGTCCGGTGAGGGACATACTTCATTTATATACATATAGTACTACCTACTATATCTGCGTTCTAATTCGTTAGACTGCAGATGGGGCCGACATAATTAAATGATGATCCTTTGATGTGTCGATTACAAGTAATCGCCTAAGGTATAATGACATTAAAAAGGCCAGGCCCCTTTTAGCTCGCTATCTGGCTTATACCCTGCATTCATTACAAAATGGGTTTAAGCTACTATCAAACAAAGTAGGAACTAAAATAGTTGTTCATAGTTATATTAAATATTCCAGATATGTAGGCCTGGCGGGTGGTACAGCGGCAAACAGTGGCATATTCGTGGGCGCTGAGTTCCCGCTCAGTCAATACCCGGGGCTTCCCCGGAACGACGGCACACATTGCGGCCGACGGTACTTCCTAGCGGCGCCGCAGTACACTGCGCTATTCGTGCCCTTCACCAAGGTCGTTATGGCTTGGGCTAATTAAAAAAGGGCAAGATCGGTAAAACGCTGGAATGATTGGAAAAAATATCCGGCTCGAAGGACCATTCATACAAAGTTTGAGATTGTTAACGTTCTTCTAGGAGGTTTTAATGTAAAGTGTAAACGGACTGAAGGGAATTGATTGAGGGATTATTCAGTTTAGGGGGATGTGATTGGTTAAGGTTTTAAGCTGGAAGAATAAAAAAGCAGATGCGGTTCGGTCTAGCAAAAGACACTTATGGGTAAGTATATCAAAAGTGGAAATATTGTGAGTAATAACCAATGAACGAACTTGGATTATCATTGTCAGTGATAGTCACAAACTAAAATATAAAACTAAAATAAAAACTCGTATTCGTATAATTCTGTGATTCTAAGACTGCGTTTGCAGACTGGATTATGATTCGTTATTACTAAGATGGTGAGATTATAATTATGCTACCATTTTATCTGATGTTACAGTCAACATCAAAAGTAGATGATGTAAACTGTCAATTTTATTGAGTGAAATACGCTGCAAAATGTGCATTTAATAAAATAAAAATACAGTTTTGTTGTATGCACATTTTATTAGCATTACGGTCACGATCTTGTACTTTTTTGCTGACTGTATTCGTGTGTGTTAAGGCCTAAATTATATTTAAGCTTGAACTAAAATCATGGGTTACTGAATAAAGAAGGAATTGACTCTGTGATTGTGTTACGCGAGAGAGTTTGTTTATTTTTCACTGCACTTTATCACAATCTTTTAACACTTTAATATAATCTGTATGGTTATGGTATATATAGTAAGTTGTCTATGGTATATATTATTTTGCTACGAGATTTTACGATCTCTCTCATATATTTTTGGAATAACATTGTCTCATTGAACAGTGGGCTGACTTTATAGCAGTTATAAAAACATTAACTATATTACAATGTCCTAGTCCTTTTAATGTTATAAATTTGATCGTTCTGATGTTAGAAACGGAGTATTTAGAGCTCAGATTTCTGAAGGCTAAGAATCAATTTTAAATGTGTGTTCAGTGTTTAATATGATCTCTTGTAGGCTAGTTATATGCATACTGTGTGTATAAATATATGCCTCAGTCAATTTAATACTGTCTGTCTCTTTCCTTCATATTGTATTGGATATAAAGGTAATAGGGAATAAAAAGGATAGTTATACTTTTCATTATAAGTAGTAGAAGTGGATTCATACTCATTAGCGTAAATATCTATGTAGCTATGTGTACATGTATCATAATATTATAATGTTTTTTCATCGCGTTATAACTATGTTAAAATGTAGATGCTTTCGATTTTAAGAGTGATACTATCAAATATATTCTACCATATACTATCGAATATATTGTCCAGCGACCAACTAGCTATAATTTAAGGGCATGAAATAAATATACCTAATTTTATCGACAAAAATACCCACATGTGGGGGTCTAGCCCATTTCCTTTAGGAATGGCCGCTATTTTTTTATTATGTTAGATGTCTTTGCCGAAAAATTTCGATTTCTCTGGACTTAAACGTCCCGTAGATGTGAAATAAATAATATTTAAAAGGAAATAATACCATCTGTTATCTCAAAAAAGATTGAATAAACTTACAAGTTACAAAATGTCATTAAAAAAATTCTGACGCTTAATGTAGTCAAAAATTTCACTGTTTTTTTTTTAGTTTTTGTGACATAATTCAAAAACTAGCACATTAACATATTTTTTTTTTGTAATTGCACTGTTTGACAAGGATATTGTCTACAAAACCACACGAAAATCATTGCTCTAAGTTACAAGACTCGTGAGTTCTCGCAGTTTGAACATTTTTGTCGATAAAGTTCATATTTTTCATGCCCTTAAATTATCGCTAGTTGGTCGCTGAACAATACATATACATATATATACGCTGTATAATTTGATTCATTATATTATATACATTTCGATTAGTAAACTAAATACATTCGTCTAATAAAAATCAAATAATGGAGGGTCCTCGTTAACATCTACTCTTTCATACGTATAATGTTGGTTGACTAGACAGTTGACACAAAATGTTAAATATGTCTGTGATTTTATCGACATTGGTTATTAGACGATTGAATTCGTGTAGTTGTTTGTGGCACTAAATAGGATATATTTATATGCATTTTATATAGTTAACACTTGCTCACTTTTCTAACTATTATGGTGCTCAAATTTTTCTATTATTTGATATTTTGATCTTTCTAATTTTAACTTTATACTCTGAAATTATTTCAAAAACTTTTGCCTTTGTAGAGCAATGTTGGATGAAACACATTTTAATAAGAATTATTTTAAATAATAATGTAGTTATAGGTGTTTTATCAGCATATTTTAATCCGAAAATTTTAAATATATCTATCTAGTGTAATTTCTTAATGTACTACGTGATACGTAAAAACCTTTTTATATTTATTTTGTCTTTCATACTTTATTATATATATTTAAATATAATTTTATAATCTATCCGTAAATATTGCACATAGCATTTTTATATTTCTGCGTAGAAATGGTTGTAGCTTGCTGTTCTCAAAGCATATCACTAAGTTTTAGCTGTTGTATGGAGAGTATGCCTGTATTTTCTTATAAATGTATTAAATTAGACAAAATAATTCCATAATTATAATGTGTAAACTCGATAGTCGTAAATAAATGTTTAATTGTGTAGGTATTCGATGTAAAATGTATATTGACGTTAGTGTTCGATGTTCATGTATTTGATTTGTTGAACGCTCACCTTAATCATGGCAATGATCGAACAGTATTTAAAATATTCTTTTTATATATAAGATCTATATAATTGTTCATGTAGATAAGGGTATGTTGGTACGTGAGACCTGAGAGTTTCAAGGTCGTTTAAATCAATTTGGCGACTAGGATTTTTCTTGAGATAACTATGTATTTATATTTCACTCTGAACTCCAGGCATGTGTTACATGGTTAACGTAATATTGATACAAGTGTTTGTATGGTGATTTTCCTTCTAACAGATACGTTTGGAAATTAGGTAATTTGTTGTACAACTAAATACGACTCAAAGTTCAAAATTCATGTAAAAGTGGTAACTTATGGTTGGATGATGTAATATTCATACTTTAAGTATGGTTTAAACCAAGAGTGGAATTGAAGGTGATAGGCATGAGGTAGAAAGATAGTGTCTTATTAGGTAGGATGTGGCTGGCGTATGAAGTTGGTGAGTTGTTTAAAAATGTCATTATACAGCTTATAACTAAGGTGTGGAATTGGAAACATCAAATTATACAAATATATAGTACACAGATACAGGTACTGTATACAGATATATAGTATATGTGTTTGTAGGCATTTTTAAACAACAAGGGTGAGATATATCTATATGACATTTAGTAAATATAGTATGGGTATGGCTACACGAAGGATAGCGTTCTAGAATTTCATAGGAACTGAACTTTTGATTTCGCTGGAAGACCATTACGTTGGCCATTATTCATAAAATGTATTCTTGTACAATTAAATTGACCCTACTGCCCACATTGTGTACCTATTTTAGGCGTCTAATACATCATACATAAAAATCTGATCTGACTCCCCCCCGGCAAAAACGAATTTGATTTTTCCGTCTCTTGCGCCAAATACTTATGGGTTTTGATTATACTTCTATAAAATATATCCGATACCATTGTCTTACCACAATCAACAGTTATTTTACCGTTTGAGATTTTAGAATATTCTGAAGCTGTTAGGGAGAAATTGTATGTAGGTTTTTACTCTGGGTGCAATATTTATTGATTTATTTATTTACTGTTGTGTACAAAGTAGTTCTGTATTGCTTTCTGTAGTTCCATTTCATCATTGCTCATTCACGTTATTTATCTATACTAATATATAAAGAGGAAAGATTTGATTTTTTGTTTGCATTGAATAGGCTCCGAAACTACTGAACCGATTTGAAAAATTCTTTCACTGTTGGGAAGCTACACTATCCCCGAGTAACATAGGCTATATTATATTTAAAAAAAAAATTAGGAATCCTTAATAAAACTCCAATAATGTAACCCAAGGTGTAAAAAAATAAGAAAACCGAAGCAAAGCGAGGGCGGTTACTCGTCTGTAATATTATGATGTAGGATACATGTCTGTATGTTATTCCAGTATTCCAACTTACGTGGATCTCAATATGTTTACTTTTCTAGTCGCTCCTCTGTGATTTATTATGTAATTTGTAAAGAAATTGTGAATGTATGCGCAGAATCGAGGCTGTTTTATATACTTTACCTATTAACGGTGCAAGCCTAACTATGACCTAAAACTTAACAAGATACAGAATAAAAATATTCCAGACATTTACATATTTTTCAAAAAATATAAAACGGTTTTGATGTTTTCTTTTTAATATGGATGCTAAACAATATTAAAGTGGAATATATCTTACTAGCTATTATTATTATTATATACGCATTGTACCAAAGCACAAAATATTTTTTTTAGTTGTCTACGAACAAGGTTGTGTCATAAAAGATTATAACTATCGAGGTATTTACTTTTGTAACTATATTTTATTTACAATGTACTATTACAAGTGATGCAATTGAAATGAAGATTATGATGTCAAAATAATGAAAAAAATCTAAGTTCACATGTGCAGCTTTTTGTACCCTTCTTTTTAAATAGTTACATTTTACGCTAGACGTATGGAATAGTGTTATTGAAAGAAAATGAGTGATTTCTACTGTATTAGATTCGAATATTTGTTATGAAATGAATATTTATCAATCTTTTGTACACAGTGTGTGTATTGTAAATATCATCTATAGTACCTATACTAAACTGCTGTAGCAAAGGTAATTTGTAAAAATACATAGTAAAGTCAGTGTTCATAGTGATGTGCCAAATGTTGGCGCTTTGTTTCATGCTGGCTGTAGGTACATGACTTGTACAATCATTGAAGTTTCCGTTTCATTTCCGTTACAGGCACTTAACTGTCGGAAGTAGCTTTCCGAAGATACTCGAATTTTAATCATAACTTACCCTCAATCTATTATAACTCTCAAACTGTTGTATATTGCTATTGTCGATGTGGTGGTGGTGTGGATGGAAAAACATCTCTGGCGTTTCTGTGCTTCGGAGGACACGTATTTAATATCGGAGGCCTAGCGGCAAATTTTTTCCGACGCTTGCGTTGGCCCCTTACATCTCCACTAGTAGACGTAGCCTGGTAGATTAAGCTCTTATCCCACTCCTAAATGAAGAAAAGAGATGTCCGTGCCCTACAATTGGCTACTAAAAGCTTGCGTTGAATGATGGTACCTATGTTCAATCGTCTGTTTTTTTGTGATGGATTCTGGGTCTCGAGTTGGTATACCCAGGTGTAGATTCCATTTAATTTGCATTTTTGTTGTTATTACTAACAATTAGTGCAACAGACAAAGTGCACTTTCAATCGTCGCGTACATATTACACCTAAGTCTCAAAGTAATTTGGTCCTAAGGAGAGTTGTTCATTCAGTCACGGGCAGACTCCTCTTTCCCACTGGGCACTCTGGGCACGTGCCCAGGGCCACGTGATCGATAGGGGCCCCCTAGTTCCTGCCAGATCACTAAACGATAACCGACATTCATTACCGAAAAACTTTTTTAATTCCTATATATCGAACCTAAATTACTGACTACAATACTAATTTGCTTATTAGCTTTTGTATAAATGTAGAGGCTTGATTATCTACTTTCTTTGTTTATTCTAACAAAATAGCTTTCTGACAAAGTCATAGGGGCCCCATTATCCTAATATGCCCAGGGCCTCCAGTAGGTTAAGGACGGTCTTGGTCACGGGTCCAGACCCCTTGGTGTACGTTGTTGATAGTGAAGAAGAAACTCAATTCTGCCATACTCGCAGCCAATCTTCCATTCAAATATGAACCGCTTCCAAATGGTATTTTAGGAGATCACACACTACCATATCGATAATTCAGCAAAGGACATTTTGTATCCTCAGTGGAAAAAAGGCATACCTAAGATGAAAATTGCAATTTTACAGGAGAGCAAAAAACTGTTAAACTATCAGTAAGTAGTCAGAGGAATTTACATTACGATTTCTTGCACAAAACCGTCAAGATTAATGACAAAAATTTAAAAAAAATTGAGCATATCGTCGTTGCGACTTTAAGACCTGTGTTATGTGCCACTTTCGGCAAAATCAGTTTTACGTCAAATGATTCTACTGTCATGTGTGTACGACGTTTCCATCGTAATTTATTCACCAAATTCAAAATCACCTATGTGCTTGCTAAACAAAACTTTATCGATTTTTATCGATTCCCTCAAAAAGCCGATTTTTTACACAAAGGAGGTCTTAAAGTCGCAACGACGATATGCAGCTTTTGTCCCTCTTTCCAATCGTATTAATAACTAAAATTCAAAGTAACATGACTTATGCTTATTTCCACTGAGGGTGCGATTTTTAAATGCATGTTATGTATGTATCTGTATAACAGAGTATATTGTGTAACATTCATGTGTAGCATCACTATATAGTCTACTAGGAACTGTGTTGTATTAACTACGTGTTAAGTAACTATCCTTAACTCTGCTGTTATTGAGGTCAAAAGAATCTATTTTAAATATCAATGTATAAGATATAAGTATGTTAACTGTATGAAAATAAAAGCAAAAATTATATTTTGATTATTTTATTTCGTTTTGAAATTTCCTATGTATAATTTATATTTATTCAATTGTTTTAATTTTCGTATCGTGTTTAGGAGTTTTGTTATAGGTAGGTTTGTGTTTCGAGGGTCGAGGAATTTAAATCGTTTTAATGTGGGAGTAATGAAACACGTAAGTTATATCAACGTAACAATTTAATAAGTAACAAAAAAGGAAAAAAAAAACAAAATTGTGCGTTTACGTCATAGTCTAAGAGCACCAGGTAGATAGCAGTCTGAACATTTGCAGTAAAATTTTACTGGGGCACATACATTATTATAGTTCAAGTACATATAAAAATAGAAAAGTTCGTATAATAACAGAAGCGAAAAGAGAGCGAAGCAGAGAAAAGGAAGATTTAAAAGAATTTGGAAGAAAGAAAAATAAAGTGTAAGATTAGGAGAAGATAAAGGAAGAAAAACAATAGGAGTGGAATAGTTATATTTACTGTTTTACAAATTAAATGAAGAATGTAAAGCCCAAAAAACTACGAATGAAGGCAGAGAAGAAAGGAAAAAACTTATTCTATAGTAAAAAATAAAGTCACTTAGCGAATGATAAAAAGTAGAAGTTATGTTTAAAAGTATTAAAAAATATGTGGAAGAAAAATAATAGATATGAAGTACATAATTATAATTAGCAACGTTTTGAAAATTGGTTTTAATAATCAAATTACTAAAACGCTAAAGGTAAACTCAATGCTACTTCTCGAAAAATTGCAAGACAGAAGAAGAAAGGATAGAAGTACGAGTATTTAGATTGAGAAAGAAAAAAGAAGTAAAGTAATAGAAGATTTAGAAGGAACAGATATTTGATAATAAAAGTAAGAGAAAAGAACAGTAAGAAACAAAAAGATATTTTACCTACTGTTAAAGTACCTTGAGAAGTTCGATTTAATATTATTTCTGCTGTTAACGGTTGTTTTAAAAAAATATCTCCATGTATTTAGATGTTATGTTTTGTATACAAAGAATATGTAAAATATGTTTATTATGTATTTGGATACCTTATAAAATATGGTACTATTAAAATCATAAATAATAGAATACTAAGAAATACAGAGAATAGAATGCTAGTTATAAAAAAAGATGAATCAAAGGAAGAATAGTAAGAAACAGAAGAGTTAGAAGAAAATTAAGAATAAAATATGTTTGGTGGATTGAGTTTTTAAGGTATAAACTAATAATATAGAACATTAAATAATACGAGTAGTAAAAATGATAATGTGTTTTGGTATACATACAAATTATACTATAAAATATTTTTATTGTGTATTTGAATAAGTTATAATAACATGACAGAAATTATAAAGAATAAAAAGAAAAGGAAAAATAGATAGAGAAAGAAGAGTTAGAAGAAAAGATGAACAAAAGTGTGTTCGGTGGAATGAGGTTTTAAGGTGTAAATGTTTATAAACTAATAATATAAATTATTAGACAACATGAGTAGTAATAATTTGATAAGTTATATATGACAGAAAACATAGAGAATAAAAATAACATAATACTCAAAAAGGAAGAATAGTTAGAGAAAAAAAAGAGTTACAAGAAAAGATGAAGTATAGAATATGTTTGGTGGATTTATGTGTATTTTTGACAAGATTAGACAACATGTAGTGATAATGATTTATGGATTTAAAAGTTTGATGATATGTATGACGATATTGAGAATTGTATTAAGAATAGGCGATAATTTCAGGTAGCTCTAATAATTATATATGTATAGTATAAGATCGTGGTTGTCATGCACGTTTATATGCAAGAAAGTAAGGGCAAGAATAGAATTGTGATAGATGTAATTTCAGTTTGAGAAGAGTATGAGAAAAAAATAAAATATATACAAGATTCAAGAAAGAAGAAGAAGATATATAAAGTATGGGATAATATTTTGTAAAATTTCGTTGCAGTAGGTAAAAAAATGTAAAATAAAATAAAAATAAAATAAACAGTATTTAAAACATGTACCTATGAATAATATTGACACTGAGTAAAAGAAGCAGAGTAGGAAATAGAAATAGCTGAAGTGAATACTGCAAAAGTAATGCGATTGTAATAGATGTTTTAAAAAGATATGGATTAATGATTTTGATGAATGTGAAAAATTTGATGGATATAAAAAATCAAGCTTTAAATAAATTTCTAGGAAAAGATATGATGAGGACAATGGAAGAAGAAAAAACAAACATGATATTTAAGGTAGAAAAGGGAAGTAGATATGGACTAATGATTTTGATGAATGTGAAAAATTTTATGAATATAAAAAAATCAAGATTTTAATAAACTTCTAGGAAAAGATATGATAAGGACTGAGGACAATGGAAGAAAAAAAAAAGATATTTAAAGTAGAAGCAAGAAAATAAGGGAAAGAATAGAATTGTGATAGATGTAATATAAGTTTGAGAAGAGTAAGAACATGCAATTGAAGAATTGATTATTATGGATTTTTAGAAAAGTTAAAAGGGTGAAAAAATAGTGTACGGCGACTGGGATTACAGAGACAGCTTGTGACTATTATGTTACAGATTAGCTATAAAAATAGAAATTGATTGTATTTGTGATATTTATGGCTGAGTGTTAGAAAATGAAATACGCAATAACAAAGACTGAAGCGTATTTAAGAGAAGTATCGTGATAATGTTGAATTTATATGAAAAAATTAATTAAGAGTAAACAAAAAAGGTTTGGAGGAAATAGATGAAGAAGAACCATGATTTTTATGTATTTTACGGTATGAGTCTTGTTACTTATGAGAAGGATAGAGTCAAGAAAGATGTAGTACGCCATTAATAATTTGAAATCGAGCACAGATTAGATACACGGTACTTAGGGCGTATTTCTGCATATGTTCATTATAACTATGACATCTTAACATTATTGAAGAATTAAGTTGATATGGAAAATCAAAGTAAGAATAAGAAGATAAAATAGGTCTGAAAGGAGTAGAAGAAGAATAATAAGAATATCTAGATATACATATAAGATAACGCACTTGAAGTGTAACCAAGAGAAATATTCAGCAAAGATTGAAGTCAAATATGGAATAGATAAAAAAATTAAGCTTTTTTGTGATTGTAATTTTTAGGTGTGAAACATAATTATTATTGTAAGGATAGTATCAAGATCTAAAGAGTAAACCAGAGTATAGAGTCTTGAAAAATCAAGTGAAAGTAGGAAAAATATATTTTCAAGTGATTTTAGAAAAGGGAGTTCTATGATTTTTGCGAGAGAGTATGAGTGAAATTTAGTAGAGAATAAAAAAGTATAACAGCAAAAGTACATAATAAAATTGTGATGAGTTATGAAAATTCAAGTCAGAGTAGGCAAAAGATATTGAAAATCATTATAAAAAATAGAGTGATTTTATTGATTTATACGAGACAGTATGAAAAAAATGTAGTAGAGAATAGAAAAATGCATTGGAAAAGGAGTAGTAATGAAGTTGTGATAAATGCAAGAACAAGAATAGTTAAAGAAAAATAAAATATTATAAACAAGATTAAAAGTATGTTCGTGATTGTAATGTTTTTTTTTTTTTGAAAATGAATGAAAAGAGAAAGGGAGTAAATAATAGAAAAAAAAACATAATATACAAGCGTTATTTGATTGTGGTCGATACGTAAGGCACGCAGTGATACTAGAATTAGATTTCAAAGGTAATATAGTTTCAAAGAGAATATAAAAGAACTAAATTCTTTGTAATGGATTTTAGACGGATGATTTAGTATTACATAAATAAATGATAATTAGAAATAGTATAGAGAATAAAAATGAGACAAGAAAAAGAATACGACGATAAGAGAGCAGTGAGTTTTAGGAGGGTGAGAAATAAGAGGTTCAAAGAAATGATTGTTATGTATGTATGAATATGTAAAAGGTTGTATAAAAAAGAATATAAACATTGGTTTTTAATGAGATAATCGTGTAAAAGAAGTACGTAAAAGATATAGAGATAGGAAGAATAAGAGTGCCAAGGTAATAATATAGGTTCAAAGCGAATATAAAATAACTATATTCTTTATAATGTATAAAAATGGAATAATAAATTGAAATAGAATAGAGAATAAGAATGAGAGAAGATTAAGATGATAAGAGAGAAAGGAGTTTTCGGAGGGTGAGAAATAGAGCTTCAAAGAGGTGATTGTGACGTTTGTATGAATGAAAGGCTGTATAAATATATAGTATAGCTGTATAATAAAAGAATATAAAATTTGATGTGTAATGAGATAATCGTGTAAAAGAAATTCGCAAGAGATATAGAGATAGAAGAAGAAAATAGAGAAGTAAAATGCAAAACACATATGACTAACGAGAGAAGTATTGTAATATTAATGAATTTTAAGGAAATTTATGTTGGATGATAAAAATGCAGTTAGTAGAGGATAAAACATTTAACTTAATGTAAATGGTTACAAGAAGAGTTTTGAGACCACAATATGAACAAAAAGAAATTTAGAAAAGACATGATTAAGGATTAAACGTATACAATAAAATTGTTGTGAAGTGGAAAGAAATGTTTGAGTAAGAATAAAATGAAAATAACGGATAAGAATAAAATGAAGTCAGAGAACAAAATTTAAAGTATGTAAAGATTTGAGCTATGGTGATTATGATCAGTGGAAGTATGAAAATAAACCATGTAAAAAGTATGCCATAGTTTCCAAGATGCACGCAAAAACAGAGTATTAGAAAAAGAGTAAAATAAAGAATAAGAAAATTGATTCGAGGTACGTCGATTGTGATCAATGGAAGTATGAAAAAGAAGTCTAGTAAAGAATGTATGAAGATAATAAGATGTTAAGTGAAAAAAATTGATTATAGTTGAGAACTAGAGAATAAGAAGAAAATATATGAATGAGAAGTATAGGAATTGTGATTTAAATAGTATGAATTAGAAAGTTTGACACAAGAAGATGGGAGAATAGATAAGATGCGTAGACTAATATCAAACATAGTGAATAACAGAAGTGTCATGTTAAAGCTGGATTTTTTAGAGCGCGCTTGATATGTAAATGAAAAGAGACCCCGTGAAAGTTTGATAAGATATATGAGAAATGGAACACTGATATTCGTGATTTTTTGTATATGAATATAAGGAAAAACGTAGAGTATAAGTAAACAAGATGTTAAGAGGATAGAAACGAAATTAAGAATCTTCGAAATGATGTGTTTTTATGAGTAGATATGAAATAGGAATTATGTAACATAAGTAGACACAAGTTCCATGAGGAAGAATAATGAACTATGTACTAGGTTTCCTAAATAATAGACAAGCAGGACAAGCAGTATAGATAAGTAAGGTAAGTAAGAAGATATAAATAACAGTGATATGTGTACTGCGATTGTGGTAGATGTAAAGCATATAAATTGTGCAGACTTCGCCATCACACATATGTTTATACTTATATAGAAGTTTAATAACAGTGACAGCATAATAAGAGAAGTAAAGGATATAAAGTATTAGGAAGATAAAGTTCAAGAGTAGATACGAAAGCAAATATTATGATTTATAAAATGATTGGCAGGTAAATATGTGAAAGGAATGTGTATAGAACGTGAAATATAATGAAGTAATAAAATAAGGTGTGGAAAAAAGAAATTTGAAGCGTATGCAGAAGTAGTGTAGATTTAGATGTAAAGTATGTAGATAAATTCAAGCTATTTTATTGCAAAACAGATTTAATCGTTATTAGGTTTGTATAATAATATAACTTATCAATATGTAAATAGATGAAATGAACAAAGTAAACAACAATAGTAGGATAGAATAGATATTATTATTATTATAAGTAAAAAAATTAAGCAAATAACGGAGAAAAATAAGCGGTGAAGAATAATGTATAGAAGATTTAAGCTACTAAATTGAAGAATAGAATACAATTGAACAGAAAAAAGTGTGCAAAAGAATACCTATATAGAATATTGTATATAAAAAAGAAACCATTGTAGTTATGGAGTAGAAGGAATGTAGTATAGTAAGGCCCATTGTGTATATAAGAATATCTATTCATATAAAAGGAATATTTAAAGAATAGTAATAAGACGACAACAGAAGTTCTTACATTGACCACAAGACCTAAGGAAGATATGAGACAGTTAAAATATGCATTGGTGAAAGTATATAAAAACTATTACGGAAGAGTAACGATGTATAGAAGTAATGGTAGAAAATATAGATCCTGTAAGATGAACTTATTTACTAAGAGACATCATGTGCATACTAAAAGCAGAGAGTAAAATAAAATTATATGTGTGTGATAGACGCAGATGAAGAGGGTATTAAGATTTAAAAAAATTATATTCAAACTTTCAGATATATACGTACGTATACTTACTGATGCAGATACTTATACCATTGAAATTTAAAAAAGGCTTATGCTACAGACAATAAATAAAGATAAGGAGAAGAAAAAAGATAAGATGCAGAGAAATGTCATGAAACTTTTATGAAGATGTTATTTAATATTTGTGAATGATAGTAGAATAATAATTTTTAATGATGGCCATGGAAAGAAAGAAATTTAAATATTTGGTAAGCAAGAAAGTTAAGTAATAGTGAATATTTTATGTGTGATAGGTAAATAGAAATGGTAAATTGATGATAGGTCGGGATCTAAAGACTCATAAATGATAAATAGAAAGGTTTGCATAGAAGTAGGTTCGTATGTTTTTTCCAACACCAGTGAGTTATTCGAAATGAAACTAGAAGAAACAAAGAAATGTTTGTATTAACGATTAACAAATGAGTATAACAAACAAACAACACAATTAAGAAACTAAGCAGAATATAAAAGCAAGCGTGATTGAAACAAGAAGCGTGAAGAGACATAATAAATTTACAATTGCTTTGCAGTGGAAGGCTGGAAGCAGTAAATGAATAAGATACGGTTACAAGTTTAAAGTAGAATGACAGTAATACAAGAAAGCCGAACTAATGATTGTAAAATAGACTGATGAAAATAAGCTATACTTAGTAACGATGATAGCAGTTGAAAGAAGAGAAAATATCTATTTATAAGCAAAAACACAAGTTAATCTATCTACCATGGTGCATATCACAGTGTACTTTATTAATACTTAACTGTTTAAATCTTACATTAAATTCGAGGAACTATGTGTTGTAAGTGCAACATACCAAATCACCGTTTTAAACAAATGTGCGGTGATCCGGTTTCAAAACTACACTAATAATATCACTTGAAATGAATACTGTCTTTGGTAATATTTGGATATTAAATTGCCTTATACAGTGCTAATTTATCGGCAAGTGATTTGAGGCAATGCTTTGTTACCACTGATCCTCATCATGTATTTAACACTGGATAGGCTTTTGACCATTTGATATAAGTACAGCTACTACGCAATATTTCCAAGTAGGTATATGCTTTTCTATACATTCAGGACTGGTCTGAGCGTCCAAATAAAATCAAATAAAATGGTACCAAACTGAAGGCCCATTTAGAATGATGCAAATAATGGCGCGAATGCAAAAAGGCGCCAAAATTTAGACAGCCTATACAGTATAAAATACAGAGATGATAAAACGTTTTTTATCTATGGTTACTTCCTGTAGTGGTCTTCTTGTTTGTTGACTGGATAGTCAGCGTACCATCCGAAAGCGCCATGGTCGCCAGTGTGAGCGCCAAAGTCGACGTACTCTCCGAAGTCTGGAGGCCTCTCAGCCAGCTGCGCAGCGTGGCCTCGTGTGGAGGCTAGAGCTTGCTCTGGCTGCTGCTGGGCATGTACCAGGCGCGCTGGGGCTTCGGGGAGAGGCGGAGGGGCAAGGGCTACGCCTGTAATCATGATGATTCAAAATAAATTAAATGAATCTACTTTGTTGTTACAAACAACGTCGTTTTGTTTTGTTTTTTTTTTTATATCACGACACGCGATCTATGAGATTCAGAAGGTAAAAAGAGAGGGTAAGGATGAACTTTTCGATGAAATTCAGTATTCTATGAATATTCTGCGCTAATTCCCGGTTTAACGCAAAAGGATTTGTGATGTGCTACAGAAGTAGAAAATGAAATTCCCTCAACCATGACAGAGGACATATCTAATTATGTATCTCTATTATCCATACCATATATATTTCGGTTGGAAATAAATCCGGGCCTTCCCGATTGAAAAAATTTAATACAAAAAATTGCACTTGAAAAAGATTATTCTTTATTAATGATTATTCTTATGAATAAGAAATGTTTATTAATGAAACATTTGAAACATACAATGCAAAACATAAAAATTTAAATGAAGCCCTAGGCTCTATACTAGGATTTCCTGTGTTATGGGGTCTATCCTTTTATAATAGTTAACCTTAATTATTTTAGTTTATAGTGCGCCCAACTTATCTGTGAAATGGCGAAAATTGGAACTAATGCTGCCCCATTCTTATGTTCTTTGTGTTAATGTCAATGAATGACATTGACATTTACTACGTCTCGAATTGCGTCCCAGTGATTGGTCCAATGCGTTCGACAGCGCCCTCCCTCAGTTCACAGATAAGTTGGTCGCACTGTACATCATTTTTTTTATTGTGTCAGACCTGTAAGTAACTGCGTTTGTGTGTGTGTGAGTGCGTGTGTACGAGTGAGTGTGTGTGTTCATCCTTTATACATTCATGTGAGTGCCTCATGAGTGCCTAATAGAAGTATAGATGTATTTAAATTTTGACAATACGAGTATTATTGACTGCTGTAAAGTTTCTCAACATGGCGCGTTCTCACCTATTACAAGTCAATCACCTTTATGATGCGAGTGGGTCATGCAAAGAACATTAAAAGTGCCTACTTGTAAGACGTGAGATCATACATCGTAAATCTCCGAGCATTTTATCAAGTTTTCGTAACTTGATGTATACTCGTATGTATGACTGAACTAGTTATCTATGTAATTATTGGATCCAATCATTGATCCAATAAGGATGAGATGACATTGAAATTAATATATCTAAATATACCTACGTAAATAAAAATAACAAAATATGACAGAGGCTTTAATTGACACATGAGACTGGAGGATATCAAAATAATTTCAGCGCAATTTTCCAGGATATATTATAATAATATTTAAAAATAGAATTGAATAAGCGAAAACTTAAAATGAGTTTATTTATTTTCGTTCAATCAAAATTTCTAAAACTTGAATAAATCACAGTTCGATAGAGTGGAAATACTTTTACGTAGTCGAAGCAGCTACTTTGCTAGAATGCTATGCATTATTCAGTAAATCAGTCCGCACAGCGCGACCATAGGTCGTAAGTGGAATAAAACGTATTTGAACGTTGTCAACTGTACCTAATTGCAGCGTGGAATTATGTGGTGAATCGAAAGTGGTTTAACTATCGCGATCACGTCGCCGTTCGAAACTGGTTTTACATAACCGCTTCGAATGCAAGGGATCGCTATCCAGTTGCGTAACTCGAGATAATATCGCTAGACAACAATGGAAGAAAGCCAACTGTGCAAACTGTTCTGAATGTTCCGATTTATCTTCTAAACGGTATTCAATGTAAAACAAGTCCGAACTAGAAAGTATGATCCTTTGTGAAGCAGAGAAAGTGACGTGGACGGGTAATGTTGACGGATGATAACCGGATGAATCGGGTGTGGATTCATCACGCTTTCATTGACGCAGTTGCTCAATCGTTTAGCGTCTTCAGTTTTGATTGACATAACAATTTTGCACATTGAAGAAGGGGTAATAGACTAATATTGATAGTTATTGACAATTCAAACAGGCTCTCACCATGTAATTAATGAAGAGCCTCTTTAAAAACAGCAAGAAATCTAGACCCGTGTGGCGCAATGGTTACCATGCCGGATCGCCACACCAATGGTCCTGGGTTCGATTCCCAGCGTGGCGGAAATTTTAATGATGAGTTTGAATTTCTGTTCTTGGTCTGGGTGTGTATGTCCTTGTCTAGTGTGTTGTTGATGGCACCCACGACACAGGGAATCCTAGTGTGGGGCTATGAGTGTGAAGCGTTATTATTTATTTATTTATCTAAAAGCTGTGTTAATTCTATTGGAATGTATGAATATGAATGTTGAATAACTTATCATCCTTCTATACGAGTTCTATTCTTGGTCTGGGTATGTTTCTTATCTTTGTGTTGTCCATGTCACGAGGCAGTCCTATGGAGCTATGAGTGTGTAACGGTATTCATTTAATCAATCAACTTACCCTGTTGCTGGTAGTTCTGTGAATTCTGGATGGGTATAGGCTGGTAGCTGTCCTCGTACAGCGCTCCCGGGAGCTCCGGTGCTGTCTGTCGGACCACCCGGCGCGTCCGCAGCGCCGTCAGGTCGACAAACGCTATCTGGTCGGCCGGCACCGCTATGAAGGACGGCATCGCGCTCGCCACGCTCACCAAGCCGAGGAGTAAGAGGAAATTCTGGAAAGAATGTAGCTGGTTAACCAACGTGAATAAAAAATACGTAGTAGCTGTACCTACTTATAATATGAAGAAGGTACCTTTAATGTAAATACGTTATAAGTACTTTTATTTCCGGTGTATAAAAAGACCTCAGATAAATAAATAAGATATCACAAACACACGCAACCATGACCTGTGAATATACTTTTACGGGTCACATAAAATTAACGCACGCCTCAGGCGCTCTGCCCTGCCCGGGAATCAAACCTTTGACTCCTCGCTGAGTGTTAATACCATTAAGGCTACCCGTAGATTGCTAGTTGCTCAGGTTTCGGTAGCTTGTACCTACTTAAAAGCCTTGACAGGTTTTTTTAGTAATACAAAAAGTACTTCCGTAAATAAAAACAATTATGTTACATTATTTAGTATTACTTAATAACTTCAAATGCCACTAATTAAGTGTAATTGAGCACACGGTTCGTACTTTGTCGGTCGATAAACTCCTTACTAAACGTTGAGCCATCAGTAACCTACACCTATCATCAAATTGGTCACGCGCATGCTATCCGCTGTTACCTGCACCTCGTAGCAATGGCGTTATGCGGATAAATGTAGGTTATGTGCTTACCACATTTTGACGGGGTATTACTTTACTTATTAGAGAAATGCAGCAGATTTAAGTAGAATTTTTTAGGTAATAAACTTTTTTTATTCCAGTTTTAAATAGGTGATAACTGTTTAATTATACAGTAAATGTTTTATTTGTAGTTGAAAGGTTTATTTGCACTCCAATGCAGAACACCATGCACTACCAAAACCCAAGAAACAAATCTTAATCATTTGCCCGACTGGGAGTCGAACCTAAGCCTTTTGCTGGACAGAAGGGCCTGGACGACAAAAACAGAAGGGCCGGGTGGAAGACAAACACCTACACTACTAGGAAAGTAGGAACAACTAACTAGCAACAAGACTCCAATCGAAACTAAATAATCGTGTAAACTTTTGTAAGTTTATAACTAACTATCCTACATTCTTACCACAACGATTCCCGAGTTTCAAGAGCCCTTAGGGGCCATCCATAAATTACGTCACACTAATTTCATGACTTTTTGACCCCTACCCCCCCCATGTCACAGCTGGTCACATCTGTGAGACCTCCCCCCCCCTAGTGTGACGTCACATATTATGAAATTTTACACCTAGAAATTATTAAATTAAAACACCTGTTCCGAAATAAGTTTTATTTCCATTATTTTTTTTAAATATTTACCTATACATACCAATTATTCGATTTTGAAATGTGACGTCACGAAATTTAGGACCCCCTCCCACCCCTTGTCACACAATGTCACACTTCATCGACCCCCTCCCTCCCCCCTAACGTGTGACGTAATTTATGGATGGCCCCTTAACGTTGTAACCAGTCACAAACAAAACGCTATTGCGTATTTATCGACTTACAATAGAAACCGCACGAATTTCCCTGGTCAGCGCACGAACACGAACATGATATCAAGAAGTATGTCAGGTGTGGTAACACTGGTAAGAGCGAGTTGGTCGTGGTTGTCGCCGGGGCGCGGGGGCTCGCGGCCGTTACACAACTTGTAATTGGAGCTGGTGGTGCCAGACCGTTACCACCAAGCATTTGTTTCGCTTTCAAAGGAAAGTGGATAACCTTACATTTACAGCCTACAGCGCGTTGCGTGAAATAAATACAAAGTGCAGTACAATAAATAATTGTTCAGTTTTCCAAAGTTCAGTCGATCTCTATCATAATATTCTGATATGTATGTTTAATTGTCCCGTTATAAATGTTGTCAGGATACGTTATTTAATCAGGATATTCGGAATGAATTGTTTTATCTATATTACAGGCTCACATACTGTTTGCCAAAAATCATAACTTTGTAATAATGTTTTAAGGCTACGAGTATTTTAGTGTTTGTCCGCCATCTAGATACGTGTCACCGGTCACGTCACTTTACTTATGTAAAGTAGAGCATCTACCTATCATGATGTCTAATTATGTAAATACAATCTACAAGTCTTAATGGGTTTTACGTAGACAGTAGGTAGTCTAGCACAAAGGGACAGATTTAAAGCTGAACGTAGGCGAATTTAATGTTATCTTCAAGTAACGCCCACTGAGCCTGTTAATATTCCAAAGCCTGTGGGCATGGGATTGTAATGATTCGAAAGTTGGTACACCATTATACCACGGACTGAAAATTAATGCGAGATCATTGTTAGATAAGTAGCACAAAGGTCATTTAAGGTATAATGTAGCGCTTTGGTATAATACAAATTGCAATGAAGATAGGTTGGTACTTAAATAAGAATTGTTGCAATCTTAGTTTTTAAACGAATCCTATAAAAATATTGCAATTCTCTGTTGTTCGAACTGATTGTTCGGTTTATTCATTTGATGACCTGTCACAAAAGAGGCCAAGAGTGTACGAATATTACCGGCATCTTTGTCAATTTTTTTTTGGCTTAAGTTGTTGTTAATGTTTATTATTATTATTATAATATATATAATACTGAGATACTTATTTACTTTGTAAATTTTATTCATACTTTTAAACTTATAATGACTGGGTTTTTAATTAACTTACACGTGTAAATTATGTGTGTATATTGTAATGTAATACAAAAGCTAATATGCTAAGTTAATATAAAACACTTAGCTTATGCAAGTATTACGCCATTTGTAATTTTAGAGTTTAAGGTTATGTTTTCAACGGTTCACTTTCAAATAGTTCCTTCGTAAGTAAATTACATAAATTACGTAACCGACCGACGCTATCTCGGTTTTCGTTCGATTTGACGGGAAGTTGCGAGTTCGTGACGTCGTTTTTGAAACATTACGTCCGTGTGATTAATAGAAAGTAAGAGGCAATGGTCGCCACTACTGTTACTTACCACGGAAAGTGTCGTTTTGACCGTTCAATTGAAGCGGACAAAAGTTAACGGATTCGATGCAGAAGAGTCCATTATTAAGTATAAGGGCTTGTTTCACCATCTTCAAGTATAGTCCTGAATAAGCTATTCGTTGGTTAAGTTGACATTTCGTGTATGTAAAATGACACTTTAACGTCACTTTAACCGGCGAATAGCTTATTCAGGACTCTACTTGAAGATGGTGAAACAAGCCCTAATTATCGTAGCGAGATGGAATCGTGATAAAACTCAGCAGTTTTATTAGATTTGCCTCGTATATTTACTTTCTTTGTGATGTTTTTTAAAACAATGCTAAGAATAAGTAGGGTAATTTTGCCTCTTTTCGTCTATACAACAATGCGATTGTAACTAATGTACCTACTTATACAAAACTCGTTAGATTAACTAAGAAAAAGAGAACCAAGAAAACAGCATGATTTAGTGTCGTTTTCGATATACCAAGACAAATCCTGTTAGCCTTCAGCCGGTTCCGTGGGTGAAAGGTCCCCGCCCAATGCCAGGCGACCAGCGACCAGGCGACCAACAATTAGCCACAGCAGGCAGCTATCTATCTATACTATAGTGACTAATATATTTCCGTTGTCCGTATTCGGTAGTACTGTATCAAGGTCTCTTGCAATATCACTTTTACTTATTTTAACGTGAACTTACCTACATGTGGCATTATTGCACCATTTTTAATGTGACTATATTTTAAATAGGTCTTTGATATTTTTTAAGCGTTGACCAATGGTTATTTTCGAATCTTAAAGATGTCAGTCAATTGCTGATTCAAGAGTGGGACTAGTTTAATGGAAAAAATATTAACAATCACATCACACTCGTGCACTAAGATTCCCTGATGCAGACTTTAACATGCAAATTGGACAGTACCTACATGCACTGACGACCCAAAAATTTAATTAAATCTCCGGCTGGGAATCGAATCTTCGCCCCCTCAGTATTAGTTAACTATGCTAAAATGTCGCTGCTGTTTAAAACACTTACACCCCAACTCAGAGTCACTAACGGTTACTGATTACTAAAGAATCACCATAAAAATTCTGTACTAAGGAGCGATGTAACAGTTAGCCTCTGAGTTAAGGCGTTAGTTCAAATTTAAGTTACAACAGAGCAGAGGGCGATTATTACAGTTCATTCAACCATAACAAATGGTTAAAAATAACCATAATATTTGCCTTTGTATCTAATGGTTTCACAACGGAATCATCAATCATTTTGTTATTTGTTCGTGAGTTACTAAATACTAACTAGGTAGTAATTACTTTACTCGGGTGGTTTATGAAGTCGGCTGTCGGCCTATAATAGTTTTGCAAACTATGTTTATATATTAATTATTTATGTTTATATAATAATTATTAATTATATAATCTGGTAGTAGATAATCAGGGTATTTTGATACTCTACTGTCATTGTTTAGAACAATAACTTACTGTCATTTTCAATTAGTAATATTCATAAAGAAAAATGGAAATTAAAGTATTAAGACTGTAGAGAAAAGTTTTTTATCTAAAGTTATATTTGTAGTTGTAGTGGTATACCTAGCACTGGAAAATAAAATGTATGGTGTTCGACTTGCATAATAAATCTAGGTATTAGATTGTTTTTTATATCACGTATGCAAATTGTATATGTATAGTAAGTAGAGTCTTATTTATAGTATGAGACTGAACATCGCAAGTTGATCAATTGTTGTTAGGTACTGAGATACAAAACATCAAAATTTTCAGTCACTTTATATTATTTATTTACAATTGCTATTTACTTAATTATCATTTAAGTTATCATTAAAGACGGGTCAGTAAATAATTTTGACCTTTATTGTACGGTGGGTTGAAATTACTTACAATCAATTTATCGCGACAATGCGTTGCCGTGAAGTAATTTACTTCAAGTGAAGTAATTTCTCGTCAGGGTTGCGACTGTCCAGATCAAGGTTTGCTTGTGAAATTTTAATATACTTTACAATCTACTTAACTTGTCAGGGCCAACCCTGTTATTAAATTATCTAATTTACTTACTATTATAAGAAGTGTATAGAACGATACCTAAATAATAAAATGTGGTAGACGCGAGGTGTGTACTTTATAGTTATCGCAAGAATTAAAGTGGTAAATAAATTGAAAAGAAATTGCAAACGCGTATGCATTTGGTAATTAATATTCATTGCTTATCAAGGACTTAACTTCTGGGGCTGCGTTACTATTTAAAGCCTCTTTACGATATGATTTCCTTCAAAGTGTGTCCCACTTTGAAGGAAATTAATACTATTTCTTATATTTAGTTTGTTGCCATGTTTTTCAATTTATCATTTAGACATAGCCATTAATTGTACTTATGTACTTAGTTTTTAAAATGTTCGCCACCAGTGGCGTAGCTAGCCCGATGGAGGCCCCATATTATTATCAATTTTTGTTGTGGGGCCCCCTCAACGTAGGTAGCCAATTGTAGCGGTCGTAGGCCGCTGGCGAGCTTTTTTTTGGGAGTGTTAGTGGGGGCCCCTATACGCTGGGGGCCCCGTATAATTGATACGGCTGATACGGCGGTAGCTACGCCCCTGTTCGCCACTATCTAAGCTATTTGAAGTGTCGTCCGGGCGCACTGAAAACCAGCAGCTGTGTCTAGCTGAAGAATTTGCGTCAATCTGAATCAGCGCTTTTCTGTGTTTTACTCTGTATTCTGTACTGTATATTTCTATCATGTTGCAGTTTATGGAAATAAAATATTTTCTATTCTTATTAGTTACACGGATCATTCACTGGATCTACGAATAATTACGATGAGCTACGGGATTTTGAAAATAATTGTAAGTTAGCGAATCGATTTCCGCTGTCCCTAATTAGCAAGCTATTTATCGATCGATTTAACTCTATTATTATTTTTAACAAATCACAAAATTAATTTCTATAAATATGACAATAAAAAACTCCAGTTGCCAGACTCGTTAGAAACTGTACTTAATATTATTATTGTAGTGTACATTACAGGTACTTAGACGATTTATTTTTAAAGTTACGTGATTAATTTGCTTCCGTTTAAAAGGCATTTAACAAAAAGTTGTTTGCTTAAGTCATATTCTCGTTTTTGTAAAGCTTTTTTACTCAGTTACATGCTGAAACTTAATGTATTTTCATTACGTTTTTAGTCGAAATGTAATTAAGTGTTATAAATCTGATATAATCATTTACATTTTGAGTTAATAATCTTCTTACAAGTTATTTCCAATTCAATGATAAAGACGACAGGATTTTTTCAGTAAAACTTACAAAATTTTTGGTTAACAAAGGCAGTCCAAAACTTTTCAATCAGATACAACGATGTTTATCAGTCCAAGTTACATGCAATTCGAATATTTTTATATTCTATTCTAAATGGTTGCACATTCTTTCATTGTTTGTCAAATTTTGAAAGACTGTGAACATTTAGAGGCCTTGCATTCTATGATACGCTCTGGTAAGTTTCATTGGTTATATTAACTTTTAATACATAAGTAATTGGCGCTTGCAACGTTGCCTAGTTTCTACAAATACCATCGTTACATGGTAATAAGTAGTACAATATTGATCAACGTGATACAAGTAAATTACGGTATCATTATAATTATGAAGGTGTAATTGTTTCCTCTTCGTACTCAATGTTGTTACGGAATAGATCTTTATCTTTCTTACATGATATCATGTTCTGTGTAGGAAGAAGTTGTAATTTGAAATCTATATGAAACTAATAGTCAATCTCTTTTGATTCGTATGCATTCAGTCACTATTTCTAAATCTATGTAGAGACATTTTTAGGGTTCCGTAGCCGAATGGCAAAAAACGGAACCCTTATAGATTCGTCATGTCTGTCTGTCTGTCTGTCTGTCTGTCTGTCTGTCTGTCCGTCCGTATGTCACAGCCACTTTTTTCCGAAACTATAAGAGCTATACTGTTGAAACTTGGTAGGTAGATGTATTCTGTGAACCGCATTAAGATTTTCACACAAAAATAGAAAAAAGCAATAAATTTTGGGGGTTCCCCATACTTAGAACTGAAACTCAAAAATGTTTTTTTCATCAAACCCATACGTGTGGGGTATCTATGGATAGGTCTTCAAAAATTATATTGAGGTTTCTAATATCATTTTTTTCTAAACTGAATAGTTTGCGCGAGAGACCCTTCCAAAGTGGTAAAATGTGTGTCCCCCCCCCCTGTAACTTCTAAAATAAGGGAATGATAAAACTAAAAAAATTATATGATGTACATTACTAAGCAAACTTCCAACGAAAATTGGTTTGAATGAGATCTAGTAAGTAGTTTTTTTTTAACACGTCATAAATCGTAAACCGCAAAAAACATTGATCAAAGTTACAACGAACTACAAGAACTTTTATATTATGTTACTTGCTGCTATGGAACCCTTCATGGGCGAGTCCGACTCGCACTTGGCCGCTTTTTTAAACCTAAGTGTACTTTGTAAATTTGAAATTATAATAAGGGTTTATAGTTAAGTAGGCTTTTTTATATTTTGTCAAAAGAATAAGAAAACTTTAATTAAGAGCATACACATTATATCTGAAGCAGAAATATATGTAACAGCAGAAGCCAAATAAGATTAATATAATTATCATTAATTATTCACTTAGTGAAAGTTCATTAGTTTTATAACCACTTAGCATCTACGAATATCTACTGCTTAGTTATAATATAATTATCATTGAATACTTTGAAGCATTTAAATAAATTTTAAAAACAAGAAACTGGATATATTTAGATGTGTTACTAATTATCTTATTATTATTTTAATTTAATTAAAACTTTATAAAACTTCGGACAAAATAACAAAAAACAAAATTACTCTTCAGTTTAAAATTACCTTCATAAAAAAATCTAAATTATACATCACTCTAAAAAAGCTCACTAGATCAATAAATATTAGTAAATTGATCAAAAGAAGGTCATTAGTTCACTGATCAAAAACTAAAGCACTTGAAGCGTTCACTGATCAAACATTAAAATGCATGCAGACACAAACAAAAGTGAAATGACTGACCATGGTGACAGCGAGGCAGCGGCGACTCGACACAGGACTGAGCCCCGCGTAGCGCTTGCTACAATTTTTATAGCAACCTTTCGACAAAGTAGTTTCACTTTCTACACGCCCCAGTCAAACATGATCCACTTTTATGGTGCTACCTTTAAAGGGAAACAAAGACTACCCTAATGGATTTCCTTTATAACTCACTAGTAATCGCCCTCGCTTTGCTTCGGTTTTCGTATAGAACCCTTATTTTTTTTAATAAATTAAAGCGGTACGAAAAAATAATAGAGTATTCTATTAGACAATAATTTTTGGGGTTCCCAAGTAAAATCGGAACCCTTATAGTTTCGTCATGTCTGTCCGTCCGTCTGTCCTAAGCAAAGCGCCGAAACCCTTAATGCTAGAAAGCTGTAATTTGGCATGGATGTACATATTTATTAAAACTCCAGAATCGTAGAATAAAATATTGAGAAATATTTTTTTTCAGGGTACCTCCCCTACAGGTATCGTGGGGTATTTTTTATTCGTGGCGTACCCTATGGTGCGGGATATCGTTGAAAAGGTCTTTTCAAAATATTATGGGTCTTCTAAGACCATTTTTGGAATTAGGCGTCCGTTTGCGAAATATTTGGCTTTAAAATACTAATTTTTAGAGTCCGACCGAAACTGGTTTTTCAGCCGAAACCGAAACCGAAACCGAACCTTCGGCCTTAGGTCCAGTTTCGGCCGAAACCGAAACCGAAACCGAAACTTAGGGTGAGGCCAAACGAGCGTATTTTTGGTGCTGTGAGTCACGTGAAATGAGCTGGTTTCATACAAAAGATCTAATTCAATTCTTTGAAATTTGTATTTTACGCGATTTTACGATTTACGCTATTTTACGCGACGCACAGCTCAAAAATACGCTCGTATGGCTACACCATTAGGGTATTTTTTGAGCTGCTCATTTGTGGACCCAACAGAAAAAAGTAGGTTAAAGGAGCCGAATTTTTTAGGTCAACCTTCAAGCTATCTGTCCCCTAACGTTGACCCACTACTTACGGGACACCCTGTATAGGTACTGAAATCTTGCGTGTTTTTTTTTCACATTTTTATTTGTAGGTACATTTTTATGTGTATTAACTGCCTTCAGTTCGGTAAACTTATCTTAACGTAAACGACAAAATTCGAAAAAATGTGGGTACATAAGGATGAACGCTGTTTTTAACCCCTGACGAAAAAAGAGGGGTGTTATAAGTTTGACGTGTCTGTGTATCTTTATGTCTGTCTGTGGCATCGTAGCTCCCAAACGGAGGAACCGAATTTGATCTAGTTATTTTTTGCATGAAGGTGACTTAATCGAGTGTGTAATTAGCTCTGTTTAGTGTATATCAAACTGTCGGGGGTTTTTTAAATTTTAATTTAAGATCATTTAAATAGATCATTTAAATCTTAGCCCCATTTTACCAAAATACGTCAGTGAAAACCGCATGCAAATTGATTTAGCCGATTTTGAAATTACCCTGAACAAACGCACATAAAATACAAACAGACGAAAATTCTAAAAATAATTGCTATGGTCTCTTTTGCGTTGACTTTTGTGTACAGACATATCGATCAGTTACCGTTTCATTGTAATGGATGATTTGGGATTTAGACTTCGAAAATACTACTAGTGAATGCCCTCGCTTTGCTTCCGTAAACCTTTCTGTAAGCTTTCACTCCATAAATGTAAGTATGGGCGAAATTGACATAAAGTAATTTATTTATTTGTAAACCGTTTGAAATAAACCAACCACTAAATGTTAACCAAAGCTCACTACAATACGTATGTATTGTAAGTTATAAGGGAGTGAAAACCGCAGGTAAATCTGTTATGTCGTTCCTGAGAGTAGCCAGAACAAACGCACAGATAAATAGACGAAAACTACTTTTTATATAATCTATTACGATTTACGTCTAATTAATACCCCTAGTAAAAGTTTTACTTAAATATCTTCCAGGTACAGTTTCTATACCATGCTTGGATATGAGTTCCGTATCATTATCTATACAGCATTAGACACTATATTATATCCTTTTTTCTACCTGTTGCCGTTATTAATATCGAGCAAAAAACGACTAAAATCAAGCGCCAAAGCACCCTGTGCCCTGTCAGACGCTCTTCAGATTAATGAACAAATATAATAAACATGTTAAATCAATGACTTCACTTGAAAAGTCAGCGCCCACGGGTTAGCCACGAACTTAACCGAACGACGCACGAAAATTCACGAACACAGAGTTTCGGTTTGGCCGAAAGTTTCGGCCAAATTTTTCCGAAACCGAAACCGAAACCGAAACTAGATTTTTTGGCCGAAACTGGCCGAAACCGAAACCGAAACCGAACCTTCGGTCGGTCTCTACTAATTTTAGTTAGAGTCAAGTGTCCCCCCCTCCCACCGGCTAAAAGGTTGGAGTTGGACAAGTGAAAAATTTCTCAATAGTTTATATGATGAATTTACAAGGAAAACTATCACGGCTATGTAAGCATAAGTAGTTAATGAGTAATAGTCGATAAACTTACTACTTCGGAACTCTACATTGCGCGTGGCCTGATAGGCACTTGCCCGGTTTTTTTTAATCGGTCCTAATGTTTTAAGCCTAAGTATTTTACAAAACTTCTCGAAACAAATCTTTCCTCTTTAGAATATTACTTAGTACAGTTAGATAGGTCTCATACACACTCTCTTTGAATTATCTACTTGTAAAGAAAGCAGGTGGTACTCTAGCACAAAATAGTCTATTTTGCGTCTCTACTTATGCTTTCATTTTAATATTTGTTTAATTAGGTCACAAATTGGATAATATTAAGTATAGTGTAACTTTAAACGTCCCGCTTTGAACGCTTAACGTTAACTTCAGCCGAGCTTCAAATCCTCAACAAATTGTTTGTTTTTTCCTAATTTTTCCTTATATCTGAAGAAAATCTTTATTGTTTTCAAAGGTACTTGTGTCAAGTTGGTGATTTAGGATTGAGTTAGCTGGTAAAAAGATATTTTGCCCCTCACACGAGCTTAGGAGGTGAATTAGACCAACAGTGTGGAGGTGTTTGTATAACTATTCTGTCGTAGCAACACTAGCAACATAGCAACACGGTAGAATTACAAGTGGAATCGCAGCATGAATCGCTATTAATTTAAAGCGGGTCTTGTCGGCTTTTCCGTGATTTAGTGATTACCTTCGATAATACAGTTTTAAAATAAATAAAGTGCAATATATTGCAATAACTCGCTCTTACTGTTGAGATATTAATGCGGAACCTTGACGAAATGTACTTACTCAGTGATATTTATTTGTCGTCGTACTCAAACAAGTAGGTATTTTTGGTTAATAAAGTTCCTACATTTAAAACAAGTTAATACATTATCCCAATTCTTTGACGATCGTACCGTTCTCAGCATTTTATTACGTTGAGTAGATATTGATTTTTGCTGATCCTTTTGAAGACCTTCGTATGTTATAATTCGTATAAGTTTGGTTGCTCTTTTTAATATTTTTTTTAAAAACTTTTATGATGCACCTTAATATGATAGTTAGCCGCCTAGACTTTATAGGTACACAGATATTTGATATTGACCTCTGCCAAGAAATATTCTCGGATTGATTACTGGTCTATATTTACATTTATGTGACCTGCGTACCTAACTTCCAGACTACTAGAGTCTTGAGTGTTTGTTTTTGATGTCTTTTATATCATTAATATTGATTTTAATTGTTAATTAATACCATTATTACCATTATTATTTCTCCATGGGGTTCACCTGGATAGCTACCACCCTTGAGCATGAGTCAGCCGCCAAACGACTCTTTGGCAACTTTATTTTTATTTTACTTGTTCATTATTATTCCTGAGTTTAGATTTTATGTAGTGAAGATGTTCTCATTATGTAGTTAGTACATTAGGTACTTTATACACGTAAGATAGACACATAAAACTGCAGTTAATACTTAGTTACTAAGTACTCGATACACCTTATTTAGAGATACGGTTTGTGGTCCACGTTCTCATCATGAGGTTGTGGCTTCTTTTAATGTGGGTGCATAATCTACTGGATGAAGCAATGGTGGCGCGTAAAGACTTTCGGATTTGATGCCTCTAGTGTAAATTGTTGTAAGTGTTTTCCGGTTCACAGGACATAATTATTTTAAGGCAACTGGTAGGTTTTTAAAATGTAACTTCATGTCATTCTTAAAGTTTACAAATTAACGATATCTTAATAATTATGTTTTTCATTAGGTACCAACTTAATATGATAATGACCTACAAATTGGTTGCGTGAAAACACGTTAGAAATTTTATGAGTTTCAATTAGTGTTGGAGAGTGCCGTTCGTCCTTATTGCCCGGTATGGTGCCGCCGCTCTGCTATCTATATATTATACCTAAACGAGTAAGTTATTTTATGGCTGTGGTGTTAGGAGCAAAGGGAGCGGTCGTTCCAGGCACGCCGCGCCAGTCTAAAGCGCGCCAATAATGACAAGCTTTATTTTTTATGAGACTCACAACATCTAAATTTTGCTATCCATCCATCCATCCATCCATCCATCCATACATACATCCATTTATCCATCCATCAGTCTTTAGAGGTGGGGGGCGTCCTATACTCTGTTTTCCTAGACGTGGGCGCCATTCTAGGACCTTTCTTTACCCAACGGTTATCAGTCCTTCAAATTATTATGTGACCAGCCCATTGCCACTTCAGCCGGTATATTCTCTGGGCTATGTCGGTTATCCTAGTTCGTCTACGGATTTCATCATTTCTGACGCGATCACGTAGAGAAATACCGAGCATAGTCCTCTCCATAGCTCGCTGTGCGACTTTGATTGAGCTTATGGATTAGGCCGACAGTAAAGCACCACGTTGGCAAAGGCTAGATAAGCTTAAAGTCTGTAATGGCACCCTGTAAAAATCCTACACAAATATTTGATAGTGAAATTGTCGAATGACGATAGCAAGTCATGATTGGAACAGGTTTCACTGTTAATATGTACGGTAGGTATCTACCAATTTATTGCAACATCATCAATCTATTACGTGTTTGTAAGATTTAATCACGAGCTATATGTTCTGTGACTGTGGGAGGAAATTCTTGCAACTTATCATTAAAAAAAATAACCTATACTTACCACTACATTACAATAAACTGCATCATTGAACAAACACTTTAGCGAATTAACGAGGACCGGTCAAGTCATGAACTCACCTACCTACCAATAAATCACAAGTTCTACTATTTAAAGCCCAGCCTTGGGTCAAATTTTTCCGATGTAGGCGTTTCCTTCGCCCACTCTATTATAGAAAATGTTATCAGTAACTCCGATCGTAAACCTTGAGTGAATGGTTGTAAAGAGCGAACTATTAAAATTCAAGCCATATTCCAACGATCGAATGTTAATAACAGCCCTGCCGCAACGAACAAATCAAATCAAATCAAATCAAATGTTTTTATTCAAAATTGGTTTGGTTTACAAACACTTTTTGAAAGTCATGCAAGTTATGCCAATGCTTCAGACAAAGCCCTACTGTGAGAGGGCCCGGGAGAAGAAGCAGCAAGAAACTTCCGGGTTTGTTTTTTTCCTGCTCACAGTTACAGATAGCACTTATCATCTACTACAATCTATATTCATAAAACTCATGTCCAAGCAGTCTTGTCTTTAAAATAATCATCTAATTTGTAATATCCTTTCCTCATAAGAATGCTTTTAATATGAGTTTTAAATTTAAGGTAAGGCATTTCTGTAAATTTCGATGGAATTTTATTATAAATCTTTACACATGTACCCATGAACGAGCCACCAGTTTTACATAGTCTAAAATTTGGTACAATCAGTTTAGCCTTGTTCCTCGTATTAATATTGTGGATGTCACTCTTCTTAAGAAAACTGTCGTAATATTTCTTAACATACAAAACATTATCCAATATATATTGTGACACCACAGTTAAAATATTAATTTCCTTAAAGAGATCCTTAAGCGAGTCCCTAGGCCTGAGGTTGTAAATGGCACGGACTGCTCTTTTCTGTAAAATAAATATAGACTCAATATCTGCAGCTGAGCCCCACAACAACAGACCATAGGACATAACACTATGAAAGTAGCTAAAATAAACTAACCGTGCTGTTTCTACGTCAGTTAAGAGCCTTACTTTCTTAACCGCGTAAGCAGCTGAACTCAGTCTCCCAGACAAGGCTTCAATATGAGGACTCCATTGTAACTGTGAATCTATAGTAAGGCCAAGGAATTTTGTTGAATTTACAAGGTCAAGTACTTCCTTATTTATAACTATTTGAGTTGGTACCTGTTTCACATTTGGTAATGTGAATTTCATACATTTCGTTTTACTAGCATTTAACATTAGGTTGTTACATGTAAACCATTGCAACACTTGGGAAACAGTATTATTTACATCGTCAAAACATTTTTTTCTCCTATCAACTTTAAAAAGTAATGAGGTATCATCTGCAAACAATACAGTTTCACACAAGTCTCTTGTGAAATAAGGAAGATCATTGATATATATTAAAAATAAAAGTGGTCCTAATATTGATCCTTGGGGCACTCCCATAGTAATGTGTGCTCCTGGGGACTCCTTGCCATTAATAACTACTTTCTGGATACGGTCGGATAGGTAGGATTTTATAAGGCCAACTGATTGTGTTGAGACACCATAATGCCTAAGTTTATTTATCAGTATATTGTGATCAACGCAATCGAACGCCTTTGAGAGATCACAAAATATACCAATGGCATCCTGCTTACACTCCCACGCATCAAAAATTTGCTTAAGGAGTGCTATACCTGCATCAGTGGTATTTTTTCCTCTTGAAAAACCGAACTGATTAACATGAAACAACTTGTTTAAGTAGAAATGAGACAGCAGCTGGTTATAAATAACTTTTTCAAAGATTTTACTAAGGACTGGTAACATTGAGATGGGTCTGAAATTTGTGGGGTCGCTTTTATTTCCTGATTTGAATAAAGGGATTAATTTACCATGTTTCATTAGATTGGGGAAGCTACCATCGTCAATACATTTATTGAAAATGTGACTTAGATGTGGCGCTATGGAATTAATTATTGGTTTTATTATCATAGTAGAGAGACCCCAGAGATCACCTGACTTCTTGATCTTTATAGACTTAAAAGTCTTTATAATTGTATCGGAATTAATATATTTGAAGCTAAATGAAGTCAGGCATTTTTCAACACATGATTCCATTAAAGTCATAGCAAGCTGAGGGCTCGCATTTAAGTTTTTTGTTATTTCATGCGGTATTTTCGAGAAGAAATCCTCAAATGCGCAAGCAACTGCGCTATCAGTAGTAACATTTTTATCATTGACCTTTAAAGTATACTCATGATCCTTAAATTTTTCTTTACCTGTTTCTTTATTAATAATGTTCCAGGTAGTTTTGATTTTGTTATCAGAATTCTTAATCTTATTAGCAATATAAATTGACTTAGCTTTCGCACAGACTAGTTTAAACGTTTTTGAATAAATTTTAACATGATTTAAAAATTCAGGGTCTGTGGAAGTCGATTTTTCCGCATAAAGTTCAAAAAGTTTAATTCTGCTTTTGTATATACCAGGAGTTGCCCAATCACTAAATTTAGTTTTTAGGTTCTCACATTTAATCTGTTTTTGCTTAAAAATATTATTAAATTCACTGTTAATTAATCCAGACACATTACCGTATGCTTGATCAGTTGTATCATCATTTGAAATTTGTAGGAATGGAATTTTTCTAGCAATATTGTTTGTAAAATCACTAACACGTCTTTGTGTGATTGGTCTACAAGATATACTATATTGTGATAGGTCATGATGGTACTCAATGGTGGCAAATTGTCCGCTATGGTCTGAACAAATACAATTTAATATTGACTTATTGATAACATTACAATCACAAAAGATGTTATCTAAGCAAGTAGCCGATGATGGAGTAACCCTTGTCGGTTCAAAATATACATAACTCAAATTAAATGATTTAAATAAATTAATGAACCTTATTGAGGTAGAATTTGAAACTAAAATATCAATATTGAAGTCTCCACAAACAACTACTTTTTTATTTTTTTTACATAAAATTTTCAGAGCATCTTCCATAGCGGATTCGAACAATGGGTAGTTGCCTGCAGGTGGTCTATATACACATACAATTATAACCCTTGCAAGCTCTATACATGAAAGTTCTATATTATGCTCAATAGAGAGGGATACTATGTCTTTACGTTCCTTATAATTCAAACTATTATGTATAATTATTAATGACCCTCCCCTAATCAATTTTTGCCTACAGAATGAACTGCCTATGCTGTAATTATCTATATATCTATAACGTGTTAACTGTTGTGTTAACTATAACGTGTTAACTGTTAATTAATTAGTTCAATCCCGACTGCACTCTTATTCTATTCTATTATGTTCTATTATGTTTTTTTATCATCAATCTAGGTAGCTAGCAATCATCTCTTCTCCCTGAGATTTTTAGCTTTTTATCGCTGTGGTTCCTTTATGCATGTAGTTCGAATTTCAACCACCATTGCGACATCTACAAGTTATATTCTTTATATAGGTTGCAAAACTCAATCTCACTATAGCTGTTGGATGTATTCGTATATCTATGTAAATATAACAACAACACTTACTCGCCCCCACGGCGGCGCCAGCCGCTGAAGTATAAATGTGATAGTACTTTTCCTTTTCATCAGCCTCCTTGCATTCTCTTTGGGTCGGTAGAAACATTACAAAATGTATCAAGGGTGTAGAAAAGGTATGCCATGATGCCAGTTAAAATGTCTAATATCATTTGTTGTTAATTTTAATAATGTTAATTTTGTTTACCTCCTATCATACCTTAAAACATAATAGAAATACACACATATGATTTAACAAAGCTACGAATTTCAGGTTATTCAATAAGTAGGTATAACATGATACAAGCTGGAAATGGCTTTTGGCTTTTGGCATTTTTATTGGCTTTCCTAATAACGACAGATATGAAAATGCAGCTATTTCACATTGAAGTATTGTTACTAGCATGTAGAACCGACACCGCGAACACAATGTACGTCCCAATGAATTGGCGCCGATCGGCTTCAATTTTCAATGGATTCGTTCGATTTTGAAAGGAGAACGGAGGCGCAATTTTGAAAATAGAACCTCCCGGCGGGACACACATTTTGTTCGAGATGTTTGTTCTATGACATTATACTTCAATGCTATTACATGCAATTATTGTTTGAGAGCGTAGTTAAAGTTAAACGGCCTTACGCCACTGACCAATTTTTCGTCAGAGCTACGGCTACTTCTCCAATTAGCCACGCGATTAATACTTTTAGTCTCGGTGTGGTGATATAATAATTAATTATTCAGTCAGTGTTATTGTCGCCTCTTAAATTATAATTGACTAAAATTCATTAGCGACGAACTCTTCTCGTAATTTACGAGAGTTGGAACTAAAATTAACTAAATAGGTCTCGGCACGGACTTAAATAAAACGGACCCACCCGTAGCGTAATTAGGTACTTACCGAAAGGATTAAAAGTTAAGTAATAGATTTAAATTTTAATTACTAGTGATTTCATTATATGGATAACTGCTGCTTAAAATTGCTAAATTATTTTAATTGTAATTGAAAAGTTTTTTACATAACTTGAGCTTAATTGCTCAAAAGATTTAACGAAAATGCTGCAGTTATACTTTGTACGATATATATAAATATGCTATGCTAATAAGTACCTAATAAAATGTTTAAAAAACAAACAATGAGTAGGTAAGTGTACCTACATTAAAAATGTTGTTATTGTCTGAATAAAATACTTGCGTATTCACTATGGTCTTGATATTTTTTCTTATTCTCTACCACAAAAACCCACTAGCGTGTAATCAAAGCATTATACCTCTTTTAACTAAACCATAAAAAATCGGCTAAGGTGCTTGCACCAGTAACGGGCGCTTAAGATAATTAAATCCGTTATTAATTTAATTTGGGGACAAAACGCAGCTATTTAACATTGCTGAGCACCAGTATAAACCCGAAGAAACTCGTTTATTGTGGTAGGGTTTTCCCCTGCTCTTCCGAAAAATGTACTTTCCAGATTCGGTTGCAGTTTTCAAGAGCCTGTAAACGGATTCCCCTTGTTTATTGAATAGCAACAGGTCTGTAAATATTTTGGCGTTATGGATGTCGTTGAATGACACTATCCACTTACCATCAGGTGAATCGTATCTTATGCCTAATTATTTTTCTGTGGTCTATTGCCATAAAAATTTAATTGGATTGTTATGGGTCACCCATAACTGGAGCACGTACCCTAAGTATTATAATTCATTGTTTGCCTGTGTAACAGCACATTGCTCAACATTGTTAGCTCAACTGCACCGGTATGCGACCCTACTGACCCACTACCACCGCATTTCTGTGTGAAAAATGATGTCGGAACAATGATCGGTGTTTATCTCAGAACTTTGCCTATTGCAGCCCATAATCAGACTGTCACAGATTGCCAACTCTTCACAAGACTTCGAGCGTGTGGGAGTAAAAATTTAATTTAAGTTAATATTTGGATAATTATCTAATTTAATTAACAGTTCCCCTATAATAGTCTTTAGCTAGAGTCTAGACAGACATTAACATTCAGTAAATTTTTTTGGTACAGTTGAGAGTTAAAAAGTTAAAATGTAAGTACATATGACCGATAAGCCTTGCAAATTTTTTTTAGGTTAGGGCGCTTAAATCATAGTATTTTTTCTTTTATAGAAATTATAAGATAACTTCAAATGACTTTAAAATTGTTTATTTATAGCAATTCTTCCAGATTTATAGGTTTTATGTAATAGAAATAAGTCGAAACGGATGCTTCTGCTGATACATTTTTATTTTTTAGCGATAACGAAATTAAAAAATGGTAAAATGTTAATTAATTTATTGTCTACAACTTCTACCTTTATTTCAATTCACTGATAAATTAATTATATATGATACTGCCAAACATTAAATAAACTTGATTTTTCCGACTGCAGAGTGTATGTAGAGCGACTAAGTTTAAATACGTAATCAGAGTTATTCATTTTTTATGAGTTCGATGATGTTTTTTGTGTTTTGTTTAGTTTGAGATTTTATTTAGGTCTTTGTGTTAATGTTTTTTCGTTTTTTGAACAAAATAAGTATAAATATAGGTGTAGTTATTTATATAAAGAAATGGGGTATTACTATCGAAGTGTTACTGTTTTGAATCGATGTACCTAAGTCTAACTACTTAAGTAAGTTTAAATACCTACATAATACCTAACAGATTATAATATATTGCTGCGAGTATGCTGTACCCTTACTAGGCATTTTGAATGAAATGCTAATGTTGATGCCCCTGTCCACTGTGAATAGCTCTAGCATGAAACTCTGCCAAGGCTTGAAGCTAATTCTGAGAAGGTAATTTTATTTTACAGTACGGTCGACGTATCTTGTCGCATCTGAACTTCGTGCAGAAGGCTGCGCAGTAACATAATTCGGCAATGCTCGATACGCGGCGTATTATGTCTCAGTCACACGTTAGCATGTTCGTGTCGCTATCTCTGTCTTACATGCGCTAAAGTTCGCAGAGCCTATGTTCAGACGCGCCAAGATACGTCGGCCGTACTGTACATAGGAATTTAACTGTAACTGCAGCTCTTCAACTTCATCATATCATCATGACCCATTTACTGTTCAACTGCTGGCTTCGGGCCTCCTCTCACCATAGCTATAGTCCACCACGCTGGCCGAGTACGGATTTGCAGATTTTACACCCCCTTGAGAATATTATGTGATGTGATGAACTGTGAACTGTTAGGTTTGCAGATTTCCTCACGATGTTCTCATTCACCATCATACCTCTTACTTTGCTATAAGCGAATGAAAGAAACCGGCTGAGTTTATTTCCTACAGTTGTACATAACGTTAGCTGGTCTAGTTAGGTCACGGTCTAGATAGTATGAAAACGTTGTCCTACGTGAACACGACACGACCGACACACACATGAGACGTTTGTTATCAAAATGTAATTCTGTGCCTCCTGTGATAAGTGATCTAAGTCGAGTTGTACCCTTTTTGTGATTTTAACATAGAAATTTATAAGAAAAAATTATGATTTTTTTGGTCTAAGTCACGTTCTTCTATCTGCTATCGTTTTGGAGATCATTTTGTGCAAACTGATATAATTTCACAGGTTTTGGCAAAAAAACCGTGAATATAGATATATACTTATCTAAAATTGTAACCCCATGTGTATTGTTTTTTGTGCTTCATGCTATAACTGCGATTGTATTAATTTTCACATTTTATTTTTCAATATATTTACTACAAAAAACTAAATGTACCGTGACAGTAAATGTTTTTATCTACAAAAGAAGGTATTCGTGTTACACCTAGCTCACTTCGTTTATGAACTAGAATTTTTTGAACTTGTTTTCGTCCTCCTGTAAAGTGTCGATTTTTCATTTGTATCACTTATCACAGGAGGCACAGAATTATTATTATGGATAATAATAATTCTGTGCCTGGATCCATGTAACGCTTCCCGCCCACGTCCGATAATCGGTGACCGCTTTTTTGTAGGAGAAAAATAGAACGTACTGATAGCAATAGTCGGTCAATAAGTCGGTCAGAAATAAAATGGAAGAAAAAATCGGCCCGATTATCGGTCCTACAAAAAGATTGACGTGGGCGGGAAGCGTAAGCCATATCGGAGCGGCTTACAATACTGTCATTAATCCCATGCCGGCACACTAGGCCTAGGGTGTCGTTAGCGGTGACAGAAGCCAGCCCGCTTGCTAAGCATTAGCATTATTTTTTAACCGACTTTAAAAAGGAGGAGGTATTCAATTCGACTGTATTTTTTTATGTTTGTTACCTCAGAACTTTCGACTGGGTGAACCGATTTTGATGATTCTTTATTTAATCGTTCTACTTAAAGAGCTAGATCTGACGAGTAGTTTTTGAGTTATGTTTGAGTGTTTGAAGTCGGTTATTTTTTTCTTCGTTAGATTCAGATTATGTATTTGTAAATTAATACAAAGAAGGATTGAACTAAAAATTACAATTTTTTCGATAACTTAATGTTATCAATGTTAGGTACATTATATTTAACCCATTATTATGAGGTGAAGCCTGCCTTGCTACCACCCTCTTGCCAAAGGACTCGTCGTTTTCCAGCCGAGGCTTTGGAAGCCAGTTCTTTTTGCTTTCTCTCTTTTCTAGCATGCATGTAGTATTACTGTGTGCGACGGTAACCATTCCATCAGGTGGATCCTCGGTTCGTTTATTGACTGGTTACAAAATATCTGAAGTACCTACTTTATACGGCATTATAATTTCATAAAATCTAGACCAGAACACCATACATTTAACATTTAAAAGACCTAATTTAAAATAGTTACTTTGGATAGCGTACACTATAAAACTTGAACGTGGTTCGTATCGCAACGTTGCATAATATTGACAATTTGTATTCATCGTGAGTACTGCCGCCATACGCCGCGCCATGGTGGGTGATATGTAAATTGCAAACACAACATTGATAGGTACTTACATTCTCTAAATTGCATTATGTAGCTGTACTCGCATCTGAATGAACAAAATATAAAAATCATAAAAGCATGGGTCCCATATTTTTTTTATGGAAATAGCAAACGAGTTGACGATCCACCTGATGGTAAATGGCTATCGTCGCCCACGGACATCAGCAATACCAAGGGCATCACTGATGCGTTGCTGGCCAAGAAAGAGAGAAGAAAAAGAAAGAAAGAATTGGCTCTCAAGCCCCCAGCCGGAACACGACGAGTCGTTTGGCGGCTGACTTATGCTCAAGGGTGGTAGCTATCCAGGCGAACCCCATGGAGAGCCCCATTAGATCCCGACAGGGACAAACAAACGGGTGAATTTCCCGTGACACTAGCGTATCACTACTGGTGCACAGACCACGGTTCAAATAAAAAAGTAACGCTACACATTCGTTCATAGCTCCACAGTACAATTGCCTGTGTCGTGGGTGCCATGGACAACACACATCTAGACAGAGAACAGAAATTCAAACTCATCATGCAAACTTCCGCTCCGCTTGGAATCGAACCCAGGACCCTTGACACGGTGATCCGGCATGGTAACATTGGTAACCATGGACGTCGATATCAATTATCGTTGTTTAGTTTAGTTTCCTGAATGCACATATTCAAAAGGTATTATAGAAAAGTGCGATTGAAAGTCACCTGTTTTGTATTCCAATAAGTAATGATCATTGAAGAATCATGTAAATTAAATTGACCTGTCAGATTAAAGTATATCATTAGTCATGATCAGAAGCATCATAATACTATTAAACTTAACATGTAACTTAAAAACAAATGATGTAATTTAATCGTATAATCTATTTGAAAATAAACTGTACTGCTTACATTTTTAACTCCATATTTGTCTGGGCAATCCATTTTACAAATAGATCTGGTTGGCGTGTGCAGTACTGCCGCACGAAATGCAAATGTCATTAGTTTCTAGCAGGTATTTTGTTTCTGACCTCCATCGACTGATGATTGAGGGCATCCACTTACAGTTAACGATGATAAAATACTTAAATGTAGCCGGTGGTGATCAACAAGCCAAGCCATCGTCTTCTTAATACAAGCCACTATTTACACACGGTTTACTACTAATGAAAGGGTACTAGGACTTAAGTGACATAAAATAAAAACCGGGCAAATGCGTGTCAGCTCCACGCGCAATGTAGGGTTCCGAAGTAGTAAGTTTATCGACTATTACTCGTTAACTACTTATGTTAACATATCCGTGATATTTTTCCTTGTAAATTCATCATATATACTATTTTTGAGAATTTTTTACTTATCCAACTCCAACCGGCCAACAGGGGGAGGACACTTAAATCTAACCAAAATTAGCACTTAAAAGCCAAATATTTCGTAAGTCGACCTCTAATTCCAAAAAATGGTCTTAAAAGACCCATAATGTTTTTGGAAGACCTTTTCAACGACACCCCACACTATAGAGTACGCGACGAATAAAAAATTCATCCTCACGTTACCTGTAGGGGAGGTACCCTGAAAAAAAATGTTTTTCAATATTTTATTGTACGATTCTGGAGTTTTAATAAATATGTATTTATATCCATTCTAAATTACAGCTTTCCAGCACTAAGGGTCTTGGCTCTTTGCTTCAGACTCACAGACGGACAGACGGACGGACAGACGGACGGAGGAACATGACGAAACTATAAGGGTTTCGATTTTACTTCGAAACCATAAAAAGCGGCCAAGTGCGAGTCGGACTCGCCCATGAAGGGTTCCGTAGCAGCAAGTAACATAATATAAAAGTTCTTGTAGTTCGTTGTAACTTTGATCAATGTTTTTTGCGGTTTACGATTTATGACGTATTAAAAAAAAACTACTTACTAGATCTCGTTCAAACCAATTCTCGTTGGAAGTTTGCATGGTAATGTACATCATATATTTTTTTTAGTTTTATCATTCTCTTATTTTAGAAGTTACAGGGGGGGGGACATACATTTTACCACTTTGGAAGTGTCTCTCGCGCAAACTAATCAGTTTAGAAAAAAATGATATTGGAAACCTCAATATCATTTTTGAAGACCTATCCATAGATACCCCACACGTATTTTGAGGAAAAAAACATTTTTGAGCTTCAGTTCTAAGTGTGGGGAACCCCCAAAATTTATTGTTTTCTTTCTATTTTTGTGTGAAAATCTTAATGCGGTTCACAGAATACATCTACTTACCAAGTTTCAACAGTATAGCTCTTATAGTTTCGGAAAAAAGTGGCTCTGACATACGGACGGACAGACAGACAGACAGACAGACAGACAGACAGACAGACAGACAGACATGACGAATCCATAAGGGTTCCGTTTTTTGCCATTCGGCTACGGAACCTTAAAAACGAATCATGCCTGCGTTACATGACGCCAAGGGATGCCATAACCATGTAAAATAATTAATTAATACATTGAATGTGAACTATGACATAAATATGGGTGGTAGGGTTGGTGAGGCGCGTCACCTATGCAGGTTGCATGGAGCATGGGTGGTGGCGCCACCCTCCTAAAATTTTTAAACTTCACGATGCGTTTCGGTCACAACCGTAAAGAGCCGTTTAGAGCACACCTACTAACTTTGGAGTAGGCAATAATTTATGATTAATTCATAGCTGTCAATTACTGTCGTAAAAGAGATTTATTGGTGGATTAGATAGGTCTCATTAATTGTCTTAGGATCAATATCCGAGGTATTTTACGCGTAAGGTTTAATTTACTTGATTTATGTAAGCAATATTCGTAAAAGGAATGAATGAATAAGCATGCCGATGTGAACATCTTCGGTTATACCTTTGTAGATAAGTATGTGTGATTGCGTACCTAACTAATTAAATATATCTTCATGATTTATTATTATCTACTATAATTATTGCAATTGCAATTTTATATAGGTTTTTAGGTATCTACCTACTTTAAAATAAAGTGAATCTCGCATTTCGAGTTCTTTACGATACTTTTGAGAATTTTTCACTTGTTGAACTCCAACTGTTTAACTGGCAGGGGGTGGAATGGGACACTTGATTCTAACCAAAATTAGTACTCTAAAGCCTAATATTTCGCAAACGGGCCTCTAATTCCAAAAATGGTTTTAGAAGACCCATAATATTTTTGAAAGACCTTTTCAACGATACCTCACACTATAGGGTACGAGACTAATAAAAAATTCATCATCACGTACCTACCTGTAGGAGAGGTAGATACACTGAAAGAAAAAGTCTTAATATTTTATTCTACGATTCTGGAGTTTTAATAAATGATGTACATATATCAATGCCAAATAACAACTTTTTGTAGCACTAAGGATCTCGGCGCTTTGCTTCGGGCAGACGGACGGACGAACATGACGAAAGTATAAGGGTTCCGATTTTTCCTCGGAACCCTAAAAACAACACAATAATTTTACCTTTAATTTTTCGTTTATAATTAATGTAAAATTGTGAAATCGTATGTAATATATCTGTAAACAAGCGGCTAGTTGTTAGTTATCAACATCGGAAACACTTTCGCAAGCCAGTTACCATATTTCTTGCCTCGAGCCGGCGTATTTCACCCAGTTCCTACCTACCTAGCTCTTGTGAAAGCCTACTTCTTGATATAGTAGCTACTACTAGGTAGGTACTCACTACGTAAACCTGACGGCGCTCTATTATTTTATACTTACGTATTTAATGAGCATTGGACGGCCATTTTCTCGGGAAAGTTTGAGAGCGAAGGGAAAGCTAAAGACAGTAGCGACAATTATAACGATTCAAGTGTGTAATGCGTTGTCCAATTGCGTAAATTGTCGCATCTAATGTAGGCACGTGCCATACTGTTGCTTAGATAAATGTATAAAATGTAATAATTGAGTACTTACTACTTATATAATACTTCGTAGATGTTAGTAAGTTCGAAAACACACACCTGACAACGGGTTCAGGTTCTAACTCGATTGGAATAAAATAATGCGTGCTGTGAATTTATTTTTTAACCGACTTCAAAAAAGGAGGAGGTATTCAATTCGACTGCATTTTTAGGGTTCCGTAGCCAAATGGCAAAAAACAGAACCCTTATAGATTCGTCATGTCTGTCTGTCTGTCTGTCTGTCTGTCTGTCTGTCTGTCTGTCTGTCTGTCCGTCCGTATGTCACAGCCACTTTTTTTTGAAAGTATAAGAACTATACTGTTGAAACTTGGTAAGTAGATGTATTCTGTGAACCGCATTAAGATTTTCACATAAAAATAGAAAAAAACACTAAATTTTGGGGGCTCCCCATACTTAGAACTGAAACTCAAAAATTTTTTTTTCATCAAACCCATACGTGTGGGGTATCTATGGATAGGTCTTCAAAAATGATATTGAGGTTTCTAATATCATTTTTTTCTAAACTGAATAGTTTGCGCGAGAGACATTTCCAAAGTGGTAAAATGTGTGTCCCCCCCCCTGTAACTTCTAAAATAAGAGAATGATAAAACTAAAAAAAATATATGATGTACTTTACCATGCAAACTTCCACTTAAAATTGGTTTGAACGTGATCTAGCAAGTAGTTTTTTTTTAATACGTCATAAATCCTAAACCGCAAAAAACATCGATCAAAGTTACAACGAACTACAAGAACTTTTATATTATGTTACTTGCTGCTACGGAACCCTTCATGGGCGAGTCCGACTCGCACTTGGCCGCTTTTATTTTTATGTTTGTTACCTCAGAACTTTCGACTGGGTGAACTGATTTTGATGATTCTTTTTTTAATCGAAAGCTGGTACTTGTCATGTGGTCCTACTTAAATTTGAGCGATATAATGTCAGTGTAGTTTTTAATATTTTCTTACATTTAGATATAATTAGTATTTCTTGTTGTAGCATCCTCAGCGTTTATCGGTTCGAAAGAGCCCTGTGACACAGTATACGGAGACAGCGAAGTCTTATGAATACGGTTTTGTGGTCATCCTTTGGGTGCGGAACCCTAAAAGGTACATCATCATTCTGTTTTACTAGTTATATATTATACTGTGAGTGTTATAACAATTAACAAAAAGAAATATTGATCAACTTGTCATTACAATAGCAATAAGCAAATGTCGCGTTTTATGCAAGAAATATCACAACAATCTCTCTTTTATTCCGTGACGTGGTACTATTATAAAATAGTTGCACAACAGTTACCGATACAATGTCGAGAACAAATCAAAACGATCGGTCGCAGTCATAACAAGCGATCGAAAAGAAAACACAGGAAGTCGGAGGCTTCATGGACGATTACTCCGAGTCACCGGACTATCAGAGCGATGTCGGTACACATTTTTTACGAGTTGTGCAACACTTTCGTTTGCACTTCGACTTCAGGACGGAACAATGGCATGGCTTTAAGTTATAAGGGATAATGCCGATAAATAATGAGTCTATCTATCTGGATGAATATTTATAATATCGACCCTGTAGCCTTGTTGGTAGCGACCTTGCCTGCGAAGCGAGGGGTCCGGGTTCGATTCCCGGCCGAGGCAAAGATTTATCTGACAGATAAATATTTGTACCTACTCCGGTCATGGGTGTGATTATAATGTGTTAGATGTATGTGTCGTGCATGCGATCCGCGACACAGGTAATAACCTACTGCAGGGGTATAATAATAATAATAACGCTTCACGCTCATAGCCCCACACTAGGATTCCCTGTGTCGTGGGGGCCATGGACAACACACTAGACAAGGACATTCACACCCAGACCGAGAATACAAATTCAAACTCATCATTCAAATTTCCACCTCGCTGGGAATCGAACCCAGGGCCCTTGGTGCTATCCATTGAATTCCATTGCACCACACGGGTCGTCACGGGTCGTCACGGGTCGGGTATGAGTGTATTAACGTTTATTTTATTTTTTATTTTTATTATTTAAAAGTATTTGATTAAAATTAAACTGTAGGGAAATGATTTATACCTAAGGGGCATTTCAGGTGAATATTTCGGGGCACTACCGCCTAACACTGTACTGTGCAATATCGACCTCGTATGCAAAGCGAAGTGTGCCAGATTCGATTCCCATATAATTATTGTTATTATATAAGTATTAGGCTTAGCACGCATTGCGAATTTTCACCGCGCGATTTTTTCCGCAAAATTCTGTGAGATATGAAATTGTATGAAGCTGCACGCACTTGCGAAAAAATAATCGTGTTGGTTATGTATGTAGTACGCGATTTAATCGTCAGAAAAAAAATCGCGCGGTGAAAATTCGCAGTGCGTGCTTACCCTTATATTCGTATAATTATTGTTCTGGAATCCTAGTGCAAGCTCATAAACAGCATGTGTAAGCTTTCTTTTGTTATTTATGTTATTGCATAAAATTTGGTGTAGAATCAATGCAATTGGGTCAATAATCCGGCGTGTAACCGTGAGTACCTGTATCATGGTAAAATAATTAGTTATTGTTCTTTGTTGGTTAACCTTGCCGTTTAGACCACGCAAGGCGATATTATAGTTTAACGACCGTCATCAGTTGGAAACCGTTTCAAAAGCGAAATAGATAATTTGCAGTGAGAGCCGCCCGGCGCCCGGGCGCCCGCGCCGCGCCTTCGTGACGCATTGTTAGGGACCGTGGTCGTTTAATACCGCGGGCCACGGGCCAGGCCATTGTTTACAGCACTAGATAATGGGTACTCTTAACACAGAGTTTATAAGTTTCGTAACTTGGAAGTGATACTGTCATCACGGGAAAGTTAGGTTACTACTTAGAACTTATGTTGTAGACAGGTGGTAGTCATATTGGAGCTAGTATAGGGAAAACTATATAAAACGTAGTGTTTAAGTAGATAGGTACATGCCTGTTGTTTAAGTAGGTACTTTGTAGGGAAAATTTACCTCTAGCAATGGAACTCGGATTCAGGTAGGTATAGAACAAAATAAAAGTAACGCCGCTAACTTTCAAGAAAATACAACGACTACAAGTACATAAAATAACCCTAAAGAAAATTGAGAATTGAGGAAGTCCTTATTTTTTCTCACGACGTATGTAGTGCCATCTATTATTAGTTTAGTCAAAAGTTCAAAAACGTGTTAAATAGAAATAAAGCTCCTAAAAATGTCAATATTAACTTAACTTTTCGGGGAGGGGTTTGAACCCCCGAAACCCCCCCCTGGCTACGCCCATGCATATAGGTAAGTAGGTATGTATATACAGTATAGGCACAGAGTCTAGTTTAGAATGGTCAATATGTTACAATTGTTAAACCCTGGTTAAACAAATGCATGACACGGGCGACACGGCTGATCCGCGCGGAGCAAATATGCGTGAATAATTTAGTTTCACGCAAATGTAAATGAAGGCACCGCTCTAGATTGCACACTTCAGCTCACAAAGTAGACAAACACTACGTTTTACTTTACCTCTGAAACAAAAGCAGGCTGTGAAATTACATACTCCGTATTTTATACCCACTTTATTTTTTACAATAGTAAAGTTATGAATCGAAAGCGTAAAATTGTAGCATCTGTTTAAATAGGAGGTAGTACGTATACTTTTGTATACTGTCCATACTGGGCCATATCAAAGATGCATATAAAATACAAGTAACTAGGGATCCACCCGGCTTCACCCGCACAGCACTAAAAATTGCCAAAAATCCAAAAAATTATCGGTTATATCGGTCCGATAGCTACCAAACTTCACAGGATCACCTGCTGTGCTAATCTAAACATTGCCCGTAATTTTCATCAAAATCGGCTCAGCCAATTTGGAGTCCATAGGGAACATACATACACTCATCAATTTTAATTGCTAATTGACACGGCATGGCTAGGTGTTCAAAATATTTGTGTTGTGGGCATTCCAGAAATCGTGCCTTATCACGACCTATTAGTTAGTTCTAAAAAATATAAATGTAAATTAAAGGTTTCTATGTCAAGTTCCAGCTACAGTGTAACGTCAATAAAAGAAATAAAAATATAATATAACCATTCATTTATTCAAAGAAAACATCTATTCGAATTTACATTCTTAAGTTCTATTACAATAAAATATTAAAAGGTAGGAAACAATGTTTAGCCAATTGCATATTTTGTACTTGTTATGGCATTATTTATAGAAATAGTAAATATTACCATTGGGAATATTTAATATTTATATTAGCTTCGTACGGTGCGTACAAGAAAATTCTTAATTTTAAAAACTCGCAGCTAATTCTTCACTGATGTAAAGTTATAAAGGTTCATTTATTTAATGACTAAACTTACTAAATCTTTCACAAGTTTGAACCACTTACTAAAATTAGGTATAATATCATGTCAGTGTAAAATCAGCTGTGAGTTTTTTTACACAATTAATAACAGTCTGTGCATATGTCAGGCCATTAAGTTTCGCGCTAATTTATTACTTAAGTTCACCAAAAAAGTGCACTTACATTAAAAAGTCCATTTAAAGCAGTTATTCGAGATTAAGAATGAAGTATGGTTTTACATATTATAACTTGTGAGATAATTAGATAATAAAGATCTGTAATAAGTTTTAGTTTCGATACGAAAAGTTTAATTTTAGGGATGACTGAGGGCATCTGATAAATACTATAATTTTTTTGCGATATTAATAAAACTGTTTCTAAAAAAATATTAATTACTGTATTACTAGTAGATATCATTTTTTATTCAGAAGATAATACGAACTTATAATAAAATATAAAAAAAATGTTACGTAACTTTGAATGCCTGAAAAGTAGTTTGTATTATTTTTTAAGAATTGTACAAAAATGTCGTTATATTACTTTATTTCACGTCCTCGTGGGGTTCACAATATTATATTGTACTGTGCGTTGATTATGCTCGGTTTTAAGACTTAGTATAATTTAAAATTAATGTAATATTAAATCTTAATCTCTTTACAGAAGGCACATGAAGACATTACTTAAAGACAAGTTAGTAATTAACCGTCAATTGTTACTTATTTATCTTTATAAAATTGTTTAATTTTAAAATTACAGGACAATTAGGGCTCACTTATATCGATATTGTGATTTATATCGATTGGTGAATTAGTTTATGCAAGGTGTTCAATAATGAGTTTGGAAGAATGTTTTTTGTGCCATAATCATGTTTTTATGTATTTTCAGGCGCTTTTTAAATCAAAATACGACGAGTTGAAGTCATTCAGAGCTAAATTAGTAGATGAAATTAGTTAGCGATTAAAATTAGTTAATAACATTAGTTTACCTTGCAGTCAATAACATTTACACAACCATATTTACCAACTAAGCTCTATAATTTTAATGATCTAAGACCTACAACAATCACAGTTCACAATAACGACATATTGACAACAACAAAGATATTTTAAAGATCTTTTAATATCCTTAAGTACTTCCATCTTACCTAAGTACTTCCTTTCGAGGGACCGTAAGGTGGGACACATTATCTAATTGAGGCCATACACGATCAAGTGTATTTGATCAAGCGTCAGGCGGACTTGACGCGGCATACAGTATACTTGATCGTGTATGGCCACGGTATATCTGGCCATATAGCTATCTCATGCACACTGGATGGCGCGTCAAGTCAAACTGCAGACTTGATCAAGTACACTTGATCGTGTATGGCCTCCATAACATAGTGAACATACGTCTTTTATTAATGTATGAAACATGAATCTAATATTCAAATCGTGTCATCAAATACTTTGAATTCCAAAGTTTCAATGACACTGCACAGAGTAACGAAGTAAAGAATAATTCAATTCATTTAGAATTGCCACAGAATTATCGTCACAATCTCCCCGACTTTGAACGAGTTTTGGGGAGGATATGTGACATCAAACGATCAGGGAAGTAACCAATTTGGTGACTTCACATGTACATTCAGAGGTTACTATAACCGTGGCCACACAATTTGTCTTTGTTTGACGAAAAACTTGTAATTTCAAATGATGCAAACAGCTCATGGCATTACTGACCACCGCGCCATGGGTCCTGGGTTCCATTCCCAACGAGGTGGAAATTTGAATGATGAGTTTTAATTTCTGTTCTCGGTTTGGGCCTCTGTATGTTGTCCATGGCACCCACGACACAGGGAATCCTAGTGTAGCGCTATGAGTGTGAAGCGTTATTATTATTATTTCTTGTAGATTTTCTGCGAGAATGAGAAATTGATCCATTAATTGTGTAATATCATTTTCGATTCATTTTACCGTCAATCTCTCCTCGTTACTCTGTGGCAACTATCGCAGCGACATCTACCGGCTCTTGTTGACCTTTATCCCCTTCGATAAATTAAACAAAAGACTAGTTTATAACAACTTATGATAATTTTAATACTAAACTAACGCTTTCTTCTGATACATACTTTTAAGTGAAGGCTCGATAAATATATCATAATACCTAAATGTCATTTTATTAATATTGCTTAATAGTTTTTTTATTGAAACAAAAATGCTATTACCTTAAATATTCGAATCGTAACGTCCTTTAATGATAGGAAATAAAATGTATCTATTTACTAGAGATGCATCATAAATGTAATATTTGAATCAAAATATATTAAACTATATTGTTAAAATATTCTGATTTCAATAAACAGACTTTTATATAAAATACAAAGTTCAGACATCTAGAGTTGTACCGCTTTAATAAAATAAAATATTAGTTTTTTCGAAGTACCAATATCTCCTAACAAACAAAGTCAATATTTTGCAATAAGTTTAAAGAACTGATGAACTGTATTTTTTCAAATATGCTACATACTACATACTTTATATGCTACATACTTTGCTTTGCTTTCACTTTTAACATAAAATGTAAATTTATTAAATAGTGAAAATCTGAAATTGTTTTTTCACTTATGTCACAGAAAATATTTGTACTTCGCTGGCGAGTTATCAAAATATTAAACTTAGTTACTAATAGTTAACACTACACATATAGTTATATAGTTAACATTACACATATTTAATGTGGGTTTTCAATCAAAATAACATGAAAAATAAAATAAATAATAACTAATAACTAATAACAGTAGTATCAAAATGTATGTTACAAAGGGTCAACAATCTTTTTATAGATCAAATTGTTATTGAACTTGATTTATTTATTGTAATAAATAGAACAGTTGTGTACACCCTTTTGAATATTAAAATAGAAATAGGTAATTTTTAACCGACTTCAAAAAAAGAGGTATTCAACTCTAGTTTTTTTTTAAGTTTGTTACCTCAGAACTGTCGAGTGGGTGAACCGATTTTGATGATTATTTTTTTAATCGAAAGCTGGTGCTTGTCATGTGGTTCCACTTAAATTTGAGCGAATATGACAAGTAGTTTTTGAGTTATTTTGAAGTCGGTTTTTTTACTGAATAATATGTACTAATTACAGAAAGGTGACTTCAAAATAATATGGGCTTTATTGAAGCATTTTGATTATGCAATAGTATGTATTGCTTTTCGTATAATTTGACTACAATTCGATGAGGAGAGGTAATTGAACAGACAATACTTATTTATTATATTATTATTACTTATTAAACAGTTCTTATAAGTATGTAATTTGTGGAGATATAATATAATCCAAATAAAACATAATTTCAGATCTTTTACTACCATTGAGGAACGAAATCGATTCAGACCAACAGCATTTCACGTCTTCGTACACGTAGCTTAAAGCCAATTGTTAAAAATATGTCCTATTACTTACTACATAACTGCACTGGATTTAAAATAAATAAGTTAACTCAATGTCTGCCGAGTATATCTAAGTTACTGTGATGGGAATCGATTCTGTTCATGTTGGCCTTCAACTCATCTGTGGGTAGTTTAGGGTGTACGGGGGTCTGAGGTACCTCTGACTCCAGGGTTTTCTTCTCACCGCTGATGAAGTCAGAGGACCCATTGACTTGCGGCGTGGCTGGCTCAGGTGGCTGGTACGATAGATCGAAGTTTGATATCGATTTTAACTTGTCCGACTGCTGTAGATTTTCACTATCTGTGGAATGGATTAAATTGAGTTTAGGAGTACCTTTTTATAAATATGTGGGTGGTTGAGTTGAAACTTAATAATTAAATCGTGACGATTCGATCGTTTATTATTATTTTTATACAACCACATCCCCATTTTTTGTGAATCCGCGGATGGCAGTAGCGGCGTTAGGGTAGGGCACGGTAGGGCGATCGCCTAGGGCGGCAGGTTTGTAGGGGCGCCACAGGTCATAATGGAACCCTTATTGTTTCGTCATGTCTGTCCGTCCGTCCGTCCGCAGCATAGCGTCGAGACCCTTTGCTGGAAAGCTGTAACTTGGAATGGCTTCAATGGCAGATAGGGGCGCCGTATAAATCTCGCCCAGGGTGCTGCTAGTGCTACAACTGGCACTGGCGGATGGTACAAACCAGTTGTGCAACTAAGAATAGAGAGAATACCTTTCGTGGTTCCTGACGTCTGTGCAAACTCCTCCAAAATTGAGCAAGAGAGAGGGATCGGAGTTAGTTTGTTAGTATATAAAAAAAGACAACATAGAAAAGATCTTCATAAATTAACCTATGAATTTAATTTCATATTCAATGTATTTTATTTACACAACAAATTAAATTTTCTCAGTTAACAATTTACAATCAATATTATTATTTAACTTTACATACAACAGATACAATTAAAACAAATAATAACGTTAGCTCTCATCCTCTTCTACGTCTAATCAATATCTCTAACTTTAAATGTGTGTTATAATTTCTCTCACACTTCTCTCTTTCTCTAACTTACCGGTGGGCGAGTCCAGTTTCTTTTCGTGTCCACTCTTGTCGTCTTTGTGGTCTTTGGGGACTGAGGAGGCCCTGCCCGGCCCGGCCAGCATGCCTAGGACCCTGTTCAAATATAATATAATCTTATATATAAAATTCTCGTGTCACGGTGTTAGAAGTTGAACTCCTCCGAAACGGCTCGACCGATTTTCGTGAATCTTTGCGTGCATATCGGCTAGGGTTGAGAATCGGACATCTATTTTTCATCCCCCTACCCCTAAATTTTTTTGGTAGAACAACGTTTGCCCGGTCAGCTAGTAATATAATAATAACGCTTCACACTCAAAGCCCCACGTTAGGATTGCCTGTGTCATGGACGACACACAATGACAAGAACACACACACCCAGACCGAGAACAGAAATTCAAAGCCTTCATTAAAATTTGCACCACGCTGGGAATCGAACCTAGGACCTTTGACACGGCGATCCGGCATGGTAACGCCACACGGGTCGTCGATCCTCACGGGACATCAATACTACTTACTACTAAAAATATTCAATGAATTTACTTATTTAAAAAATAAGTTAAAAAAAAAATTCAGATACAAAATCTATAAAGTAGAAAATCTAGAATAAGACATAGCGTAGTTATAGTTCCCAGAGAACGCGAGCAGAGATATGATATCTAATATGTTATAAACAGTGTGTAGTAGTAACCTGGAGTTGCTGAGGTCTCCGAACGGTGTCTGCGGCGAGTGAGGCGGGGGCGAAGGCCGAGGGGACGTGCTGGCCACCGCCCAGCCCTCCGCTATCAGCACCTCACCGATGTCTATTGTCCCCTCTGACAACACAACGACATGCTTCTAAAATAACTATACTGTTGATGAGTGATATTTTAATCCGTAACTATAAATGAAGACCTCTAGGAAGAAAATCTCAGAACTTGATATAAATAATACATATTCCATGTATTCGATATCAATTAATATTATTATATTAACTTCTTCTTCTTCATCGTTTCCTCATGACTGAGGGTCGTGGTCATCATAAGTTCCAACCAGGATCTTTCAAGCTTTTCTGTCTTGTGAAAGTTGTATGGACGCGTGAACGGTGGTTTTACACGCCTGTTTAATATATCGGTCCATCGGGTCGGTGATCTCCCTCTACTTCTCTTTCCTTCCACGTGGCCGACTACTATCAGCTTCTCAAAATTATTTGGGTCGCGCCATACCACGTGTCCGAAGTACTTGAGAACCCTACGCATACATATAGTAGAAAGACGAGTTCGGATCTTGAGTTCTTTTAGGATAGACACGTTAGTGCGATGCGCTGTCCATGGAATTCCCAAGATTTTGCGCCAACACCACATCTCGAACGCATCTATCCTATTTCGTACACATTAACTATTTCACCCCAAAATTATTTAACACATTCTTACGTTGCATTATACAGTAAATGTTTGATGTCTGCATGTACAGATCCAAAGAAAACTATTATTGAGGGTATTAACCATAGATTACCTCCAATAGATACCGCATACAAGGAAACTGACGCGCGCCAACACATACGTGCATTTGCAAGTCGATGACAATAGCGTCGACCAATACTGACCCGTCAAGTCCAAGTATGAATTACAAATAGCCAATCACAGCGCATTTTTTTGTCCCCCGCAAGCCGCGCCTTCCGCTAAATTTTGTGAGTTCAAACTCTAAGAAAATTTCACTTATGCGGTATCTATTGGGGGTAATCTATGGTATTAACTAACACAATATTTTTTAATTTTTGTTCTGTCTTTCTCTGTATAGTTTAAGTATAGAAGGTGACATTACCATCGCTGTGGTCAAACAGCTTGATGCCGGGTATCTCCTTCTCCTTCTCGCCCACGGCCATGGTCTTCTTGTACGTGCACGTTCTGGACAGCAGCGGCTTCCATCTCGCCACCTGAACGTCATTACATCACTTCACATCAATACACTAAAGGTCAATGCATACGTAACGGGTTTTTGATGTGAAACATCTTTACGCGAGGGGTAAACCTGATTTTCGACTTGGTGATCGTGGCGACGCATTTCGATGTTTCACATCTGCCAGCCGTGACAGCCATGACAGCTGTTCTTTTTTTTCCGTATGGAACGGGTCGTGAACTTTTGGAAACCTCGTTTCATAGAAAATGTATACGATAGTGCATACGCAGCGTAATCCCGTACGGGACGGAAACGGGGCAGGCACGTATATTTATGCCCGGTCCCCGTCCCGTACGGGGTAAAAACACGTTACGTATGCATCGACCTTAACTCTAATGTTGCATTACAACGCTTCGTTAAGTTCGTGTTGATAACCAGATCTCAGCTCAAGTGCGCGATCTTAAATAATGTCACTTTTACATACGATTTGACGTATGTCAGAATATGAGATGCTTCTTGTTCGATTCTTGAGATTGCAGACATCTTAGGAACGGTTTGTAATAAAGGCGTCCGCGTTCTAAAAAAGCTAAAAATTTAGTCCTATACAACGAAATATTAACACATGTACTTACAGATATTTATATCAAAAGAGCTAATTAAGCTATTATATATAAATAAATATATAAATAAAAGGCAGTAATAGCGCGGGTTATTTTAAATGACAACTCATCGGTAACGACTTCGGTAAGATGTTCACGGTCGATGTTAACTATTTACCATCAGATCGTTAGACATTAAAAAAACGTTCATGAAAATATAATCCCGCTCCAGATCATAATCACCTGTGTGAGCTCCTCAAATCTCTCGACAGCCTGAGATTGCCACTTGGGCCAGAGGGCGGCGCCCGCCGGGCTGCGCCCCTCCTCGCCCGCCGGCTTCACGCCCGCCAGGAAACACTCCATCGCCTGACAACACACACACATGTCACTTCACCAGTATCGAGTAAATTATCGCTAGTTCTATACGTCACGTCAAAATAAAATTACGAAAGCATCGTATAGAAAGTATTCGATTATGCACGGTTTCAATGCAATAGCAATCTCTTGTCTCAGAGAGGATGAGATAAGAAAAATAAGAAAAAAAGGATTTAAAAAAATATTCTTAATTGACAATAACTAAAGTCCTGGGTTTAAAGAGATGTTTAAACAATAACGCCCCAACTCAGAGTCACTAACGTTACTTTAATCGCTGCTAAGCAAAGAATCACCATACAAATTTTGTACTAAGGAGCGATTTAAGTAACCGTTAGTGACTCTGAGTTGGTGCGTAAGACATTAAGAAAACATTTACATGATGTTATTAGATTACATCGTGATTGGTACCTGGAACCGCAGCCGCAGCAGGTCCGCGCGCAGCTCGCACAGCTCGTGCGTCGCCACGTACTCGCTGTCACCGTAGTCCAGGTAGAACACGTCCGCCACCTGGGGACATTCAACATATTTATTTAAAAACAATATTGATAACGAATTGATAATGAAAAACATGTACGTTTGTAAATAAATAAAAAACTTTTTAATCTGTCACTTACAAATAGGCACTTTACAGCAATGGGGTCTTAGGTATTGATTAAATGCTTATATCGTCGTGTTGTGATAATTCTAATACTCGAAGTGCAATGTAAAGACCAATGCATACGTAACAGGTTTTTTCCCGTACGGGACGGGACGTGAAATTTTGGAAACATCGTTTCATAGAAAATGTATACGATACTGCATACGCAGCGGAATCCCGTAAGGGACGGGAAAACACCCATTATGTATGCATTGGCCTTAATAGTACAAATCGACATAATATACGCGCTGTCTGTGAACTTGTATGGGCGTTTGCGAACGTGTATGCGTGTTTGCGTACGTGTGTGCACGTCTGCATACGTATTTGTGTGCGTGTCTATGTACGTGTGTGGCGATCGGTACGGCATCTTTTATTCTCTTTTATAACTTCTCGTTTGTAATATAATATTCATCCTCCTTGTATATATGCTGGCTGTTTTATACGTTTATATTTTATGTGTTTTTATAATTTGATTTTTAAGACATTGATTCAGAGATTCCTACTGATGGAGTCAAAAGAAAATATATTTTTCCTTAAGAAGAAAAATTGGTTTTTATTAATATATGTATATGTTATAGCGAGATAATCCAAACGATATATATAATAGGTTCCTGCTATACGTGTGTGCATTTCTGCATACGTACGTGTATTCGTGCCTGCGTACATGTGCGTGTGTGCGACCATACTTGTGTGTATGTGTGTGTGTGCTCACCTGTTGCGTGGCGTCGAACTCATTGGGCCGTATGTCGTGCACGCGCGCGCGGTACCAGCGCCCGTCGTGCCGGAACACCGCCGCCACCACCTGCCCGACCGCCACCGAGCGCAGCTGGAACACAACACGTGCAACTATGTTAGCAGTTTCCTTTATATATTGACAATCGTTAGCGACAACTTTACCACATTTTCTTATATTTCATTCACAGACATGTAGTGATATAAGACCTAAGATCCTAAGGGATCGACCGAGTTAAGTAACAGCGGGCGCGATCAAGGCCGTCTTTAACCTATTGGAGGCCCTGGGCATATTAGGATATTGGGGCCCCTATGACTTTGACAGAACAAATTTTGTAATCCATTAATAGGGTTTCATTAAATAAATACATGGCTTCAACCCATTAATGGCCCACTACTGGGCACGGATCTCTCCTCTTGAGGAGGCCTAGAGAATACTCGACCACGCTGCTCCAGTGCGGAGTGGTGGAGGGGTTAGTGGCCAACACAAGTGTCGGAAGTTTTCAAACCGCACGAGGGCCTCCGACATGGCTTAACGACTGTTATCCTATGATAACAACCGGGACCGATGGCTTTACGTGCCCTCCGAAGCACGGAAGCGCTCAAGAAATTTTTGCCACTAGCGGTCACCCATCCAAGTACCGACCGCGCCCGCTGTTGCTTAACTTAGTCGATCACATAGGATCGACGCAAGCCGCCGGGCTATGAGCGCTTCAACTACATAATTACATAAATACAAATTATACTACAAATTAAAATACAAATAATAAATACATAATTTTAGTGATTTTTACGTACTGTCATCATGTCATACTGATTTCCGACATCTTTACCAAGTTACGAATCGCATCAAGCAAGGTACTCACAGCATGCGCACTCCTATTATCCTTGTTGCTGTAGTACTCCGTCATGTGCGCGACCAGCTCGTCCAGCTGCGCGACCTGCGGGCCCACGAACTGCACCCAGAAGCGCGACGGCGACGACACGGCTGACACGTACACCTCGATCGATGACGTCGCCTCTGTTGCAGGGAGACAGATAAACACGATGTATGTATGTATAAAAATAACAGACTTCAAAATTAGGGATAACTCAAAAACTACTCGTCAGATTTCGCTCAAATTTAATGGGACCACATAACAAGCTCCAACTTTCGATTAAAAAAAGAATATACCTCCTATTCTTTTTTGAAGTCGGTTAAAACAGTACATGGGACTTAAGTATAGCCATGAGAAAGAGTGACTTAAAAGTAACTTGAATTTTTTTTGTCATATTTAACATAACGTAAACATAACATAAACGTAAACATAACATAAGGCACGCTTTCTCGTAGTAGCTCAAGTGCGGACATATGCCACATATTACTATCTCTGTGAGAATAACTAATAATGTCATAAATCTTTATTCAAAACTCTAATAAGGTCGATATATACGTAACGTGAACGGGACGGGACGGGACGTGAAGTTTTGGAAACATCGTTTCATAGAAAATGTAAACGATAGCGCATACGCCACGGAGGCACGCACGAGACGGGAACGGGGCACGCGCGTATATTTATGCCCCGTCCACGTTACGTATGCAGCGGCCTTAAGTCTGTATGTACATCAAAGATATACGAAGAAGCCAAAAAGCGTGCAAGGAAAAAATCTATACAAAATAATACGATAAGAATTACATATAATTATTATAAAGGTAAAGCATAACGAATACAACAAAGAAATGAGACACCACTCACACCACCCAACTCAAACATATTTTTTCACTATTGCTTTCCCGTAGCCCTTAATAATAAATAAAAAATCTCAATCAATTTTAAACCGAAATCGGTAGTACAAATCGTTTCATTTCGCATGCAAGTTTGATCATATTACCAAACAAGACATGTTTTTTATACACTCAAAATTCTAACTTATTTCTTTCACCAGATATTCGCCTTCATATTCATTTCTTTAATGGCGCGACTTATAATAGTTTTATATTGCACACCTCGAACGCGAAGCGGAGAAGTAGTTCTCTATTTTTGGCTGAAGGGAAGAGAAAATACGATAAACAAACCAATAAGGAATTTATCAAGTTGTTACAATATTAGAAATTATTATCAATATATCTATTCCAACAGTCAAACACATGGAAATGCCAAAATAACAAATATTTAAGTCATGTACTTTAGTTTAAGTTTTAAAATAATATATGACAAAAAACGGTACAAAACAGCAAGCAATCAAACCGAACACACGCCACTGTGTAATAAAGATACCAGGAGAAAATGAAATGACTAAATATACCAAAATTACTAAATGACTAACAGAACAATAAATAATTCTACCTATAACATATAAAACGCAATGTCTACTCATGGAAAAAAAAACAATTATGACTATCAGAAGTTCTCACAGAACAGAATGATATATAATCTGTGTCTGAACACTTATTTTGAAAACAGCGCCACACCATCTATTGAGTCGATAATAAATCATTGCAGATTTTTTTCATTTAAAATAAGTTTTTCGCAATGATATATACGATATATAAAACAAGTAGACGTTGCATATTACTTTACTAATAATAATAAAACCAAACCAATATGAAAACCAAACAATAATACTCGAACATTCTACACCTTCATACATTTATGCACATATTTTTAAACCTCACCTTCTTCTTGCAAAGCCTCACTAGTTTCATTCATCTCTATAAGAAAAGAAAACAGTTGTCTAAAACAGTTTTATACAATTGTTATTTACCAAGTAACTACGAAATATCTTTTACTCATGAAGCTATTAAAGAGAGGAGACGGCCTAAGCAACTGTGCACTGTGACTCAACTGGGTCCTGACGTCATCACAGTAGGCGTGGCCTTAAGTCAGTCTACTGTCGGCGCCCGTCCTGTGCACAGCTTCACATTTTCAAAGAAAAGGATGAAGTGCTGTGTTTTATCGTGTAAAAACTACTCGGATAGACGTTCTGATGCTATGGATGGCATTTCATTTCATTTTTAAGTAATTTGATTCATAATTTATAAGAATAGGCAGAATAGTTCTAGAAAAATCACTAACGCCGATCTCGCCAAATAAAATTCTACTCGACATTAGATGGCGACACTTTGTGTCAAGAGAACTAAAAATGTATAGGTGCGTAGAGCTAAGTATTAGTATTATATTGATAATCATACGTACTGAAATTTGTCCTACATTCATTCCTATAGAGTTTTTCACCGCCAAAATATTATTTTTCTAGTTTTTATAATCATTTTGTAAACAGGCCGCCATCTATCGTCAACTATTTACCACAAATAAACATAACAAAAACACGGCCGTAATTAGAATCCAATTATTTTACCGAGTGTCCCATTGAATTAAAGTACTGCCTATACTCTGTTCATTATAGCTTGATTCTTTTTGTCTTGTGATGGGAAATGGGCATAGTATCTATATAAGGCAAGGTACAAAAGGTTTAATTTTATATAATCTAAATTTTACTAACAAAATTAACCGACTTCAAAGTCTCAAAAAGTACTTTTCAGATATCTTTCAAATTTATGTGGGACCACATGACAAACACCTGCTTTCGATTAAAAAAAGAATCATCGAAATCGGTTGGCGTGATATTGAGTTATTCGTCAATTTGTCGCGCACATCTTAACACAAATTTATGACTTATGTGGTTTTCTCATGGATGCCATTGTCAGATCTCAATAAAATATATGTGGGACCACATGACAGCCACCAGCTTTCGATTAAAAAAACAATCATCAAAATCGGTTCGCCCAGTCCAAAGTTCAGAGGTAACAAACATAAAAAAACAGTCGAATTGAGAACCTCCTCCTTTTTTTGAAGTCGGTTAAAAAATTTATTATAATCACAAAATTGATACATTTGGTTACGATGACGTTAGGGATATCATTATTGATTGCTACAACCAATAAAGTATACTATTGACGTGCGTGCATTTCTATGTAAAAAAAATATGAAACTTTATGCCCGTGATCTTGATGACCGCTGTCAAAAGAATAATGCCATAATGAACAGAGTATAATTTATTTAATTACGTGAACGGGAGTAGGTAAAATCAGTTTTTTTTAAGTTTAACATTGTATACAATCTTTATAAGTCTTAACAAAGTAACGCCCCAACTCAGAGTCACTAACGGTTACTTAAATTATAGTACATAATTTGTGTGGTGATTCTATACTAAGGAGCGATAAGTAAGTGACTCTGAGTTGGGACGTAAGCCATTTAAAAATAAGAAAACCGGGCAGGTGCGTGTCAGGCCCCGCCCAATGTAGGGTTCCAAAGTAGTAAGTTCATCGACTATTGCTCATTAACTACATATGCTAACATACTCGTAGCCATGATAGTTTTCCTTGTAATTTCATCATATTATAACCTATTTTTGAGAATTTTTTCACTTGTCTAAATTATGTCCAATGAGGTGGTATGAATATTCTGAGTACGTCCCTGTTACATCCTACATTTATTGACATCTAGTGTGAGATAGTTAAACTACGTAATAAAATCGATATAGAACGAAGCGAGTAGTTTTGCTATTGATCGATAGATGGAAAATAAAGAAGTGGGCGGGATTTGGTGGGTTGGAGGGGGTGCCCTCGCCCCGCAAAGTGTCACGCGTTCTTGCATAAGAAAATCTACATACAACGTCTCCTCTCTTTAATAGCTTCATGCTTTTACTGTAGTTTTTCTATATATGATATAGGTACATATGAGAAAAGGATTAAAAGAAAACACATTAAAAATAGACAGAGAATTTAGAAATAAAGAGCTGAAAAGCAATGTAATATTTTAATATAACAAAATATAACAATTTATTTATCGAAAATAATGATAATGTTGATAAAAAAAATTGTAAATATTAATCACAGACACATGAATCAAGCTTTTTAAACTTAATACAAATAAGTAAGTAAAAAAATAAAATGATTTAACTATTCAACTTTCAAAAATTGATATTTATCAGTAGCTTGTTCTCGTGTTCAAGAATATTTCAAACAAACATTTGAGTAATTCAAACAAATGATAGGAAAGTCAAAGCACTCACCACAGACAATTAATTAAATAATCGAACTAAGCGACACAACTCAGTAATTGAAAACCATGCAGAATTTAAATAATTTATTTTTAAGGCGTTTTAAGGCTACCTTTCCAGGCGGTTCGCTATTCAAAATCAATTTGGAATCTATCGTCGTATCAAAATGATTCAACATAATATTATCAGGTAAGAAATCAAATTGTTAAGTTTGTTTTAATTTAATTGTTAACTTTAGCAGCTTCATAAAACATGATCTTCAAACATTATGTTTTCAGATCATGAAGTTTAGTTTTTACTCCTATTTAATATCAATTCATTGTCTGTGCCATATGCAAGCTTTTCAACATGTAGTGCTCTTCAACTAAATCTGCACTTGGTCGTAATGTTGGTAGCATTGAAATAGGAGTATAAAAATTATATTAAATGTAATGTTTTATATTATCTCGTAATATATATCGTTATTACCTTTGATGAACTCATTTCTTTCCACATCCACTCAGGGTTAACTGGTGGACAATGCCATTAGGCATTAAGTTTGCCCTTTGTTTATCCTTTTTGTACAAGGTGACATAAACTTGAATAAATAAAAATAAAAAAAACTTAATTATGTCCATAAAATGGTTTTTGAAATTAAAAAGACACTTATTTCATTGCTACCAACATTACGCCCAAGTGCAGATTTATTCGAAGAGCACTATAAAAAAGGAGGATACCATAGAAAAAAAATTATCAACGGCTACAAAAACGAGACCAAACTATACTACCATGAACCTTTCGGTCTCACTGTATGATTGTATTATTTTTATTTCGTTGTTGTTAGCAAGACTTGCAGATAAAGTGCTTTATAAACGAAAAAAATATTACGGTGAGACCTACAATAAAAAAATGTATTATAAAAGTAGCATATGACGCCCCCCTGGATTGACAACCTAAAGAAATCAGCGAGTACCCACTAGATTCAGAAGGCTCAGAATTGGTTAGAATAATTGTATGAAAAGTTTAAATAATAACAACCACAGGGGATGATAAAATAAAATAACAGTTCTGCAAAGCAATTCTCATTATTCTTGTCGTAACCTTATCCAAAGTGGCATCATTTTGAGAATGGTGTTTCTACCACTTGTCAATGATTCAAATTCAAACTCAACGCAAAAAACGATAAAATTCAATTCAATAATTAATATAAATGGCTTTGAATATAAATGCGGTAATGAATAGCACTATTATCTAGACTACAGTATCCCCCTTCATTCTGAAGCTTTCAGTATCGCCATCTAGCGGCCAAAAACACAAACTCAGGGTCATGCTGTTAGCCAGTCTTACCAGGGCGCTTACACTTGGCATGCTTGATGTCACCTGTGGGGTCCTCGCGCGGCGCCGGCGGGGGCGAAGGCGCCAGTCGGGGCTGCTTCGCTTGAGCTATTTCGCGACGACACTTCTCTTGGGCTACCTGAGGATACATACGAAATTTCGGTGTAGTGCATAATTGGAAATATTTTTTAACCGACTTCAAAAAGGAGGAGGTGTTCAATTCGACTGTATTTTTTATGTTTGTAACCTCAGAACTTTCAACTAGGTGAACCGATTTTGATGATTCTTTTTTTAATCGAAAGCTGGTGCTTGTCATGTGGTCCTCCTTATTTGAGCGAGATCTGACGAGTACGTTTCGAGTTATCCCTAATTTTGAAGTCTGTTATTTTTTGTCAAAAATTATTAAAAGCATAATGAGCAACAGGCTGCTCCTGTTGGGAGGTAGCTGGATTATATATCCTGATTATATCACTCAGTTTAATCCCGAATTGTGGAAGAGTATTTTTTTATGGTAGAGTATTGCCTCCTCCTGGTAGAGTATTGTCAACTATAATAATAAATAAAAAACAGTGCATCACACTCACACAATTATTAATGAGTCCCTTAGCAACTTCAATCTGCTCCTTGGTACCGCGGAAGGTGACTTGTTTCTGTGTGTTATTGTCTCCCGTCGACTCAATCTTGACGCGGGCGCCGCTCCTGTGGCTAATGTCGTTTATGTTCTCGCCGCCCGTTCCTACAATAACCGAAACATCGTGGCTTTTGTATAGTGACCAGCAGTTTCAACAAATTCAGGCGGATTTCGTTGATTAAAAAAAACACTGTCACGACTCACGTGGGATTGTGGTCAAGCATGAACATAAAAAAAAAGCTAAAAAGAAATTGCACACGACCTGCAACATAGGTAAGGGTTTACTAAGGCCGAGCGAACGCACGAAGAGCGTGGCGTGAACAATTAGCCGTATTGGGGCGGCTTAGAATACTAACCCCAATCCCACGCCGGATGGGTGTCGTAAGAGGCGACTAAATTCGGCCCGCTGGTGGTAGGGTCCCTCGAGCGATTATATTGGTAATATTGATTTTAATCGTTATAATACCATTACTACTATTATTATTTCTCCATGGAGTTCGCCTGGATAGCTACTACCCTTGAGCATGAAGTCAGCCGCCAAACGACTCGTCGTGTTCCGGCTGGGGTCTTGAGAGCCAGTTTTTTCTTTCTTTTTCTTCTCTTTCTTGGCCGGCAACACATTAGTGATGTCTTCGGTGTTGCTGATGTTCATGGGCAACGACAGCTACTTACCATCAGGAGGATCGTCAGCTCGTTTGCCGGCTATTTCCATAAAAAAAACGCGATTATGTAATATTCTTGTTTCCAGAACGGTTACACAGAGAAAACCAATTTTGAGTCGCGATAAATTAGACTAACATTCCCAGTGGGTTTTCAGAGCTATACTATTGATTCATGTTGGGATTGATACCTGGGAAGCGGCCGCGCTCCGGCTGATCTAGTCGGAATATTGTATATTATGCAGGTGATGCAAAAAAACTTTAATATTAAAGGCGCAGCGGCGTGACGTTTAGTGCCATGTCGCCACACTTAAACCATATTCTACATGCCCAGCTATTGAATAAGGTTAAATTACCAATGATCCGGCCGCAAGCCCACCCTGGTACGCTCATATTCTCCTCCACGATATCCGGCTGTTGTCTGATAAACTCCCGCACCAGCGTCTCAGCCAACTGCGCCGCGTGTCTCGGCCCACGGATGATGCACACGTCATAGTCTTTGTCGCTGAACTTCCGGAAGTTGATCACAGCGCCTGACTTAGTTGAAATGTCCTTGATGTTGCTGCCGTTGCGACCTGGAAATTGTTAAAGGTAAATTATGCCTTTGAGGTGTAACTAACTATACTTTACATAAATTTGTTACAGATTGGTGTTTTTTGTTTCTTTTAATTTTTTATACAGTAATGTGACAACTATAGTTGTTTTACAAGTTATAATTCCATCAGATATATGAGTAGAAGTAGTAAACACTTACTGCTGCAAGAGGTCCTAGGTTTGATTCTCAGCAAAGTCATGTTTATGGTTGTGCTTTGCATTTGTCAATCATGTTAGATGGAATTATATTATTATATTATTTATATCATATTCATTATATAGAAATATGCAAGCTTCAAAACAACCATACTTATACGGTTCTCCACAGAAGCCACATACATCATCAATCAGCCCAGGGGCGCAATACAGTTTTTTGCTGCTTCAGCAAAACTGCACAGATTTTGTGACATATACGAGCCCCGATGCAAAATAGTTCTTCTAATGTGAAATTCTCTCTGTGAGATTTTTTCTAACTTCATTATTTTTGTATATCTATATAAAATATTAAGCTGTTCTACTATCGCATGTCGCGTTACTTTTACTTATGCCATTATTTTATTATGAACCAATAAACTATTTTAGCTTTTTAAATTTATACATATCCTGTTTTAAATTCGAAGAAGTTATAAGCAAAATAGTTCGTCTAATTCTTAATTGATGCAAAAGAGTTTGTCTATCGATGAGTTAAATAAGATTATTCCTTCTTTGAACAATTATGTTGCATAATTTAAATTTGTAAAAGTAATTCTGTGTCATTTGTCAAGTGAGACAGTATAAATTCTGAAATTTTCAGTTTTTTTCATTAGTTTTCAAATAACAATGGGTCGTGGCAAACCCGTGTGTGAAGAGCTTCGAAAGCGAATAGTTTGTGGGGTCGATGCTGGCAAATCAAGTTACCAAATATCTAAGGACTTGATACTTCCCAGGTCTACAGTCCAATCTATCATTCAGCACTATAAAAAGAATAGAATGACTTCTTGTTTGAAGAAAACTGGTCTGACTGAGTACTGACTTGCATTGCATGCACTATGCAGGGAAAAATCGCATTGTTTTATTCCTGAATTGCCACAATTTGCAAGAGCGGCATTTCGCCGCACTGTAGTGTGTACCTGGGCTAACATTCTAAACATAAGTATGATCACATTGAGATTATATATTTAAAACACTAACCAACTTTACTTTGTGGGCGATAGTAATACTAATAAGTTGTGTAAACTCCTCATAACTAATTGAATAATCCTTGTCAACATCTCAGTAACAGCAAATTGACTGTGAGTGACATGCAAATAAATATTCATTCATAACTTTGCTGGCCTTGGCCAATTGCAACAATCTATTTTGAAATACTCAAGTACTGTATTATGTCATCAGAATTGTGATTGTTTTGTAAAGATTAAGTTACACTGATCATGAAGAATATGTCATTTAGGTGTAATACAATCTATTCCCACTGCTGGGCTTGGGCATAATAGTCTACCTTGCTAGGCTGAATTGTCAGACTACAAATCTAAGAGTCCAGTATACAAGTTGCCATGCAATATATTCCTCCTCCAAGCTTGAAAATGCGCATAGTGCTTATTAAAAAAACACTTTACACTCATAGCCCCACACAAGGATTCCCTGTGTTGTGGGTGCCATAGACAATACACAAAGACAAGAACACATTGTGCTTATTAGAACAACTTAATAATTCATAGTGCATGTAAATTCCTCTTTACTCACCAATCAGAGCAGGCACAATTTTCTTTTGTACCTCAATCTCAATACAATCAATTTTTGAAGTTTTGATTGTCTCCTCCTCCGATTGTTCTTCATCTTTCTTCAGGATGTAGTAAGCTACAAATGCACTGACCGTCACCAGCGACAAGCCCAGGACCACCGGCAGGACCAACTTATTTACAGGCATTATCTGAAACAAGATGTAGGTATCTGAGAATAACTATTTACTTAAACAATTGTTTATTTTCATATGATATTTTTGCAATTTTATGTGTAATAAATTGGGTTGTACAGATGAGTATAGTATATGTATGTAGATGAGTAAATGTAGAAGGCTACAAGGAAAGAGAATAGTTTTATTGTTGAGTACAAAAAGAATAAGTTCATAAATTAATTGATCAACTTGAAAGAGCCAAGCTTTAATACTACTTCTGGGTGCTTATTGATGATGCAAAGAGTATGATGACTGTATTTAATAATAAACATTTTATGACTAATTCCTATATTGCTACGTATCCAATGAGATATTTACAAGTGGACAATGCATTTCTATTGACATAAACTTACAGTAATTTACTCAGTTAAGCTCATGTTCTGTCAAAAAAGGAGTAAAAAATTATATTTTTTCCCCAAGATACATGAATGAATATGGAAGATCAAAGTTTGTATTCGCAATGCTCGTACTATTTATACCAAGCTATTGGAGTACCAACTTTGGACACCACTTGTTCCATAAACAACATTGTAATCAATTCACTTTCATCAGTCGTAAATAAAGCATGGTGATTCATAAATAAAACATTCTATTGGCGGGTATGACATAATAATGAAAGAAAAATTAGGTACTTCAAGAGTAATATGACACCAGTGTTATATACTAGATTTCGCCTCACCATGTATTTCTAATAACGCTTGTGGAAGTATATACACACTAAGCTTTTAATAGATATCTTTGCCTTTACAATGAAATCACATTTGTTTCGTTATTTCGTATCGTTAACTCACGGCCGATATTTATTTCTCGTTCGAAAAGTTTAACAAAATGTGTGAGTGACATTAATGACACAATCACAAAACTGACAGGAAAGGAAAGACAGCAGACAGACAGATTGACAATGTTGTCAACTATGGTTGAATCGCTTTCGAATGACTTGAGTTACTGTCATGGAGAATCGAGTAGAAGGAGGGCCATATCTATGTATGGAAAGTGTCCGTAAAAACACGTCCATTAAAGGCATGATGACAGTAAGTAAAAATTACCAAAATCATGTAGTTATTTAACGACACCCTAATAATGGATTACAAAACACACATTTATCGTATTATTATGAGCGAGATTAACAATATTCTTGATAAAATAAAACTACAAAATACGGCAAGCCGCCATGTTAACTTGAACGCCTATCAGTCCCAATTAGCGCGAATTACGTCACACTTCTTAAAACAAATGAATATCACCATACTGTTATTGACGTCTTGTCTATTATTTTCCTGAAGAGTAACATCACAAGCGACGCCATGACACATTGAAGCATTTTGGTGCGAATTTTAAACTTATAAAATTGAAACGTATTTATTTTATACTAAACCTTATAGTCCAGTGCCGATAGCTCTAAAAACGGTAAAAAGTGGAAGAAAATTATAGTAGAATGAAACCTATTGCAAAAGGAAGAGAATATAACGAAGATTATAGGAAAAATAAATTACGGGCGATCTGAGGTCGGGAAGGGGGGGGGGGGGAGGGGGGGTTTAAGGGAAAAAAATGGTTTATCTCGATTTCCGGAAAAACTACAAGTCCTATTGAAAAAAGTTGAATGGCAAAGTTGTAGGTAATAAAAAGGTCTACAACTTTTGTAATTACACTGTAATTTGCAGTTCTCAGAAAATGCAATGAAACGACAACTATTTTCGCAAAAAAATTCGGATTCCATTGATTGCATATGAGATTGCAAAAAATATGCGAAAATTGTTGTCGTTTCATTGCATTCTCTGAGAACATTTACCATGGTAGTGTATAGTTTTTATATACCATTAGAAAGTAGAGATTCCAACGAACAAAAAGACTACCAAATTTTTAAAAAAATCAGATTTTTTGACGTGAGATTTTTCGACTGAAAATAAGGGTGCTTTTTCGATAGAAGGTCAAAATAAGGTGAAAAAAAATATATTTTTGAATCAAAAAATTACAGTATGTCAAGGACATACAAAGGTAAGTTTTCACCAAATTTTGTGAAACAATTTTTTTTTTGTAAAAGATAAAAATAAAAAACCAAAAACGTGGTTTTTTGAATTTTTCACATACATTTTGAGGTTATGTAAAAAAGTGTAAATACAAAAGTTGTAGATCTTTTTATTACCTACAACTTTGCCATTCAACTTTTTTCAATAGGACTTGTAGTTTTTCCGGAAATCGAGATAAACCATTTTTTTCCCTTAAACCCCCCCTCCCCCCCCCTTCCCGACCTCAGATCGCCCGTAATTTATTTTTCCTATAATCTTCGTTATATTCTCTTCCTTTTGCAATAGGTTTCATTCTACTATAATTTTTTTTTCGTTTTAAAAATTATCGGCACTGGACTATTATTTTTTTGCGGAAATATGATAAACCTACATTGTAATTATAATATATTTCCCAACAATATAGAACAGTATTTCAAAATCTGTCATCATGCCTATTATGGGTGACGTTGCTATGCGGTCTACAACAGCTATGTTCGAATATCTATTTATCAGTTATTAGCGCCATTCATTACGGGTGGCATCACTCAGCAAACTTCACTCCGTCTTGCTCCGTCTACAACAGCCATGTTCATATATCTATTTTTCACAAACTAGCGCCATTCTTAAATTACCATTAATGGAACCTCTATTTTCAATAAACAGCTGTCAACTTTTCCCTCAGGAGATGGCCCTCCTACCTTTTTTGTGCTCCATAAAAGCAATGATATTATAGTGTAAAAAGAGGTAGATATGTCACTGCGACATGCGCGCCGACGTTGAAGAGCATAAGAACAGGCAATTGACCGGTCTGCTTGTAGTCGCTCTGTAAATACAAGACGATACCCACCCCACGCTTTTGTTGTTGTCGGAAGTGCTTGATATTTGAATTTTGACATACGGCGTTAAAATGCCTTCGTGTATTATACCAATGTAATTGGTGTAGTGGGACAAAAGATAAACGTGTGTGTTGTAACTCTTCTCGGGATTTGTTGGTTGATTTGTAAGGGCATAACGTATCTATACTTTTTTAAATATCATTGCATGAAACAACATAAACAAATTATGTCAATTTACGTAGTGATTAAGTACTCTGTGGTCAATTTGACACAGGCTTTCCGCAATCGATGATATTTTCTATGCTTTTATTATTATTTATTGCTGTAAATATTTTATAATTTGAAAACAAATCACAATTTGTGAATTTTAGCTACATTTGATAAACATTTAGTTTTAGAGGTTTATTAAGTCACAGCATCGTTTGCTTTTTGCATGAATACATTTCAGATCTTTTATTAACGAGAACGAGTAAACATTTTTTAATAACTTCTGCGAGCTTGGCATGGCGTGGGATATTACATTGGGTAAGGTCTCTCATATAATGTGATTGATGTGACCTTCAAGGCATTCAATTCCAAGTTGTGCAAAAATAAAATTACCCCTAGTAGAACTTGGCGTTACGTTGCCCATAAATTTTGAAGATGTGAGGATATTTTTCTTTTTCTTTTTCACGTTTAGTAAATTGTACATTCCTAGTTTATTTTTAGAATCGCTTAAGTACAGAAGTACCTAGTGCATGAAATTATTTAACTCATTGGCCTGAATTCTGTCTACACTCCTGTCGGTCGCGTCGGTTGTGCATACTGTGCGTATGTAGAATCAGCATCCATTGTGACGCTTCATAGTCCACAATATAATATAATTATTGAAACTCTTGACCTACAATACGATCGATGTCGGCGTAGAGCATACTTGGAATACTTGTAATGAGAAATAGTGTGTAATGCCATCTCGGTTGGTACATAAGTAACACGAGTCTCAAAATTATGGAGTTACCTAATGTACCTCAATGATTTTATATTAAGGGGGCCATTGACGGTACAATCGGTCGGTGGTGTATGTCAAGATCGTTAACGATTTGCTTGGTCGCAGACGATATCGGTGATCGCAACAAAAATCCATGCAATCATGAATATCGCAGCGATGAATCGTCTGTGTGTGGACCTTTGCGATCAGCGATGCGATATTTGTCTCATTCTGATGCCGGCCGCCACACGCGTCGCATGTCTTCAATGCCTTGGCTAGTGCGTTACGTAGGTACTACGTAGTCTACGTACCTACCAACACTCGATGGACGAAACAAATAATTTTTTTTTGCCGTATTGGGGCGGCTTTAGAATACTAACCCCAAACCCACGCCGGATGGGTGTCGTAAAAAGCGACTAAATCCAGCCCGCTGGTGGTAAGGCCCTCGGAGGGATTATATTGGTAGTATTGATTTTAATTGTTAATTAATACCATTATTACTATTATTATTTCTCCATGGGGTTCGCTTTTACTTTTACTTTTTATTTTTACCTTTGATGTTGCTGATGTTCATGGGCGACGATAACCACTTACCATCAGGTAGATCGTCAGCTCGATTGCCGGCTATTTCCATAAAAAAAACTTCGTGGACTTATCGAGGACCGATGCCGCGATGACAATTCAATATTAAAAAGAAAGAAAGAAAGAAAAAACCTAGTTACACGCTTTATATTAGCTTTAAACGGTTAGACTTCTTCCAAACTTCGTAGACCTATCGAGGACCGATGATAATTCAATATTTAAAGAAAAAAGAAAGAAAGAAAGAAAAAAATGTTCGGTTATGTTCGTTTTACACGTATTAAGTAGTTAAGTAGTTAACTAAATTTTAAGTAAATTAATACTTGTAAATGGACAATTTAGAAGCTTAGTAATTTAGTGGTTTAGTAATCAAGTACAGTTTTATTTTTTTCTTTTGTAGCCGAATCAAAGTTACTGCCACATAGCTAAGGAAAAGAAGTTCATTTTCCATTTTGTAGGGCACGTATTGAATTATTTGAGCACGTCTTTATCCTTCCGTTTCAAACAAGTAATGTTTGATCGTTGCGATCGATCGTTACGATCGATCGTTCATGTATGAGCGGCACTTTTGAACCGATCGATCGGTGCGATGTCCGGCAGATCGATCGCACCTATCGATCGCATCGTCAATGGCCCCCTTTAAATAAAAAAAAACTACTTGATTACTAAACTACTAAATTACTAAACTACTAAATTGTCCGTTTACAAGTATTAATTTACTTAAAATTTAGTTAAAATTTATTTAACTACTTAACTACTGAATACGTGTAAACCGAACATAACCGAACATTTTTTTTCTTTCTTTCTTTCTTTTTTCTTTAAATATTTAGTTATCATCGGTCCTCGATAGGTCTACAAAGTTTGGAAGAAATTTAACCGTTTAAAGCTAATATAAAGCGTGTAACTAGATTCTTTCTTTCTTTCTTTCTTTTTAATATTGAATTGTCATCACGGAATCGGTCCTCGATAAGTCCACGAAGTTTTTTTATGGAAATAGCCGGCAATTGAGCTGACGATCTACCTGATGGTAAGTGGCTATCATCGCCCATGAACATCAGCAACACCAAAGGTAAAAGCGAAAAGTAAAAGTAAAAGCGAACCCCATGGAGAAATAATAATAGTAATAATGGTATTAATTAACAATTAAAATCAATACTACCAATATAATCCCTCCGAGGGCCCTACCACCAGCGGCCCGGCTTTAGTCGCCTCTTACGACACCCATCTGGCGTGGGTTTGAGGTTAGTATTCTAAAGCCGCCCCAATACGGCAAAAAAAAATATTTGTTTCGTCCATCGAGTGTTGGTAGGTACGTAGACTACGTAGTACCTACGTAACGCACTAGCCAAGGTATTGAAGACATGCGACGCGTGCGGCGGCCGGCATCAGAATGAGACAAATATCGCATCGCTGATCGCAAAGGTCCACACACAGTCGATTCATCGCTGCGATATTCATGATTGCATGGATTTTTGTTGCGATCACCGATATCGTCTGCGACCAAGCAAATCGTTAACGATCTTGACATACACCGCCGATCGGTCGGTGCGATCGGTCTGCAACGACGGATCGCACCGATCGATCGTTCCGTCAATGGGCCCTTTAAAAGAGGTAAATAGGTTACAGGCTGGCAGATGTGAAACATCGAAATGCGTCGCCACGATCACCAAGTCTAAAATCAGGTTTACCCCTCGCGTAAAGATGTTTCACATCAAAAATGTAGTGAAATAACAATAACTAAATCTTAGAATAATAACGCCGGCGTTATTATTTTAAGATCTAAATTTAAATAAAAGTCTTGTATCAATAATAGTGAGGAAAGATATCATCATGGGTATCCTACATTTCGTTCGAGCGTGCCCCCATTAAATCGTAATAGTCAAATATGTCATATTTTTTTATTGTGGCGCTATCACGAAACCCACGATCGGAGACTGCCAGTCGGCTCGTGCATTCCGTGAACAAAACTCATAACGAAAATTTCTTAAACATTGTAAATAAAGACAACCATGCAACGACCCTACCGACGCCGGTACCTGCGTCCGAATAATATGCGGGAAGCTTTTTATGGTGGTAAAGTTATCGTTAAATGGTTGATTTTTTTTTTGCTATACGTAATCCAAATTGAAAATTAATAAATTAAGGTCCAATTTGAAGAGTACATCAGTACAGTTTAAAGTAAGGAATTTTTGAGACAGAAGTTAAGCTGCATATGCATACACAACGCGCTCGAGCAAGGTATAGCTCATGGACATGAGTATTGAGTACATATTGCTTTGTTTGTTTTTACTTTTACGTATATACCTATACCGCAATTGATTGCCCTAGCGCGACCGCCGAAATTATGTACGTGAGTTTAACTTCTGTGCCTTCTGTATTTGGTGATGGGATGAGCAAATCAGATTATTTATTTTCTGAAGGGAAAACTCTTCAGACTCCCTCTTAACGCATAAGAAACAAGAACTTTTATCGACAGAAGCCCCCCCTGACCACCCACGGTATGCACTTAAGCGTTTAAAAAAAAATATTATCGGATTAACCCATTAACTTGCCTTTTAAATCTTTTAATCCGTATTAAATCTGCATGTTTCGGAGGAGAAGCAGATCCCTACCACTTAAGTTTAAGTAGTACCTACCCCTAAGAATTTTTAATTTCTTGTCGTCCAATTTTAATTGTCTTATTATTATCTCATTTATTTATAGATTTTTTATTTGCTAGATTTCGAGTATGTGGTGACAAAGAAGACGCCGCCTCGGATATGCTTTGGCACAGGGCTCGACCGTGAAGTGTTGCCAACAAAGGGCCCTGCTTTGAGCCCCTTCATGCGAAGGAACGCCCCGGAAGTCGTGCCGAATCGAGGGCCTGGGACTTATGACAACGAACGAGATGCTTTTTACGACCTCACGCACAGGGTAGATATTAACGTTCATACATACACCGCACACTTCGCACCCCGCTACCCTGCAACGTTACCCTACAGGGTCCCTGTGTTACTGCGTAGTCTAGGGGACGGTAGACATCTTATTTATTAATTGTTTAAAAAAATTATCTCACGCACCATAGGTTCGAATCCACGAATACTCGTATCTTGCTTCATTACATGAAAGAAATCGAGAACACTTGTAAATGTTTCAAGGGTGTGTAAATTCTGTCAGAATCCGCATTTGGTTTTACGAGGTGGACTGTGGTCTGTAGGTACTCCTCAATGGAGAGACTGGAGTGAAACAATTTGTGTTGTGGTTGCCAGTGGCGTAGCTAGCCTTTCCGGGGCCCCGTATCAAAATTTTGCCGGGGGCCCCCTCTCAACTCGAGGGTAAAGATCTTTCTCAAAAGAAACAAAAAAGCTAGCGTGAATTAAAACAAATATAATTACTAACATCGATTAATAAACCACATACAATCAATACTCTAAAATTTTAATCTGGGGCAGCTTTGTTTCGTTTCGGGAGATCCGAACGCGAGCGCAGACTCAGTAGCCCATGTGATACGACAAGGCATCATGGTCATTGTCAACGACATGGTCATCCGCGTGCACGCATATAGATCTATCCACCTCAGGGCTTAATACAAAGTTTAACGCTGTCTTCTGGTCAGCAAAGAAGCAAATGACTAAAAGGAAGGCAATTTAAGGCGCGGTGTGATCTCAATATTCACAAAACTGGGTTTCTTTGGTGCTTGAGTTCGAGGAAACCTAATGAAAATATCGCACGCAAAAAATACAGAGCATAGAAAAAGGTCTAAAGAAAAATATTAACCGAATAGAATATTAAATAGTTGTTTGATATTCCCAATAAAAAATCGTAATTTGCTATACAAAAATAAACTTAATCGTCGAAGTTCTCTGTATTTTCAGCGGTAACAACATATTTTTTTTGAGAATATAATACGTATATGGTTTTATTAAAACTTCAACCGGACAGATATTGAATTTAATGTGTATATTTTGAATAACCTAAGGAAAACCCTCAAATTAAATGTTGATTCGCAATCTAGTTACATTGTTAGCAAAAATATGCTCTGAAATTTTGAACCCTATTCAGCTTCACGTAAATGTAACATTAGATTAACGCAGATATGCGGTTGTGTGAGTGAAATCAACGTTTTTAAATCGTAGTCATACCGCGCCTTAAACTTCATCGGCAGAACTGGCTAGCGAATGGACGATTACCCCTCTGGTAGTGAAGAATTCTGGTCGCTAGCTCAAGCTGCTGAGGGTAACTTCTGTCGGTCGTCTCTTCCATAACTGCGTAAATCGGACGACTCCGTGGTCCATACGGCAAAGGGGAATGCCGAACTTCTTGGCATCCTTGTTGCCGCTAACTCAACTCTTGATGATAGAGTGATCGCCTCCGCCTGAAAACCTGTGAGAGCTTGATACCAAGAAGTTGAGAGGACCAGACGGTATTCACGCAGTGGTGTTAAAGATGTGTGCTTCTGAGTTGATTCCAGCCCCGGATCTAGTGGGGGGGAGGGGCACACCGGGGCACCCGCCCCGGACGGCAATTCAGGGGGGGCAAAAATCATAATATAGTATGATTAAAAATAAAAAAACTTCCTGCACAAAGCGCCTAGCATTCCGTATGCTAGGTAGCATTCCGTAGCCTGGTTGGGAGAATAAATAAATTTATTAAAAAAGAGTTCATATTGTCCCATTCACGAAAAATGCCAACTATTATTTATTTGTTAGTTTTTTTTATCTTATCTCTATCACGTTTCTGCCCCGGTTTGAAAAAATTGTAGATCCGTGGCTGGTTGATTCCCCGTCTTAACGTGCTTATTCTTATTCTATCTTGTGCCACATGATACGTCTTCGTGAAAGGTTACCCTTTTTCATTCCATCCACATAATGGGCGATCTCAGTGACTTTGCTAACTACAGGCTATAGTGATAAGCCTATAGCCTCCCTGCTTGCAACGGTAATGGAGCGCGAGATTAACATGCAGCTCCTGGGATATCTGGGAGATCATCAGCTGATCTGTGATCGACAATACGGTTTTTACGACGGTCGTTCAACTGGTGATCATCAAATTTATCTTACGAACCTATAGGCATCGTCAGGCTATTGATCACAACGGGGAAGCACTGGCAGTCAGCCTAGATTTTGCTAAAGCCTGTGACCAGGACTGGCACAGGGAGGTCTCACGAAGTTAACATCTTACGGTCGCTGTGAGAGATTATGCAGTTGGGCAGTCAGCTTTCTATCTGAGCGATATATCAAGGATGTTGCTCAGATACGAAACCTATAAAATGCTGGTGTTCCCCAAGGGTCTGTGGTATCTCCTACGCTGTTCATTCTGCATATCAATGACATGGCATGAGTGGCAACTGTTGCTATGCAGATGACAGCACAGGGGATGCCTACTACACAGCCCCCCCTTAATTCCTCTCAGTTGCAAAACTTGCAAGTGGCGGATAGCAGGCTTAAAATTGTGTCTGAAGTCGAGAACTCTCTGGAGCAAGTCTCAGAATAGGATTGACTTAATTTAGTCGAGTTCAACCCCACGAAGACACAAGTTGGCGCGTTTACCACTAAGAAAACCTCATTTTTCATAGTGCCTCAATTCCACGGTACCGCGCTCATCACTAAAAGTGTTGTAAGAGTATGATTCTGGGAGTTGATATCTCGAGTGATGTGTAGTATCAGCGTCATTTGGAAGCCAAGGCTAAGTTGGCTTCCAAAAAGCTTGATGTTCTAAACCGGGTTAAGCAGGTACCGGGCTAAGGTACTTCACTGCGAGCGAGGCATCTGCTCATGCTTTACAAAGCTCATGGCCGAATTGAAGTTTTATCCACACCGAGGAGACTCCCGGAGAACTTCTACGGTCAGATTCTCCCGATCATTTTTACCACGCACGTGCTAACTGTAGAGCTGTGCTACGTGTAGAATGAGCTTCCTCCTGAGGTATTCCTGGAGCGCTGTGTCATGGAGTTGCCGCCGGCATGTCCGCGCAGCACTCAGTTCCGGAGAGCATCATGAGTCGTGTAGAACGTAATTTTTTTGTACATTAAATATTTTGTTTAAATTTTGATTGGGCATTTAAATAATTGATTAAAAGTTTTTCTTATTATTATCTGTACTGCCTGTTTGTCTTCAATTCGTCGAGTTTCCAGATTTAGAATCATGGCCTCTTAAAGATAAATTGCATGATGCTAAAGTAATGAATGCATTAATACGATGAAAGATGGTCCAGAAAATAATTTTATTGCTGATTTCACTTTTCAATGAAGTATCGATGCTTTCCGGAACATTTTTCTAATCATAATAATTTTCTGATCATTTCACGAATTTTTTCTAAGGCGCATTGGGGGCCCTATCAGCCCCGGGGCCCCGTATAATTGATACGGCTGATACGGCGGTAGCTACGCCCCTGGTGGTTGCTATCACAGTAATATTATAGCGAAACTGTTACCTATAATTGAATTGCATGAGTTTGTTAAAATGTTTAACTTAGGTTAGTACTTGATGAGCGTATCAATCGAGAGCGTATCAATTGGATAAATGCCCGGTTAAGCCAAAAAAATATATACCGTTCCCGTTCCTTGGCTAGAGGGCATGGTAAACCATTGGTCTCAGTTGACATGTGGCAGTAGGGAACCTGTCAAAGGCTTATACCTAATGTCTGAAACAGTGGCGTAGTTAGCCCTAAGGAGGCCCCACATCAATATTTGTTGTGGGGCCCACTCAACGTCAGCTATCAAATATAAAAGAAGTTAAGAGTCGTAGGCCGCTGGCAAGCTTTTTTTAGGAGTGTTAGTGGGGGCCTCTTTACGCTGGGGGCCCCGTATAATTGATACGGCTGATACGGCGGTAGCCATGTCCCTGGTCCGAAATAAAATATCCTTCTCTAGATTTACAGCAAATGTTGTTATGGCCCAAAATCCCCACGCTGGAAAGTGAAACACGAGTATCAGCCACCTCCACGGGAGCTGCCGCCACCGAAGCCTCCTCGACAGAACTGTGCGCCGTTCAACTCCACCTCGAAGAGGAAAGGACTGTTCAAAGCTAGTGATTATCCAGCGTAAGAATCTGTACCAATACTTAATTTAAAAATCTTCTTTTTTATAGAAAAGTCTGGTGTTAGTTAAATACCACGAACCTTTGAATACTAGAACTAATTTCGGGGATTATAACTACGTAATTTGATTTCCAGTCCGTGCGATTATTGCCCGGAGTACAAGAAAAGACAAATGAAATTCACGTACTGTTTTTCTGATAAGAAAGTTCTCCGCTGTCCTGTTGAGGTTAGTAGAACAGCATTTAACTAGCTTAAAAATACCCCAAATTAACTAGTTTTTATAGCTTTTCTGCGTCTTTTTCCACAGATTAAATGTGTGCCATACAATCTGGATACGTGCGCAGTTTGTGGTTGCTCATGTTCGGCGCAAGGCGATTATTGGCAGTATGAAAACAGAATATTTCTGTGCAGAAAACACTACGCGCGACTGTTCAAGCACTGCCTTTCCAAGTTCCAAGGAGCGAAACTCGCAGAATTTAAGGTAAAGTCGGAGGTCAAAGGCTTACCGAGAAAGGGTGAGGGGAGAGGGTTATGTGCGTAGATGTGTAAGCATCGAGTCCATTTGTCAAAGGAGTTTGCTCACCCCGGGGTAAAAAATCTGCTTTGCCTTTCCGTGGACTAAAAATTCTGATCTGCACCTCCGAACCCTGCTCATGCAGGTACGTTAATGTTGGTCATTGAAGTATAATGTACAGACATCTCGAACAAAATGTGTGTCCCGCCGAGAGGTTCTATTTTCAAAATCGAGCCCCCTTTCTCGTTTCAAAATCGAACGAAGCCATTGAAAATTGAAGCCGATCGGCGCCAATTTATTGGGACATACATTGTGTTGTCGGTTCTGTATGCTATGGGTGAATTTTCAAAACTGCCATTTATGCATGTTATTCAATTTTCTGTCTTGGAATATAAATGTGATCACTCAAAATGTTTACTAAAACCTTAATTATGTATTTACTTAAAAGTCGTATTAAGTTAAATAATAAAATTCTGATGTTAGAATGTTAAAAAATTTAAAATAATGCTCGGAAAGTCATTAACCTCCCTGTTATTTATCGCCTGGCAGCGGTTTGAAGTTGGAAAGGCAATTTTGCAGCAATATCAATAATATTGCTGTTCGTCGACGAGTTGAAATCTTACAATTTGCATAACATCAAAGTGCATAACTTCGAACAACGAGTCGCACAGGTAACCAAGCATCTATTATTTACCTACCCGCATCATTTCAACAAGAAAAATTATTCGTGTGACGTAAGTCTTACGTCTGCGTTTGTGAAGTTGGCAGTACTTCAACACGTCAAATATCCTTCGGTTGTCAGCTGTCATAGTCTCTGGTCATCGTGTCGTCACTGACAAGTGTCAACGTCAACGCACCGTGTTGTCATTTCATTCGTACAACAATATTTAGTGTAAAGTGCAGTGAGTTTTCAAATCATAAATAAATCAACATTCAAGTTTTCAATCAAAGTGAAAGTGCGTCATAGTGCATAAGTTATTTAATTCGTACGTACATATTCAACGCTAAACAATGGACACTAAAAAACTGAAAACGTATCGAGCTCAATGCAAAGCCGCGCTAACACGAATCGAAAATTTTGTTAACGATCCCGCTTTTGGAGACACGAATTTAGAGGGTTTAGAAGTTAGAAAAGAAAAATTAATTTCCGTCTATAATGAATATGAAAATACACAATTACAAATTTTAGTTTTAGACGAAAGTGACAGTGAAGACATGGGGTTAGTGGAGAATAAATACTTTTCCTTATTAGCATCACTCAATAAAGGCATTAAAACACTTAGAATAAACGAATCTTCAAAACAAGGTAATACACACATAACAAACTTACCTGATATTGATTTGCCAAAATATGACGGCAAGGACTACACAAAATTTAGGCCATTTTATGAACTATTTCTTGCTGTAATCGATAAAAACCAGTCGTTGCCAGACATTAGCAAACTATGTTATTTAAGAAAATATTTAACAGATGATGCGCTAGCGGTAATTGTCAACCTCCCATTAGAAAATCGCTCATATAAGGAAGCATTACAGTTATTAACAAAACGTTTTGATAACAAGTCTAGATTAATTAGTAATCACGTTTCATTAATATTAGATATTCAACCTATGCAAAAGGGTACAGCAGCTGCAATTAGAGCTTTTATTTCTCAATTACAACAGCAATTGTATGCGTTAAAAAACTTGGAACAGCCTATTGATAAGTGGGACATGTTGCTCATTCCCATATTATGCCGCAAGCTGGATCTCATGACCAGTAGGGCCTACCAGCTTGACAGAGATTCGGAAAAGCTTCCTACTGTTAAGGATTTCATAGATTTTCTTGAAAAGCGTGCTATAGCGCTTGAAGATAGTCTGCCTCAAAAATGTACTTCCTATGAAGGTACTAAAATTAAATCTAGCAGTTATAAGGTGTCAAACACTGTTACAAAATCAAATAATTGTAAATTTTGCAATAACTCAGAACATGATTTACACATTTGTCCTTCATTCAAGATGTCTCCAATAGCGGCTCGTTTGAAGTATGTTAAGGATAAAAAATTGTGTTCTATATGTTTAAAATTGCATCAATCAAAATGTAAATTTGGGTTTAAATGTAAACATTGTAAGGGTGATCATAATAGTCTTCTCCATAATGAAGATGTGCAAGAATTGCCTACAAGCTTATTGGTAAGTCATGCTCCTATAAAGGTTATACTACCTACTGTAAAAGTAAAAATTATTGATAAATATTGCAGAGAAATTTATGTAAAGGCGTTACTTGACAGTGGCAGTCAGGCCTCATTTGTAACTTCTTCTCTTGTTAAATACCTAAATTTAGAAGCTGTGTCAGAGCCAAAAAACATCATAGGCATCACTAACAAGCCTACAAAAATTAATCAATGTGTTAATTTAACTGTAGCTTCATGCGTTTGTGATATGGTATACAAGGTTGATTGTCATGTAGTTAATTCAATAACAGCTGAGCTCCCACAACAATATATTAATATTTCAAACTGGGAGATACCTAAAAACATTAACCTTGCAGACCTTGAATTTAATTTGCCTTCAGAAATATCAATTTTACTGGGCGCTGATATTTATTTTAACAGTTTAATTGATGGTTGTATAAAATTGCCAAATGGACCTGTACTGCAAAATACTGCCTTTGGATATGTTATAGGTGGAAATGTTCCCACTTGTAAATCATTTAAAAACGATAATCTTGTTACAAATTTGGCTATTAGTGATCAACACAATATGTTGGAAAATATTATGGAGCGATTCTGGCTTTCTGAAAGGTTACCCGAAGCCATTGACAGAGTATCTGATGAGTTTCACCAAGCGGAAAAAATATTTAAAAATACTGTCAAGTTGCATGACAACCGTTACTATGTTGACTTGCCTTTAGTGGCACCCTTAGACCAGTTGCAACTTGGTGATTCTTTTTCTGTAGCTCTGCAAAGGTTTCACTCCTTAGAAAAAAGATTTAAAAATAATCCTACTCTGTTTAAGAAATATAAGTTGTTCATTCAAGAATATCTTGACTTGGGTCATGCCACGGAGGTCGATATTAGTCAGTATGATATTAATAATGGGCCTGTTTATTTTCTAGCTCACCATGCCGTTTGTAACGAAGCAAGCAAAACAACCAAGTTAAGGGTGGTATTTGATGGTAGTATGCAGAGTCGGAATAAGATATCACTAAATGAAGTCATGCTGAATGGTCCCACAGTACAGAGTGAGCTGTTTGATATTATTATTTTATTTAGGACTTATATTTTCACTCTTATATGTGACATTGAAAAGGCCTTCAGGCAGATTTACATCAATGAACATCATAAAGGGCTTCAAAATATACTGTGGAGAGACAACCCTAATAAGCCTATTGTTTGTTTACAATTGCAAACCGTAACATATGGCCTCAAGGCTAGTACCTTTTTGACCACACGTTGTCTGATTGATCTCGCTGATCGGTACAAGGATCAATATCCGCTTGCCGCACAAGCTATGCTGTACAACACTTATGTAGATGATATTATTTCAGGCTGTGATAGCGTGGAAGAACTCCATGATCTTAAATATCAGCTGACAGAGTTGCTTAAATTAGGTAGCTTTAGGCTACACAAGTGGTGCTCTAATAAATTAGATATTCTTGAAAATATACCCTCTGAGCACAAGTATTTCGAAAACATTGAACTCGATAAGTCCAGTGTCATAAAAACGTTGGGTCTGAAGTACAATATTTCTTCAGACACATTTACATTTTCTTGTCCTGTTGAAGATGTCAGTAATTGCAATACAAAAAGAAAAATTCTTAGTTATATTGGCAGGATGTTTGATCCACTTGGATTAATAAGTCCAATTATTGTGGTTGCTAAACTGTTCATGCAGCAGTTGTGGGCTGCCCAGTTGCCATGGGACTCTATATTGCCCCAAAATCTATTAAAAATATGGACAAAATTCTTAAATGATTTAAAATTCATGAATGAAATAACTGTGCCCCGAGGAATTAATTTTAACAATCATATAACTGTTGAGTTAGTAGGCTACTGCGATGCATCATTTAAGGCATATGGCTGTTGTTTGTATTTACGCTTTATTAACAGTGACAGTAGCACAAAAACATATTTACTGTGCTCGAAGTCGAGAATTGCACCTTTAAATAAGACCTTGACAATACCACAATTAGAGTTAAATAGTGCTTTATTACTCGCACAATTATCAAGTAGAGTAAATAAAATCCTCTCGAGTAGATATGCTAACATTAAAGTATTTTTGTACAGTGACTCTCAAATTACCCTAGCATGGATTTCTGCTAAAAAAGGAAATAATATTTATGTCAATAATAGAGTCAAACAAATTGTAGAGCTGTCAAAAGATTTCAAATGGTGTTATGTTCGGGGTGTAGATAATCCTGCTGATTTGATTTCACGGGGAAGTGACCCACACAAGTTGGGGTCAAATGTCCAGTGGTGGTATGGACCTGCCCAGTTAAGTGATCAAGATTATGTTCACGGTAGTGTAGATAGTAAAATACTTCAGTCAGTCAATGATAGTCCAGTAGAGCAGGAAATACATTGTCTACATAATAGAGTCCCTCAGTCTAACACATTTAATTTATTTGAAAAATATTCCAGTTTGAATAAGTTGCAATCAGTGGTAGGTTATATTTATAGATTTTATAATAATTGTTTACATAATAAAAATAATAAAAATTTCAGTACATACTTATCTCCAAGAGAATTAGACATGTCATTATTAATGATTGTACGCCATTTACAAAGAAGTTGTTTTAGCAATGAAATAGAGCTGCTCTTAGCTGGTAAAACCCTAAAGGGTGGCATTGGTAACCTACATCCTTTCATAGATAAACTTGGTGTTCTTCGAGTAGGTGGCCGTTTACAAAATGCAAAAAATTTACATTATGATAAAATGCATCCAATCATATTGCCAAAATCGACACACATTACCAATTTAATAATTGAGAGAGAGCATCTGCGACTCTTACATGCCGGTGCACGTTTAGTTTTGAGTTCTCTATCACAAAGGTTCTGGTTAGTCAGTGGTCTACGTGAGGTCAAAAAGGTGGTACACAAATGTGTTCGTTGTTTCCGGTTAAAGGCAGAGGCTGCTCAGCAATTAATGGGGTCTCTACCACCAGAAAGAATTACAGCGGCAAGGCCGTATGAGTATGTTGGGATTGACTTCTGCGGGCCATTCAGTATGAAAGTGTGTCGTATTCGCAAGCCACTTATCACTAAGGGGTACGTAGCGCTCTTCGTTTGCTTCGTTACAAAGGCCATACATGTAGAGTTAGCTTCGGATCTTACCACACCAACGTTTTTGGCATGTCTCAAACGATTCATATCTCGGCGAGGTATGCCTGTCAGGATATTCTGCGACAATGCAAAGACCTTCAAAGGGGCTTGTAATCAATTAAATGAATTGTATGAATTGCAGAAGTCTAAATGTCATAGAGATGCTGTAAACACCTATTGTTCTAACAATTATATTGAATTTAAATTCATACCCAGCTACTCCCCAGAGTTTGGCGGACTTTGGGAAGCTGGTGTTAAAAGCTTGAAATATCACATGAAACGAGTGATTGGCAATCTTAATTTAACATATGAAGAACTTAATACTGTTATTATTCAGATAGAGGCGATATTAAATTCAAGACCATTGATTGCTCTTACATCTGATAAGACAGATATTAATTATTTAACACCTGGTCACTTTTTAATAGGTAGTGCTTTGACCAGTTATCCTGAAGTAGAGTTCACAGAAAAATCTATTAATTATTTAAAATTTTGGAATATTGTTACAAAGATAAAACAAGATTTTTGGAAATCATGGTCAAAGGACTACTTAACACAGTTACAGAGTCGTCCTAAATGGAAAAATGTTACAGACAATTTAAAGGCAGGGGACTTAGTGCTTGTAAAAAATTTAAACACATCTCCATTAGACTGGCCTGTTGGTTTAATCATGAAAACTATTCCAGGAAAGGACGACAAAGTAAGAGTGGCTGAGGTTAGAATTGGTGATAAGACATTTGTGCGGTCAATTGTCACATTGTGCCCCCTACCTATTAATTAACACAATTGTATATTTCTATTTATATCTTCAAACTAAACATAACTAAAAGTAAGTTAAAATTATTGTATTGTTTTGTGTAAGCTTAATGTAGCTGATAAGGTATTATACGCCCGGCCCAATTATGTTCAATCATTATGGTTGAACATATAGTCTGTGGTAGCGCTGTGTGTTTCTATTTTATTTTATATTTTATCTATAGTATCTATTGTCTATGATTGTATCTATACTCTATGGTTTTTTCTCCTTTTTCTTCCTCTCTCCGCTACCGTTGCCGCCGTTACATGTCCGCGCTCTTAAATAATTTTAATATTGTAAATGAACCAGTGCTCAAATAAATACAGTTTTAAAGTTTCTCGCATGTTTTATTATACAACGGTATTAATTCATTAATGTCATAAGGAACTCAAAATACCGCCCTAAAAAATGCTTTTTTACTCTCTATACGTAAGAATTAATGTCTAAGCTAAATATTCATAAATGTTTTTCAAGCGTAAATTATCTGTAATACCATTATTTGACAGTTTAAAATTTTGTCACGAGATTATCGTCACTAACATCCGCAGTTTTTGTTTCGTGAAATTTGTTCAACGAAATTATTATTTAAAATTTTAAAAGCAATTCACACCCGCTTCTCTCAGTTGAAATCAAGATTTGGATGAAAAATGCATTGTGAATATGATAAAGTACGCGAAAGTTAATGATAAGTATAGTTTGTCAGAAAATCTCGTCATCAAACTCCTGAATATATTTTTGATAAAAAAATATATAATTCAACAATAAGTACCCATGAATATCGCCTAATGGTATTTAATAAAAAATAACTTAATTCCATTATAAGTGATATAAAATTGAGCAAGTTTTGGTATGTTTTGTACCGTTTCGTCATAAATCGCTACATCATTTACCGCAAAATTCTAATGACGTGAATGATTCCTGTAGAGGAAAATGACGAATCTAAATAATATTAACAACCTGATTGAGTGTAGCCACCAAGAACTTAACTCAAAAGATGCCGTTAATCCATAAAATCAACCCAAAAGTGCGTATATACTTGATAAATATGCAATTTTCTGATTTTCTTTGCATTTTATACTTGTAAATAGATCTGATTCGCTTTTAAAGATCCGTCGATTTGAAAGGATGCTGTAAACGAAGTGGTTCGTCAAGGACTATTTCATCCCTTTTTCTAACGGTCCTAATGTTGGTGAAACTTGTCTATGGGTTATTGTCGAAAGCATTTAAGCTGAGAAGCGCAAACATTTCTCATATCTTGCCTGGGTCTATGCTCGAAGCTAGAAAGCTCCGGATATTAGATGTAAGAAGAAAGCTTTTAACTTTTATTTCTTCATGGGGTTCGCCTGGATAGCTACCACCTACTACCACCTACCCTTGAGCATGAGTCAGCCACCAAACGACTCGTCGTCTTCCAGCTGGGGACTTGAGAGCCAGTTCTTTCTTTTTCTTATCTCTTTCTTGGCCGGCAATGCATCGGTGATGCCTTTGGTGTTGCTGATATCCATAGGCGACGATAGCCACTTACCATCAGGTGGATCGCCAACTTATTTGCCGGCTATTCCCATAAAAAAAACCTATCTGCTTAGTCCTACAAAAAGACATTCAAAAGAAAACTTACTATCGAATCGACCGTATTAAACAATGGCACAAAGCCTCTGGCCAACCAATCTGCCAATAGAGCTTTTGGATTCCTCATCAAAGCTAAGACTAACTAACGTTATGGCATACTTAGAACAGAATGACCTTCTCAGTGACTGGCAGTACGGGTTCCGCTGAAACCGTTCGACAGACCTTCTACCATATGCCACTCACACCTGAGGCAAAGTCCTCGTTTCTCTTGACATCTTGAAAGGCATCATCTTCATCATAGGGTTTGGCAAGCTAGCCTTTCAGCTGAGTTTCTCGACATTAGCAATGACAACCTTTGCTGGAATTCCAGAGGTCTGTTCCCCCTCAACTCTATTCTTGCTGCACATCGAAATCAGCTCATGCTCAATGTGTATAGGTCCGCAGATGACAGTACAATTGTGGAGAGGTAATTGTCTACCGCTCGGACGGTCTAATAAATACAGTTATGAAGAAGTGGTCTTGGTCGAGCGTGTGAATCTCACACTTCTGGCACTCAATGGAGCGATACCAACTCTTTGAGATTCAACGCCACAAAAACATAAGCGTCTATATTCACTGCCAAAAAGGAGCCCGTTCATCTTCTTCTTCTTCGTTCTTCAGAAGGTATCTTTCGAATACATCGTCAGCCTTCGGTTGTTAGAAGTGGAGATACACTCGAAAATATATTCTGGTTTATTGAATCCAAACTATGGCAGCTTCTAGAATTCTGGGTGTCCTAGAGACGAACGGAAGAAGAAGAACCAAATGCCATCTATCAGCGTGTGATTCCATGTAGGGGCATGCTTTAAAGGTGTATTGATGACCATTGAGACCAACTTAGAAAGCCTCAAGCACGTGTGTAGAGTAGCCAGTTTCTAGTTTTCTGTTTTTTTTTGTACCATCTTGGACATAATCCGTCAATCTCCACAATCGAATGTCGAGATAAAACATCATTATCTTGCCTTCACCATAAGCATCCCTATGTCCTCTATGTGCAAACGATCCTTTGCTTGATCATTTATTATGCGAACCACGAAGGTCAGGAATAAAATTCCTGCGATTTTACCTTGGGTGTCTTCAAGTTAAGAGTAAATAGGCTTAATAAAGTAAGTGTGGCTTATCAATCAAGCATGTCTTCATTACCACTTACCATTGATTGTAGTCATGCATTAATTTATAAAAGTCATGTTGTTTTTATGATTGATAAAATCTATTAAAATACGTAATCAGTCATTAAAATACTTCAATACGTTATGTTGATTTTATCAAATCAATCGAATATTGTTATTTTTCTTGATAAAAAAGTTGATTACACGTTGGGATTTAAATTTTCGTCATTACCCTCTACACCTCATCATTTACGTCAATGGGCTATATCATTTTCCTCTACACAACATCATTTACTTCAACAGGGCTTTTCCTTTTTTCTGGATTTTCTCCTGAATTTGCTGTTTAAATCATAGTTGCAATATATAACAAGCTTTCTCTATAAAAAACTAATCTAATTCAGTTGTTATTCCTTAATTTCTTGGACAAAATAAAAAGTTACCTAAAAAACGTCATAAAAATGGCAAAAATGAAAATTCACCCTATTATAGTAATAATACTTCAATGATGTTGGTAGCTTTTTTTCTTTTCTCTTCTTTTTTGGTCGGCAACGATGGTAACGTAATTAGTGTCGTTGATGTTCATGAGTGATGGTGACTAAATGACTTTTCTTCACTTTTTTACAGTCAGTTAGGGACTGCTTCTTTGCGCACGCTCATAACAGCTGCAAAGCTGCCTTGAAGATAATGAAAAGTGAAGAAATAGAAAAGAAACTACGAAAGGAGGCGTATTTAGATTTATATTTCCCACAACGAAGATTTTGTAACAATTAATTACATTTACGTACCTACATAAAACAAAATATTTAATTAAAAAAAATTGGAAACTAAGAAATCAAGATAGCTTTCTGAACTACAACCTAAAGCGGTAAATAGGTAAACTCATAATTTATAGCTATACATAGATTATAGTTTTCTAAAAATTTATATGAATAGGTAGGTACATGTACCTATTATAATTATTACAGAGTTCAATAAAATATTATTGCCCTATGTATTTTACTAAAACAAATAAATTTCACCCTTCATTGATTTGCGAGGTGATGCTAGTACAGTTGTACCTATTTATTAATGAAATGAAATAAAGCACTTTGTAACCTATCAAAGCGTTTCATTATTTTTGACGTGATAACGTCTATTAAAACGATGAACGTCGGGCGCACGCACGAAAAAATGTAGCGTTCCGCGAGCGAGAGAGAGGCACGATCGGCGTATCGTAGACGATGCCGTAGGTGAGCCGTAGGCGATCGTAGTTGAGTGGAGCGGAGCGGGGCGAGGTGGAGCAGGGCGGGGCGAAGCAGGGCGGGGTGGGGCGGAGCGGAACTTTGTCATGACGTTGTCACGTTAAAATACCGTCCATAAACCGACTTTACAGACAACCATTTTTGAATAATTAAAGGAAAATTAGGAGCGGAAAAGCATATTTTTTAATACAATGTACTAAAATTAATAGTTCTCTCCTTAATTATCTTGCAAGATTTGACCCACAGAAATAGGGTAAGCTAAATAAAAGCGTTTGACATGAAGCAGTTTATTAAAATCCATTATTTTCCGTGTTTGCCGTATAACTTTGATTTCTTGGAAGTAATTTTATACGGCAAACAAGGAAAATATTGGATTTTAATAAACTGCTTCATGTCAAACGCTTTTATTTAGCTTATCCTGTTTCTGTGGGTCAAATCTTGCAAGATAATTAAGTTAATACAGTTGTTGTGTTTTATTCAACGGGTTCGATTCCTGGTTGGGAATATTCACTTATAACACCACAAGAGCTTCAAAATTATCGGGTATTTCCCGATAGGTTCGTTGCAAACAAATGAAGGAGTCAAGTTTTTCAGGTTAAAAAATCACGAGCGCGAAGCGCGAGTGATTTTTCCTGAAAAACTTGACGATTTTATTTGTTTGCAGGGAACCTTGAGGCTCAGATGAAGGAAATCTAAGCCTTGAGGGAAATGCCAGATAATTTTGAAGCTCGTGTGGTATTCGGGGGATTATTTTTCCAATTTTCACAATTGAATTCAACCTGTCAGTTTGACGTGTGGTTAATTTGACTGGATCATGTTTTGTTTTTTATATATAGCAACTACCAGAGAAAATTTTCAAAAAATTATCAGTATAATACCATGTAGGTTGTACCACGTGACGTCGAATGGTGCAATTCTATTGGTCGATATTTGGGTCGGAAAAATAATCACTTTTAAAAAACAGTTGTCATGGGACGGCTGACAGATGTGAAACATCGAAATGCGTCGCCACGATCGCCAAGTCTAAAATCAGGTTTACCCCTCGCGTAAAGATGTTTCACATCAAACAATGGTGTAGGTAGTTTTATTTTTCATCAAATCCAATGGTGTAGGTAGTTTTATTTTTCATCAAAATTGGGCCTGAGAGTCCATTTAGGATTTTTTTCTATTCCTCACAGTTTCAGAGTTGGCCATTCACTTGATTCACACCCACTTGAAAAATTCACCTGTTTATGCCCTCTTTATTATCTTTACTGTCAAATTTTGCCCTAACTTACCTTAAACTTCAGTTTTTTCGCCGCTCACATGCTCGGTGGATTTTCTCCGTTTACGAGTGTCTCGTCTCGTGTGCGACTCAGTGCCGATTCAAGACGAGACAATTTTTTTTTTATGGAAATAGCCGGCAAACGAGCTGACGATCCACTGATGATAAGTGGCTATCGTCGCCCATGGACATCCAGCAACACAAAAGGCATCACTGATGCGTTGCCGGCCAAGAAAGAGAAGAAAAAGAAAGAAAGAACTGGCTCTCAAGCCCCCAGCCGGAACACGACGAGTCGTTTGGCGGCTGACTCATGCTCAAGGGTGGTAGCTATCCAGGCGAACCCCATAGAGAATTACTAATAGTATTAATGGTATTAATCAACAATTAAAATCAATATTACAAATATAATCCTTCCAGGGGCCCTACCACCAGCAGGCCGGATTTAGTCGCCTTTTACGACACCCATCCGGCGTGGGATTGGGGAATTTAATCTAAGCCGCCCCATTATGGCTGTTTCCCGTGCGCGCAACCACTAAAGCAGTGTTGTGTGATCTTAACGTAGGTCATAGAGTAAAATTATTTTTATTAATGGCAACTTTTTTTAATCAATCATCTGCTGACTCCATCCAGAGAGAAATTAATTTGTTGATTTTGTTGTCGTATTTATTTTGATAAAAACACGCAATTTGTGTGAATAAATAGTGTAAATCATGAAACTGGATTCAAACAATAAGATGATAAATAGTGATGGTGGTGCTGAAACACCTGACGAAATCGTGGATCCTCGTCAGAATGCCGAAGATATTATTGATGAAATACTCGCCGAATTTACTGATTCACGATCACCTGATGCTCTGCGGCATGGCAACGGCATACCAGAGAACTTGTTTAACATAATCCAGCCGCCTCAGACGAGAACTCCAGCGAATTCTTTTTCAGAAAATGCAACCCTTGATGACATAGATCCTTCGTCCGATTTGGGTACGTCTATACGTAATAAATGTTTGGAATTGGAGGAGATCCTGCAAAGTCTCAAGTCGCGACTGAACCACGTCGTTCTGGACGATAACATTGTCCTCAGCCCAGAAGCTAACTCCTTGGAAGCTCAGCTTGAGCATGATTTGGACACAGATTGTCAGGAAGATATATCATTGCAGGAATTCTTAGAGCTCCTACATTCGCAGAATAAAATAAGTACCAGCAGCGTTCAGTGATTGGTTAACATTATTCCAATTAATTGTAAGATAAAATGAATTTATTGTGTGCAAATTTGAGATTAGATATTATTGTTAAACTATTAAATTTAATATCAGGCTTATTGTCTGTTTCACTAATATAAACAATAGGTACTTTTATGAAATGATTTTATGATTTCTTTATGTACCTTTAAATAAAATGCTATGAATAATTCAAATGTTTATTTTTGTAATCATAAATTATTGAAGTACAAAACTGCATTACAATTAGTGACAATACATTTTTTTGATAATTATTTAACTGCCAATTAATCTTATTGTAAGATAAACAATCAATCAATTTTAACAACTAATTCAACAATTCTTTTAAGCAACATCTTTTGTTTCCTTTTTGTCCAGATTGGACATTTATACAACCATTCATGAGGATAACAATATTCAAAATACATACAACATTACGGTATACTTACAAAATAATTATATGTAATTTACATGTCATCAAAAAATGCTTTTGCTTGTGAACTTAAAGTCACATCAGTTAATGTGGGGATGGTATCATTTTCATATAACTGGCTGTCACCCTGTTCCACATTTTCAATGGTGCTTGATGCATTCTCAGTTTTAAGAATAAAGCCTAATTTCTGTGAATCTATAATTTCTAACATTTCATGCTCCTTGCGTTGTAGCAGTTCTGTTTTGAATATTTTTAGCCAATCATTATAGTATGAGGCTTCGGAGGTTACACATTCCTTTCTGAAAAACGTAATGCATTCCAATGCTTTAGAATATTTGCCATCTATGTTGGTGCGAACCAAGCTTTCTATGGCTTCAATCATGAGTGGTGAGAGATCACCAAGTGTTTTCCCATTAGTTATGAGATTTTGATAATCACTGATTGGATCAATGGTGCCTATTGTTGTGGTATTTTTTGTAAAATTATTTATATTTATCTTTGGTAAATCAGCCATATCTACATCCGTGTTTGTAGAAGGAGTTGGGTCAGCATCCATGTTATTGGAAACAAAAATCTCTTTCTTCATTCGCTTAACTTCAACTTTCTTTAACACAAATAGCTGTTTAAGCTTTTCTAATTGGTTTCGTGATCTCTTTTCTATTAGGGGTGGGACTTTAAATAACTTCATTATGTCTTCTCTGGGTTCAGGTAAGGGTTTCCCAGGATTCATGGCTCGAAAGGCAATACAGTCTAAAACATGTTGTACGGTTGGGCTCACTGTTTCAGCAATAGGAAAAGCCTCCGTATCGTCACTCTCTAGCTCATCATAAGCTTTCATTAAAACCATGGATTTGATAAGATCTTTGAATGCGTCAACTTGCTCTTCTGTGCATTGATACTTCTTCAAGTTTGTAGGTGGAAATGACATAATTTTTATGTCTTCCTTGTAACACATAGTTGCCATAGACAAGCAAATGCCATTATCAGAATCAAGGATGGGCATCAAAGCAAATAATTTTGGTGCATTATCTTTATTAGTAACTTTCCGCACAATACCCACTAGATTTTGTTCATGAAGACACAAAACCAGGCATTTGATTGCTCGTTGTGCTTTCTTATCGCCTTTTCTACCAAAAACATATAGCAAATTTTCTCCATTTAAATGGTGCCAGGAAATATTTTCTGCATTTGTGAAACCATATACTTTTAACGATTTCTCACCTGATTTGTACAGCATGTTTTTGTCACTTTCTGCAAAGGGTATTATTTCTTGACCGTAATGGTATCCCTTTATCAGTTCCTTGGTTTCAACTACATTTTGATCTTCTACATTTATATGTGTTTTATTTTTAACAATACCTTCTGTTGTACTGGCAGTATTAGTAATTGGGTTTTTGATGGCTTTTTCCCACTTTTTGATAACTGGTTCATCTTTAATTTTTACATAGCAGGAGATTGGTATCTTGACATCAGGGGTAAAGCTTAGATCAGCATTCCAAGGAATGCAAGCAACTGCTTTCTTTTGATGGTAGAGTAAGAATTTCATACAATAATCAAAGCTAACAGATACACCACCAGTTTCATGTACCAACTGTCGTGCTAAATCAAAATCTTGGCTTTTGTCACCTGAACCATAGATATCTGGACCGAAAATGTCTACTTCAAAGTTCTCTTCTTTGAATCCATCCAATACCTATAAATTAAGAATGTTAATTTAATAAAATTTTAACATCTAATTCTTTCATCTAGCAATTAATTATAATTGCTAAACAGCAAGATTTTATAAAAGAAGCTTTTATAAATGTCAAATATTATCCAACATTTTAAAACTTTTCCCCCATAAACTTCTGGATTGAACAGTGACCTAGAGTCATAGAGTAGTGATCTAGGCTCTTTACTTTCTAAGGAAGAGGCCATCCATAAAATATGTCACACTAATTGCATGACTTTTTGATCCCTCCCCCCTCCTTAACGCAGCTGGTCACTTTTGTGAGACCTTCCCATAGTGTGACATCACATATTATGAACTTTTACACCTAGAAATTATTAAATTAAAATAGCAGTTCCAAAGTAAGTTTTATTTCCATTTATTGTTTTTTAATATTTACCTATACATATCAATTATTCGACTTTGAAATGTGACATCACGAAATTTGGGTCCCCTCCCACTCCTTGTGGGCATACACTACATCGACTCCCCCCCGCCCCTCCCTAACGTGTGACGTAATTTATGGATGGTCCTAATGGGTGTAATGGGTTGAAGCTCAAGTAGACAAAGAGGTTAATGAACACCTACAAAGATTACATTGACTCACCATTTTAACTGTTTTGCTATTAAAATCTGATGGTGACTTAAAGTTTGTCATCAAAATTATTTTCTTTTCTGAGAACTTTACTCCTTCCACACCATTTTTCAAATGGTCTGCAGCAACAATGAGGGAATCAAACCAATCTCCTTCAGTATTTGATGTCTGAAAAGGTTTAAAGAACAGTACAATACAAAAAAGTATAACAAAGGTTGCAATACTATCAATCTAAAATTTTGCCAAAAATAATACCTGCTAATAGGACTGGATGGGATATAATGACATAGTCAAACTAAACTTACTTTTTCTGGTAAACTACGTATCATTTGCCAAGAAGGAGGTTGTAGTTCTGAAAAAACTTCTATGTGTCTGAAACTTCCTGGACTTTGCTCAGCCATAGCGTTCTTACTCTTTTTAGCGCCAAGTAAAATAATTCCTATATAATTTTTTTCCTGTGACAGGATCTTCCGTTCTATAATCTTACTGGTGCATTCTCTTGCGCTTTCGAAGAAGTTCTTTTCATTAATTTCTTTTCCCTTGATATTTTCTTCGGAAGCCGACACATTCTTCCCAACATCCAGAATAATTATCGTTGCACGATCAATTTTTTTCGCCATGGTTTACTTTTATTGATATTAACTAATTACTTTGATGGGGTCAGTAAACTCAGTAATAATTAGGTAATTCTGATAAAGCACGCAAATAAATTGTTAAATCACTATTATAGTTAATTAAAATCGAACAAACACTTCGCAAATTCGCAATTCCCAATTTTTGCAATTTAAATCATCAACAAGTTCAAACATGTTCCAAACAAGTAGAAACAAAAATGACAACTGTTTGTCAATAATGTCAGATTGTTTGGTATGTCAATGTCATCATTGTCATCAGAACAAGAATTTACAGATGATCACATTGATCACAGAGCAGATTTTATTTCATAAGAATTTTGCTTATTAACTAATAATTAATAAAAATTTAAAACACCTATAAAATAACGTTTCGACAAACTATGTCAAAAAGACACTTTTTGTAAACTTTTATAATTAATATTATTTTCGAATCCCGTTCCCGATGTCGTTTTTATAATTTCTCAGTCAAGTGAAGTGAAATGTCAGTTGTCACTTGTCATATTTGTCTATTTGATATTTTTATTTGACATGACATTTCGCTTGCAATAACAAAATTGAGCTGTATACTTTTATTTATTTTCAGATTTACAGCTTGATTTATTCTTAGTAAGTTTTGAATATTTTTACTATAAAGCGTGTCAATATGTAATTTTAAAGTAAAACTTAGCAACGATGGACTGAAAACAACATGTTTACTTGAACATAGTTGAGCTGCAAATCTTGACAAAATGATGAAGTTTTCCTTCCAGCACCGTGCATTTTACTGTTACCTGGGCATGAGTGTATGGATTTTCTTCCTGATAACAGGTATGAATAATACAGTAAATTACTTAACTCAGCCTAGAGATACAATACTTCAGATGTAGATAGCTGAATCTGTGAATCCATACGTAACGTGGACGGGACGGGGACGGGACGTGGACGAGGCATAAATATACGTGTGCGCCCCGTTCCCGTCCCGTCCGTGTCTCCGTAGCGTATGCGCTATCATTTACATTTTCTATAAAACGATGTTTAGAAAACTTCACGTCCTGTCCCGTCCCTGTCCCGTCCACGTTACGTATGCATCAACCTTAATATTTCTTATTTTCAATTATTACATAAATAGATTATGCAGTTAATTAAAGATTACACGTCAAATTCATATAGAATAACTGGGAATGAAGTATTTAGTTCCCTGCTTCTTTGTCTTTTTTATTTTTTTATTTTAATATATTTATTAACAGGACACTCAACTCAGATAACACTATTCCAATCTTATCTGACTCTGAGTTGAGGGCTTAGTGTACCCATAATTAAAGGGTGCCACATTGTGCATTTTCATTGCTACAATACCAGTCAGACACAGACAGTCTATGATCATGGCTATGGCTAATCAACCATTTTAGAGAATAGCATTTTGCATTTATTTTTGAGAATAGCAGCATAATATTTTATTTAAGTACATTCCTACATTAAGAATTTCAGCTTCTTAAAATGGATTTTAATTTTTAGTTTTTTTTTTTTTATAAATGAAATATCTGGTGTGTTTCAGTTGTTTATAAATATATGTCGGTGGGAGAAGAAACGGTAGCTGTGAAAGTATTGCCATATGAGCGCGAATCGAAGAGTGATGCTAAATATCGGAGAATTTATTTAAGAGCTTGCAATCCACCAGAAAACATTGTCCGAGGAACAGAAGGTAATATAATACTTACTTACTCATTCAGGGTACATATTTGTTAGAATGAAAAGAGTCTTCAGTTTTGATATAGATCTTTTTGTTCTTTATAAGTTTATTTTTCTACTTGGCTATTGTTTTTTTACCTGTCAGTGTGTTTGAAAATTTTTGAGTATTCTCGTGTCAATATATGAATAAAGCAAACTTACGTTTTTATCTAAACTTTATTCTACTACCAGTAAAACATATTGTCTGTAATTTCTACTGGCTACGCACTTTGCACGTTAGTGGGACTTGAGTTGCCCCCACTAACAATATTTCTTTAAAATTGGTTTTGTACTTCATTGTAAAAAAATATACTCATTGAAACTCTCAAACTAACATTTCCTGTCTCAAGTAGTAGGGACACAAATAGTATTGCTATAAATTGAAACATTCAAAGCCACAAGTATTAACATTCTATACATTATACAACATTATAATTAACCATCTTACTGACAATTTAAGGTTCTCTGGTTATAGGAATTTGTGGTGTACAATACTCATCGAGAGCCAGTTCTTTCTTTCTTTTTCTTTTTTGTTTCTTGGCCGGCAACGGATCAATGATGCTTTTGATGTTGCTGATGTCCATTTTTTTTTTTTTTTTTTTTTTTTTTTTTATAGCCTGAAGGGCAGACGAAAAAGCTTACGGGCCACCTGATGGTAAGTGGTTACCGTCGCCTATGGACATGAGCAACACCAGAGGAATCGCCAATGCAACGCCGGCCCTGAAGGAGAACTCTTTTTACACCTTTTTTGAAGAATCCCATGTCATAGCGCTCAGGGAATACCTCAGAAGGAAGTTCATTCCACAGCTTGCACGTACGTGGCAAAAAAGTTCGTGAGAATCGGACTGTAGAGGTTCTCCACAAGTCCAATTGGTGTGGATGGAACTTCAATCTTCGGCGAGTGGTGCAATGATGAAAAGGAGACGTAGGCATCATGTCAAACAATTCCTCGGAGCACTCACCGTTGTAAAGTCGGTAGAACACGCAGAGAGAACCGATGTCTCTTCTGAAACTCAAGTGTTCTAACCTGTGAGTGACTCGTGGGTCGTTGACAACTCGGACCGCGCGCTTCTGTATGGCGTCAAATGGGCTAAGCTGGTATTGCGGCGCCCCAGCCCAGAGGTGGGAGCAGTACTCCATGTGGGGCCTGACTTGAGCTTTATAAAGCATTAGCAGGTGCCTCGCAGTGAAGTACTGCTTAGCCCGATTCAGGACACCAAGCTTCTTGGAGGCCAGCTTAGCCTTGGCCTCTAAATGACGCCGATACTGCACATCACTTGAGATGTCAACTCCCAGAATCCCAACACTTTTACTCACGGTGAGCGCGGTACCCTGGAATTGAGGCGCTATGACGAATGGGGTTTTCTTAGCGGTAAACGCGCAAACTTGTGTCTTCGTCCATGGGCGACGATAGCTATTTACCATCAGGTGGATCGTCAACTCATTTGTTGGCTATTTCCATAAAGAAAATTCATCACAATTTTTCATATTTTCGACTTTATATAAGTTTCTTAAATATTTTTTTAAAATATTTTTAATTATTCTTATTCCGTTTCTTTCAGCCGCTGTTGATAACGAGGCTTGGCTACTTCAGGGGGTGCTAGTGTTAACCAGGCATGGAGACAGGGGGCCTCTTACCCACTTGAGGGAAGGAGACAAGCTACCGTGCGATGTTGGGCCTGCTTCACCATTACTGAAAAGGTAAAATGGAAGGTATTTCCGATTTTTTATGATGATTTTTTATGACTCTTTCATCTCTCTTATTAGCTGGTAATGTATCGGAGAGGCCTTTGGTGAGGTTGTGAGGGCTTCAAAAAACGAGGAGGTATTCAATTCGACTGTATTTTTTTATGTTTGTTACCTCAGAACTTTCTACTGGGTGAACTGCTTTTGATGTCATTTTCTTAATCGAAAGCTGATGCTTGTCGTGTAGACCCAGTTAAATTTGAGTGAGATCTGACGAGTAGTTTTTAAGTTATCCTTAATTTTGAAGTTGTTATTTGTAGTCATTTAATATAGCAACTATCATTCATTCGCAGTCATTTAAATGCAAGCTTTGTGACATTGCATTATGTGTAATAAGTTTGAAAATGTGTGTGAGAATTCTGTGTTGTTTTACTCCCCTTTTCAATGTACTAGCACATACACTCCACTCCATAACATAATAAATAACACTTCAGATGGTGACACATTGTACAGTAAATTTTACAAATGACATCTCCCTGTCTGCATATTCACAAACACAAGGGCAATATCGTAATATGTGTTGTACAAGTGTGATAGACCTTGGCTGTTTATAACCCCCCGACGTAAAAAGGAGGTATGACGGAGGTATTGACGACACTTAGCCTAGTTGGTAGCAACCCTGCCTAGGAAGCGAGGGGTCCCTGGTTTGATTTGATTCCCTGCTGGGGCAGATATTTATGTGACAAATAAATATTTGTATTTAGGTCATAGATGTTATTGGGATGTGTTTTATGTATCATCCATGCCACCCGCGACACAGGTAAAAACCTACTGTGGGGGTATAAGTGTGCAAGCGTTTAATTGTTTATTATGACCTTGTCTGTCAAGATGCAGCAGTGATAGCCTAGCGGTTAGAACGTTGGTCTCCCGAACGCAGGGCCCGAGTTCAAATCCTCGCACACATCACTTGCTTCGGTGAAGGAAAACATCGTGAGGAAACCTGCACACCTGAGAATGCTTCATAATGTTCTAAAAGATGTGTGAAGTCTACCAATTCGCACTTGGCCAGCGTGGTAGATATGGCCTATACCCCTCACATTAAGAGAGGAGACCCCGAGCCCAGCAGTGGAACAATTATGGGTTTTTGCTTTGCTTTTTCGCTTTGCTGTCAAGATGATACTCGGTATTATTTGAATGTTCAATTCAATGTTCTAGTTACGAGGAGTACGTAGTGAACGCGAGTGCCTCGGGTCGCGCGTGGTGGGTGGCGGGTCCGGGGCCGTTCCACAACTTCCCCTCTCTCCCCCGCGCCGCCGCCACGCACTGCGCCCTGGGACAGCTGACGCCGAGGGGGGTGCTGCAGATGCTGATTGTAGGTGAGATGTTAATGAACTATCGCTAATTATCTTTTTTATGCTTTGAGCCAACGAGCAGACGGGTCACCTGATGGTGATCCGATAGACTCGCTTCTTGAAGGACCCTATGTCATAGCTTAGTGGGATAACAGAAGGAAGTTTGTTCCACAGTTTACATGTGTGTGATAGGATATGTCTCTGCAAGGATGGCTGGACGGACGGACATGACGAAACTATAAGGGTTCGGTTTTGATTACGGAACCATAAAAAAAACCTAAAGAACCATTTTGAAACCTACCATATAAAATTTTACATAGGAGCTAGCGTTGAAATTTATTTATTATATTTTTAAAATAACAAATCACCCATTAGATCATGTTTATAAGTAATTTGATTGTTATGAAATGGTATGAATACTCTCCGGAACTATATTTTCCAGGCGACGTTATTTAATTGATGATTGAATTAAAAATAAATCGTTTCAGGCAATATCTTAAAGGAGGCTTATGGCGAGAAATTAGGATTAGAAAATATGGAAATGACTGGCAAGAAGGACACAGGTTAGTGTTATGATCATTTCTTAGGGGACTTTATTATTAATATAACTAAATGTCGATGCATACGTAACGTGGACAGGACGGGGACGGTACGGCACGTGAAGCAAACATCGTTTCATAGAAAATGTAAACGATAGCGCATACGCCACGGAGGCACGCACGGGACGGGAACGGGGCACGCACGTACATTTATGCCCCGTCCACGTCCCGTGCCTGTACCATCCACGTTACGTATGCAGCGACCTTAAGATTCTTGTAACAAGGACAATGACGTCTTAAATGATTATCGCCTAAAATTATTATTAAAAACTGGAGGCGGAATGGAGCTGGTACTGATGTGGTTTGAAACTAGCCGTAGTATTCCTTTCTATTGTATGAAAGACTTCACTGTTCTATATACACATGGTTAGAACAAACAGACAGACAGACTAAAATTGTAAAAAATATGGTTTTGGTATATGTACCGTGTATAGAATCAATTGCACTTAGTAAAAAGCGGTTATTTTAATATTACAAACAGACACTCCAATTTTATTTATTTGTATGTATAGATGCATAGATACAGATGTATAGATTTATTTATTTATCCCCCAGGCGGCATAGCGTACAGCACGCGCTACCGCCGCACGTTCCAGTCGCTGCAGGCGGCGGCGTGGGGCGCCACGGGGCGCGCGGCGGCGGCGCGCGAGGCGCACAGCGTCGCCTTCTGCTACACGCACTGCGCGTGTCAGGCGCAGCATGCGCTTAACAAGTTAGTGGGCTTGCTAGCTTAACGGTTAACAGACTGCACGACGAAATTGATGGATGAAGGAATTAATGAATGGATGGCTGAATAAATGGATGGATGAATGACTGAACAAACGAATGAATGATTAATTTTTTAAGCATAGGTAATAGTTGTACAAGTGTGTTGCCTGCATTCAAAGCTAAAGAAGGGGCAGTTGTTTTTTGTTATGAAAATAACTGGCAAACGATCTGACGGTCCACTTGTTGGTATTGACTACACACATTAGGGTTTAGCATGATTGCAGCTTTGGCGGTTTCTTCATTGAAACACGTCTATACTAATATGATATAGGTACTTAGCAATAAAAGTTTTTTGTATGTCAGAAAAAGCCAGACCTCCTCTGGCACCATAAGCGTTGTGTTTATATTCCCAGTTCCAAGCACATACATACATCTGCAACACTAGTAACATCATCTATGTGTTGTCAGCAGGATTGTGGGTACCACCAGCTGGCTTAAATGTTCTTACTATGGAACAGTAAGATGGACCAATGATTTAAGGTCGATGCATATGTAACGTGGACGGGACGGGGACGGGACGGGACGTGAAGTTTTGGAAACATTGTTTCATGGAAAATGTAAACGATAGCGCCACGGAGGCACGGACGGGACGGGAACGGGGCATGCACGTACATTTATGCCCCGTCCACGTCCCGTCCCCGTCCCGTCCACGTTACATATGCAACGACCTTTACTATCACACATATTATTTAGGTACATAGTTTACTAACCTCCCATTTCTCACTTTCAGAAAAATCAGTACACAAAATAAGGGAAGGCTGGAATCTAACCCCGGAGTTCAAGAGCTGATCAACAAGCTGTCCAAAGTTTTATTTGAATCTCAGGAGCGAATGGACGCCGACACAGTCAGGGATGCCCTGCTCGCTTACATGTGCCACGATGCTCCATTACCTTGTTCAGAAAAACCACAGAAAGCACCTAAACTTAATTTGAAGGAACGTAAAAGAAAATTCCGAGGCGACAACCCTGCTTTGCGAAGTCTTTTGGACGTAGACATAGACACTTTGAACATGGAGTTGGACTACATAAACAATCAACTCGATTTTAACAATGAAATCGGTCGCAAAGCGAGAGATATTATCGGGAAATTTGACAAGCAGAAAGCGCCTTTAGACTTTGACACGCAAATGGAAAGGGAGAAATTACTTTACTACCAGCAACGGTATTTAGACAACGCCGACGGCTACGAAGATGTAGTTATCGTTAAGAAGAATCTCGACGCCGATTTCAATTTCCCGAACGATGCTAGAATCGATACGGACTTTGATGAAGATTATAAGGAACCGACGCCTGAAGTGACTGAAGATTTCTGCATTAAAAAGGAGCACGTTCTATCCCTATTCGCTTACTTGGAGTGGAGCTATCGTCAGGAAGTTAAGAATATTCACAATCGGCGCCGCGGGCTGTTAGTAGCCTATGGCTTGATGCACAATATCGTTCAGAATATGATCCGAATGATATCCGAAAATAAACCGAAGTTCGTTCTGTACTCGGGTCACGACAAAACCCTTCAAGCGTTGATTTTGGCGCTCGGTCTGAACAGCTATCAACACTACAACATCCAGTACGCTTCTAGAATGATCTTCGAAGTGTACAGAAGGAGGGATTTACGCGATGAGTTCAAGTTTACGAAGCGGAAAGCGGTCGCGCAAGATTTTTACTTTCGCGTAGTTTACAACGGGGATGACGTCACAGGTAAGTTAAGTTTCTGTAGGACGCGAAATAATATCGTGATGAAAGTCGTCGATCCTACGGACGATTTGAAAACTCACAACACGTATCTATGTCCGATAGAGAATATTGTAAGGTTTATCCACGATGATTATTTCGCTGGTTTTAATGTTAGCAATTATAAAGACGCGTGCGCTACGTACGGCATGAGCAATCACACATAGGGAAGTAAACAGTGAAAACTAGTAGGAATGCATTGAAGTATAATGTCATAGAACAGACATCTCGAACAAAATGTGTGTCGCGCCGGGAGGTTCTATTTCCAAAATTGAGCCCCCGTTCTCCTTTCAAATTCGAACGAAGCCATTGAAAATTGAAGCCGATCGGCGCCAATTCATTGGGACATACATTGTGTTCGCGGTGTCGGTTTTGTATGCTAGTAATAATACTTCAATGTAGGAATGTACGTTTTGTCTTGTATCTTGATGATATTTTTATATTAACGTTGAAAATGTTACGGAGCAAAATGGTTCTCGATCGTTTTAATTTTCAGAAATATTATTAAATAGGGCAAATGTTGCGACATCGGATTGATTATAATCGAATGAGTTCGAGTATTATGACGGTAGCCACACGCATTCGACTGGGGTCATTTATTGTAATAAATAGTAGTTCTTCGTCTTGAAAGAACCATGTTATTGAGAAAATTCTTTATTCAGTAGTTTTTGGTAACAAGTAAATAGAAAATAATTATTGTATCATTTTATTACATGATTTATTGATCCAGTCTTAGCAGTTAAGTGAAGGACTGTTTTTTTTTTGTACTTAGTCCGTCAGGAAATATTTACCTATACTTTGGCAGAGTAACCCTAAATTGACTTCAAATGTTTAATATTAAAGTTCTTGTTTGGTGTTGGTGTTTAAAAATATTTATTGAAAATAACTCATTATAAGTACTTAATTAATTAATGAGACTAGACTGATTTTATTATTTAAATTTAACTGTTTTAAGTAATCGGTTACTATACTTACGTATATATTAATACTGCCCGTAGAATGTGTCTGGCGGTATCAATTTCAAGTTGTTTAAGAATCAGTCATCGGAGTTTAAGTGAGTCCAAATTTACGCACCTGTAGGAGTTTGTATCGGAGAATTGGCCCATGGGGTAAGCTAGCGGATATAGGATATGTATTGTATACGTTTGCTGTATACACTAGTTTTACTCTAATGTATATATTATGTCTATCAGAAAATAAGTAGTCTGGCGACCTTGGGCTCTTGAATCATTATATGTACCTACGCTTGAATCGTGTCTGTAACATACATGATCTTACCAAACAAATTTATACCTATTGGGCTATTGTAATCAAAAGAGGCTTAGTAAATTATTTCTACAGATAACTAAGGAAAATATATTCAGGAGGCTATGATGTGTTCTTTACACTGTCTTTGTTTTGTCCAAAAAATTCGGTATTCAATAAACGAATATTAATTATATATCACTTATCTGTAATTAAAATTAATTACCAATAATAATGTTAATATTTAGGACTAGACGACCAAATACTTGTTTTTGTGTTTAATAGATAAAATAATACTACTAATACTATATACTATATAATATAGTATATTATTTTATTATAAAGACATGTCTTTATCGGATTAAAGCTTTATAGGTATGGCAAATGATGACAATGATTTATATATCAGCCTTTTATTTCAGTTTAATTTTGTACAGTCACCTGCAGAGAAAAGTAACCCATCTGTTTATAAATATACGAACAGCAACGTTGCGTTGCGTTGTAAACAGATGGGTTACTTTTTACATATATTTTATTAGAAATATAAAAAAATAAACAGATCTCGTCAAAGTTATCCTTATTTACAACGTATCTTGCATATCACAAACGTAACATTCTTTTTAAAAGGTGTTTAATACAATAGGCATTTATGTTTTTAATATAATATTACATATCATAACATATCAGTGTCAGTTACTAAACTTTTAGCTAAGGAACATCATCATATAAATAAAAATCACAAATTTTTTGTACTTATTTTCGAATATTTTTATTTAATTTGTTACAGCGTTTTAAGGTTTATTAATATAATATAAAAAAAATATTTGTCATAATGTATTGTAGCAAGTTATTTTAATTAAAATATTATGGTCAGAACTTCAATTTAAATTTCCAATTGAATTACGGAAAATACGCACAAAAGCTATTTATTCACAGCCTATTTGGTTATGTAGTGATTATTTATCTGTGCTTAAATAATATTTTCTGTAAGAATTCGATTATGATCTCACGTTATCTTGATTATTTTAATTTAGAAAAGTATATTTATTTTTTATGTTTTCCTGACGAATTTTGTTCAGATTTTGTAGTCATTATTGAAAAATTAACGTATTCTGTGGCATATTTAGATAGAATAAGATTGAATATTATGTTCTTAAACCTTGTATCTTTTTAATTTACTGAAAGACTGCAACTTATTTTTATAATTTAGTTTTATGTTAAGTAACTAATGAAATTAATTGATAATCTTGATTAATGACTGTTATTTTAAAAATGAAACAATAAATGTGCAATATTAATACCAAATTCGTTTTATTGAAATGTTACTCAGTTGTTCAAAATACTCAAATTTTCATATGAATACTTGAAATCTTAATAAAATTATAGACCGCAAGTATAATAAAATTCTATTAAAATGTTATTATTAATTAAAAAACCTTAAGAATATTATTTATTATTCTATAGCTCAATTAAAAATGAAAAACGTCTGCTGTGCTACTTTATAACGAACTCGCCGCAAAGTCAGTAATTGATCAGTGATGTTCATTGTCGTTAAAGTACATTGTACTTATTAATAAAATTGAACTTACCTACATATAGATAGTCGCGAGGTATTCCATATTGTTTAATACAGCAAGCGGCCAATATTAACACAAGTGTAGCAATGGCATTCTTCAACCGTCTTTCACACAAAACAAATGACTCACGCCACGCCATAGTTAGAGAACAATATTGATCCACGATAAAACGATTTACATCAACATCTTTATCAAATTGCAGTTACTGTTATTAATATAGTATTTTTTTTTTGCATCATCCTTCATAATCATCTTCAAAAAGACAAAGCTACATATGTAAATGGTATATAAGTTTGGCCATGAAAACTGCCAGATCATGGCATACATTTACATTCGTTTAGTTACTTTAATTATTTTGATTTAAGAAGGAGATTGATAGTTAGCCAGGCGGATAAAATACCCTGTAAGATAGACAGGGCTTCTTAGTACCGTCAGGATTACCTGTTTATTGTAGAATCCAGCGACCGTCAACAGGAGAGACCCGGCGCCTTCAGTGGTCCCTAGACGATTCCTAGAGTCCAGAAGATCTCTTCACTATACTAGCTTGTAATGCGTTAAAATTAGCTTGCATATTTACCTATCTACTATCATGCGCGCTTTACATAAAGCGATCTCTAGACGAATGCAATTACGTGCATGATCATGTTGCATGATGGATCGTCATATAAGCTCTTCATACAAGCCTATACCGTATAGTGATCTGCTCTGTATGTTTAAAGTCTTGCTGCAAGATCGTCTAGGGACCACGTAAACCTCGTCCGTTGTTCATAAGGGTGTTGATACAGCGTTTTCTGGCTCAAGATTAATACTACCTCCATAAAAATTAGCTTGATTTAGCCTTAGACCCTAATGTGGAATGTCGTGGATGTCGAATTTAACTTTAAATGAATTACTACTACAGAAATAACCTTGACAGTGAACGATCGAGGTTATCGAAGGTTACATTGTTCACGCATTACTGATTCAGTATGGTTTTCAATCACGACTGCACTCATCAGATAGCAAGTAGGTAGGTATTACTGCTAAAATCTGCATCTAACACAATTCACAATTACCTACTAGTGAGATGGTAAGAACCTACACAACCTATTTATTAGGACTGTATTTTTGCTGTGAGGTCATTTTTAACCGACTTCAAAAAAGGAGGAGGTATTCAATCCGACTGTATATTTTTTTATGTTTGTTACTTCAGAACTTTCGACTGGGTGAATCGATTTTGATGGTGCTTTTTTAATCGAAAGCTGATACTTGTCATGTGGTCCCATTTAAATTTGGGCGACATCTGATGAGTAGTTTTTGAGTTATCCCTAATTTTGAAGTCGATTATTTTTTGTCAAGAATTATATTATGTACCTACTCTAAATATAGATAATGTAGGTCCCTAACTATCATAATGCCTAGTAGTTTTAAACAATTACAAACAGATGTGTTCAAGAGTATCTTTCACTACTCATTTCTTTTCAATACCTGCAGCATGATAGATACGGATACTTGTACTTACAAAAATGTAATGAAGCAGTTCCACCCCTTAGTTACAAAATTATTAGGAAGGTCTAATTAAGCTTTAAATATGTAAGATTGGACGTGCACAAACATATTACCTTATACCTAAGCTTAATTTAATATCGTAGGTAACTAAAAGCGTTTAAAAACGTTAATGACGACCCCAATGGCCTAGTTAGTAGCGACCCTGCCTGCGAAGCGAGGGGTTTCGGGTTCGATTCCCGGCCGGGGCAGATATTTATGTGACAGATAAATATTTGTACTCGAGTCATGGGTGTGATTGAGATGTGTTATATGTGCCGTGCATGCCACCCGCGACACAGGTAATAACCTACTGCGGGGGTATGAGTGTATTAAGCGTTTATTTATTATTATTTATAAGTACCTACTTAGCATTGTAACGGAAATTAATTTCTGGAAACTTACATATACAACTTTGAGCTCCACTCTGCCTATCAGGAGATAGCCGTGTAGAAAAGTATGTAGACATACATTACATAACACTAATAACATTTTATAAATACTATTTAGAAATATTATTTATTTTTACTCAGATTATTTTCAGATGCGACAGAATAATTTCCTGTATAGTAGAAATGTATGGAACTTTGCCAAGAATGTAAATGCTTATTTAAAATCTCGTACAGAATGTGGATACTTGGGCAAGAGTAAGACTTAGTTATTCCACTCAAGGATGGTTCCCAAAAATTTCGACTAAAGTAACCTACAAAATAAATTTTAGATCACTAACTTTACCAAAGGGTTTTATAACTGAATGTCGATACTTGATAGGTATTCTGGCATGGGAGGTCAGTGTTCTATTAGGCTAATTTCTCCAAATCGGTTGATAAATTCTGAGGTTGAAAAATTAAGTTCTGCATTAACAAACATTTAAAAAGATAGAACAGAATTAATAACCTCCTCTTTTTAGGGTTCCGTATGAAAAAAACAAAAAACGGAACCCATATAGGATCACTCGTGTGTCTGTCTGTCCTTTACAGCCAATTTACTCCGAAACTACTGGACCAGATGAGTTGAAATTTGGTACTCATGTGCTTTTTTGTGACCCAAAGACGAGGTATAAATTAAGACTGAATTTTGAAAAAGAAATTAACGAAATCAAAATAAAAATAAATACTGTTTGGCAAACCATGTGCCATGTCAAATGAAAGGGCTTCATGTAAGGATTTCAAATATACTTTAGTATAGTTCTACAATGGATAGTTTTACAATTATTCAAGAAAGAACGAAAATTTAAGACGATAATTGACCATTCCCCTCCTAATCTCCCTAATGATGCTAGCTAGAGTTTTGAAAAAAATACAGCAAATAGTTCTTTACTTAATATAATACAGTAAAATTTATAAGAATTCATGGTAAAATAAATAAAATAGAAAAATAACAGTAAATGCATAATCAACGTACGGAACCCTCTACACGCGATTTACACTCGCACTTGTCCGGTTTATTTGAAGTCAGTTAAAAATAAAAATAATCTTACCCACCTACCCACTTGCAATCATATATACAATCTGCAACCTATTGCTAAACAAAAACAATATTATGCTAATAATATGCGCAGAAAAACAATTTAATTTATTCTCTTGCATGTATTATGTCTCCTGTGCTCTTGCACTGATTTTGCACCGCGTCCCCTTGATTATAATGACCGTTACAATCGTTCTATGACTGCATAAAATTAATTGCTTTGTTTGTGACATAAGCTATGTGATACGTAAGTCACGTTTCACGAGTAACATTTATCAACGGACGTAGTAGGTGCCTATGTCTGTATACAAATTAATTTATGTTGGATAAACATCACGCCACTTTACTCGGATAGATTAAGTAGGTGTTTATTTACTTGTTAATACGGTGGCGGCGGTTACCTACTGTTCGCAGTCGCATAATAAAAAGTGTAAATTAACTTTTATTGTCGTAACCAGCACGAATTCGCTTTGTTTCGAAAAAAATAATCGTTACAAAAATTTTATATGTATACCTATTAGGTATTGTTATTTAGCAAATTATTGTTGTTATCCTATCATTATTAATATTAAGTAGAATAAAATAACTTGTTTATTATAAAATTTTAGAAAGTGGCCTATCATACTACCGTAAAATTAAATTAGAATCTTGTAAAAAAGTATAAAGTAAATAAGTATGTATCTGTTAAAAAGTTTGCTGGAAAACCTTATTCAGGAAGCCTTGGCTCGATAGGCGGGTCACAATCTAATAGACTTCAGAGACGACACAGACGTAGGGAAGATTGGCACTACGTAGTAGGAGCGTAGCTATAATAAAATACTAACGTGACGTGAAAACGTCGACCCAAGGGCTCTGAAACACATACTCTACATTCTACAATACCGCTCTACTACGGCTGGCACGCATAAGATTATACTTGCAGGCGTCCTGTTGACAAAGTTGATGAACTATAAACTAAACTCGTCTCATTCTGATAGAAGACTAGAGCTTAAAGAATTACAGTTGAACCCTTCATTCTGAGAGCGAGATTCTAGATCAGCAAGGCTATTCTGTTTTGTAACTCGACAGCGGAATCCGCGATCAGTGTCAAAATCCTATCTTTATTCGTTTGAAGTTTGACATTCATCGCGGATTCCGCTGTCGAGTTACAAAACAGAATAGCCTTACAGGATAGAATAGCCTTCTCCTAAGTAAGGAGAAGAAACAGAGTTGCACATCATACCTATATCACACAGATATCTAGTGTTGTACCTAAGTAGGTAGGTATTAGTATTAAATAATTGTTTTCCTGTTTCCACGTGTATTCATTTGCACTTGATATGTTTGTAAACAAGGAGGTGTGTCTACTGCGTATTCGTTGAGTCATGACTACTGCCACCTACTGCGGAGTGCCCCTTTACAGAACAGACAGCAGTTGTAACTTGCAAAGCACTCAGCTTGCATACTTGGAATGTAAACAACATCCAAGGTTAACACTTTTTAGAATACTAAAGTGTTTTGACGACAACACGGACCTTGGCATTAGACTATATTTTACCGATTTCATAACAAAATTGAAAATTTCATCAACAAGAAACTGTTGATTCAGATGCGGTTGTTTTTGTCGCGTTTTAAGCTGTCTTGGTTTTTAAGGTAGGTCTAAGCAGAATTTTATTTTTTTAAAGAAAAAAATCATAATTAGTTATATATAAGTACAAAATATTTTAAAAATACTTCTAAAAACAAACCATTAATGGCCTATTATTGTGCACGAGACTCTCGTTTTGAGGAGTTCTAGAACTGAGCTATACTCAAGTCTCAACGTGCATGCCGCATGCCGCGTGCGGCCCGCCAGGCTTTTGTAGTTGGCCCATCTGGGGTTATTTTATAATAATCCCGAAAATCTAAGAAATCAATACCATTTTTTTATTTCTTTGTTTTGCGGGCCGCGACCGCGACGGCATGACTGACACGTGTTTGTGGCCCGTGTGAAAAAAAGGTTGATAACCACTATTAGATTGATAAACACTTCTAGAACATACGCAACCACGCTGCTCCAGTGCGGAGTGAAGGGGTTAGTGGGTAATATCATAATGTGGCTAACCTAGGTGTCGGTTTTCATGATCTTGTTTGACAGCAGGCAGGTTTTTTTTTTAATTTTTTTAATTTATATCAGTTTAGCAGTTACTTCGCACATAATTTGAAAGTCAAGGTGATTTAAGTTTTTAAAATTATGCGACCTAAGTACTGGTTGGAAATTATAAAAAAACCGGTCATAATAGAGGCATAAATAAATGATGTGGCGCGACGTAAATGTATAAATAAGTGTGGAGCAAAGTAAATAAAATGGAAATATTTGATTTGAATTTATACTACGTAGCGATCGAAAATAATTCTCAGAACTGTACAATAGAGCATTTGTATTCAAAATAAAAAAAAATATATTTGTCTGTTGTTTGTTATTCTCTGTGATAGCTTCATTTTGATGAGATTCAGCGAAGCCAGGTAGGTGTAGGTAAAAGGTTTTTAATATTTGTGTGTGCATACATACATAGATGCAGAAGTTAAAAGTCTTGCAGTCCTCCTGCTATGCGATTTCCTATTGCACAATTTGCACACTAGATCAATCTAAAGTCTTCCTATTTGAGTCGCACAAAAAGCTTTGTTCTTGAGATCTTGAAAACTGATTTGAAACTACATAATCAGTTAGTGAAAGCTGCCAAGCATGCACTCATAAAGGAGAAAAAAAAACTTTTTTGATTAATATAAAAATTTTATAGTCATTATTTATTTTGACGACTTAATATTATAAATGTGAAAGTTTTTTAGTATGGATGTTTGTAACTCTACAAGGATGAATTAGGTATACTCATGAAGCTCTATAATAGCTTCATGGGTATACTAGACCGTGCCCCCTGCGAGGCACAGACGAGGCACGGATTCAAAACTTCATTAACATTTTACATGATGCGGTTCATGCTATACCTACCGTGCGACGTCCGCGTACCGGACGAGACTCGGACGTGCCCGGACGACGCACGGTATAGCATGAAAATGTTAGTTTTGAATCCGTGCCTCGTCCGTGTCTCACAGGGGCACGGCCTGACACGGTTTAGCATAATTCATCCTTTACGCAAAAACTTTTTATATATATTTAGCGTTCAGGTAGACCATGATCTAGGATTAAGATATAGGGAAAATATTCCCGGAAAACGCGGATAACGCCGCGGTCAAAGCGCTAGTAATGTATACAAATAAATAAAATTGGAGTGTCTGTTTGTAATATTAAAATAATCGCTCTTTACTAAGTGCATTTGGTATATTATACACGGCACATATACTAAAACAACATTTTCCACAATTTTTGTCTGTCTGTCTATCTGCTTGTTCCAGCTAATCTCTGAAATGGCTGGACCGATTTTGACGGACTTTAACTGGCCGATAACTGATGTATCAAGGAGTAACTTGCTACTTTTATTTTAGAAAAAAAAAATAGTTTATTAGACGCTACGAAGTTCGCCGGGTCCGTTAGTATAATTTAAAAAGGTTCACATTTACTATCAAGAAAATTAAGTATTACACATTCGTCGTTTTCATCGCCTAAAGTTGAAGTCACGAACGTACACGGTCAAGGTTGACACGCTTCGATAAATTAGGAATGTGTCGTAGTTTGATTCGCTTGTTTTTCTTTGCTATACGTTTAAATGAGTTAGTTTTCTTTACTTTAAGCGATACGTATAAATAAATTAATAATAAATACAAAACGCTTACATACTCATACCCCCACAGTAGGTTTTTACCTGTATTGCGGGTGGCATGGACGACACATATTACACATCACAATAACACCCAATACAAGCGAATACAAAATATTTATCTGTAACATAAATATATCTGCCCCGGTCGGGAAGCGAACCCGGGACCCCTTGCTTCGCAGGCAGGGTCGCGTCGCTACCAACTAGGCTACAGGGTCGACAATGTGGTGACAAATGAGGTAGTAGTTTCTCTTCCTTCCTACTTCCTAGAGGACTACCAGGTTGAATTAGCATTTACGTAATCCTGTTTAAATGAGTAATGAAATCTGTGCATCGTGCATTAATCTGATGCATTTCTTTATACAAGAGTAAGCAAAGTTTTTTTTGCCAGTTGAAGGAAATGTCGTTGGAAAACCTATAAATTCTGCGTAATTTTAGTAGTGTGTAAAATGTAAATAATAATTATAATACTCTAATCATAAGTACTCATACCTCTTTTATGTTTTGATGCATCAGATGCGCGTTATTCTATCGTAGTCGACTGGTGGGGTTTTCAGAAAATAATCTTTAAATCCCCACCAATAGGGATTATTTGCTGGGAAATTCAGGAATAAATCATTGATATTTTTGGTAGCGTTAATAAACTAGTAAATTAATATTCTGTTTATCGCTTACAATGCTGGCCATACAATCCTGATCAAGTTTACTTGTCAAGTTTGCAGCGGACTTGGTGCGTCATCCAGTTTGCATGAATACTCTTTCATTTCATTTCACCGTCGAGTTTACTGGATGCCGCTTCAATTCCGCTGCAAACTTGACAAATAGATAAAGATCATGTATGGCAGGCTTTTTACGCTTTTCGCTATGCAATGAATATGATGCAAGATATCTGCATTAATTTGTCATCCACTGTGATGCGCAGTAAATGACAATTTATCTCCAAAATGTTTAATCCGTGACCAACTTACATAAGATGATAATATATTATTGTTTATGAATTTTATCGTCTTCGGTACAATTCTTTAAGTCTTTATCTTTTAATGAGTGTGTAAGTATGAAATTTTAAGGATGGAATACATACAGTAAGTAATTATAATATGAATAACTGGCCCAAATAAGATACTAAATGTCTATAGCATAGGTTTAATACTACCATGGCATATCTGGTTATTTCCAGTAATGGCGGCAAAATAATCTAACGACGCATTACAGAATTATAAGTGAATTTATTTGCTATATCGAAAGCACTTTAAACTGTTGTTCCACATTTTTTCCGGAAGTAATACTAGTATTGCTGTAATATTTTTATTTACTTATCATTTCGTCACCCTCTACCACCCAGATGTCTTTTTGGATTTAAATATAAAATTCCAGTACCACAGAATATTCTACAACAAAATTAACATAATAATGTACTTATTATACAGAATTTTTCCGCGATTCTTATTATTTAAAAGGTTCCTGTAATTTTCCTACTTTGTAAGTAACGTACAAAAAACAGATTCGATGCACGTAGTACCTGTATTGTATCCCTTTGAAAATTATAGAATACTAGTTGACTCGGCAAACGTTGCTCTGCAAAAAATTTGGGGGTGGACCACCCTTAACATTTAGGGGGATGAAAAATAGATGTTGTTTGATTCTCCAACCTAGCCGATATGCACGCTAAGATTCACGAAAATCGGTCGAGCCGTTTCGGAGGCTTTCAACTTCTAACACCGTGACACGAGAATTTTATGTAACATTATTTTTTTAATTCAAATCTTATCTACTCACACGTGAACTATGTATTTTTAAAAACACGCTGTTACCCGCAACTTCGTACACTTAAAATAATTTTGTTTTTAGAATGATTTTCACACACCCCGTACAAACTTCCATTCAGTCCCCTATTTTTAATATATAATATATATTTAATATATAAAATATTTTCATTAACATTATATTCCTTAGATTGTAATGATGAGATTTTATTTATTTATAGGTAATGATGCAATTGTTATGTTATGATAAACTAAATTATTTATTTTTATATTTGCATACCTCAACAGGTGGAACTTGGCGGACTTAAAAATGTAATGTAATCTTTTATGTACCTATACTACCTATGTTCATGCAAATAAAGAATTTGAATTTGAATTTGAATTTGAATTTGAATTTGAATTTGAATTTGAATTTGAATTTAATTCCACTGAATTTTAATGTCTTACCTCATAACTGTTTACTGGGTATATCTACCCATTTTGAATATTCTTTTTATATTCGAAAGCTGGTGCTTTTGTTTGTTCAGCGCCGTTAGCTATGTTTAGCAAAGAACAAATTTTCCGTCATGTGCTTTTAGAATAGGTAATTCAATGTATTCATTATTACTACTTAAGCTATAACTAACCAATCATAACTACTTAACAATCAGTTTTGTGAACAAAATATCTGATTTCTGGTAGCTTATCACTTTTGCACTGTGCCACAGCTGACCTTATGAGGTCTGTACTGTAGGCAGTGGCAAGGGGGCCCTGGGCGGCACATGTAGAGGGCGGCAAGCCACTCGATTTTTAAATAAAAATAAAAATTGTACATTAACATTAATTATTTTTTATTTAAATTTTAATGTAAATTGTGTTATGAAAAAACAAGAAAAGTGCATTTTTAAATAATAAAAAAATATTTTAAATAATATGAGGGCGGCAAATTTTCATTCGGCCCCGGGCGCCGGGAGCTCACGCTACACCAACTGACTGTAGGTACGGTTAATGTGCATTGCTAATTAATTAATGAATTGATAAAAAAACCTTACATTGCCCTTCACATAATCAGCATAATCCAGCGTTGGATTTCGGTTATACCAAGCAGAATGTAGGCCAATGTTTGGCGCTCGCCGTCGCGTCGTCGCTCGCGCCATGTGCTATGATGTCATGCAACGCCAAGGCCATGTCCATTTCCTCTTTTTTATATTAGCACAGAAGAGATACTAGCTTATATAATTATATAAAATTGTCGTGTCACGGTGTTAGAAGTTGAACTCCTCCGAAACGGCTCGACTGATTTTCGTAAATCTTTGCGTGCATATCGGCTAGGGTTGAGAATCGGACAACATCTATTTTTCATCCCCCTACCCCAAAAAATTTCTTGGCAGAACAACGTTTGCCCGGTCAGCTAGTAGTACTTATAATAACTATAATAGACACACGTAAAGTGTTAGTTACTTTTTATTAATGATTTAAGGAAACAAGACGACCTGTGTGCGCGATGGTTACCATGCCGGATTGCGACGCCAAGGGTCTTGGGTTCGATTCCCAGCGAAGCGGAAATTTGAATGATGAGTTTGAATTTCTGTTCTCGGTCTGGGTGTGAGTGTTCTTGTCTCTGTGTGTTGTCTATGGCATCCACGACACAGGGAATCCTAGTGTGGGGCTATGAGTGTGAAGCGTTATTTATTTATTTAATAACCTCGTAATAATAGGTACCGAATATAACACCAATGAAAGTAAGTAATATTAGGTTGGTACATCGTATTAACTAGGTAGGTAACTAACAACATTTTACCCAGATAGTAATTTTCTAATCTTGTGTTAATACTGTTTATCTATGAGTATATTTAATATTCAGAGATAGGTGTGTTGGCCTTGAATATTTAAACCGGTAGGTACCTACTCTTCAAATATTTTTGTGTGAATGAAACTTACTAATAAGTACTTATATTAATGAATATAAATATTATTCGTAGGTCAGACTACTTCAAATAGTATTGTTTGATGTAGAGTTATTCCGACTGGTACTGCTCACAGTTACAACAGATATTAAAATTTTGTTAGTTAATTAAACCGACTCGACTAATTAGGTACTCACTTTTATTTAAATTTAAGTTTGACCACACAATACCACCTGATGGGCAAGTCAACTTTATCATTTCCGCAATTATTGTTACGCATGATCCCACAGTCAGCTGTTTCAAACACCTTCGGCCGACACACGGAGATAAAAGAAGATAAAAATAATCACCGAGTCGTGGCTCGACACGCTGACACACATTGGGACGTGTCGTTTACCACGCGGTCGCGACCACGTTTATTTTGTAGGTTATTTATTTTATAGGGTTGTTTTATTTATAACACTGAAGGTTTTTACATAAATAGATTCGATTTTTTGTTCTTAGAGGCCGTTCATTATTACGTTACGACAATTTTGGCCATTTTGACCCCTTCGACGGGCTCTACGGAGGTGGAGCACATAAGATTTCTTACACTCCGTCCCACTTCTTATTTAAGATTTTTTATTTTACGTTAGATTTATATACCTAGCTTTGGAAAAGGGTCAATTGCACAACTCATAATTTTTAGACTTTATCAGTTCATCTGATTTTGTGAAAAAATTATCCAAATTTCTCACATGGTAAATGGCGACGTAGCACGGTAGAATTACAGGTGGCAGCGAATGGTAGGTAATTCAACTGGAAAATTTACAAAATATTGGTTTAGTTTACTTTATTAACACGCTACTGACAGTACACAATTTATTAAATATACTTGTGCATTAACCTTTTAAACGACATAAGCTGTGGTAAACAAGAATAAGATACGATAATTCATGGGAAATAAAGTTTGGAATGATTTAATTTATTTTTAACGAGTAACCGCCCTCTTTCCGTTTTCTTTTTTTTTTACCTTGGGTTACATTATTGGAGTTTTATTAAGGATCCCTAATTTTTTGAAAATTTTATATAGCCTATGTTACTCGGGGATAGTGTAGCTTCCCAACAGTGAAAGAATTTTTCAAATCGGTTCAGTAGTTTCGGAGCCTATTCAATGCAAACAAAAAATCAAATCTTTTCTCTTTATATATTAGTATAGATATAGATGATCCCCGTGTCTTTATTTCATTCAACAAACATGTGGCTGCATATTTTATTTTCAGATACCATATTTTTCAAAATTACAATAAACTTAAACTTGTATTATCTTGTAAACATTTATCAGTCATAATTTATTATTTAGGTGAATTTAGGGTGGGTACTTATTTAATCTGTTGAGTAAAATTCAATTCAAACCATGTTATCATCGCAAGGCTTTCACCGGCAAGTAATCTTGTCGTTTCATATTTACAGCAAGTATGTACAAATATCGTTTATGATTATGAGTGATTATAAATCAATAATAAAATATTTACAAGTAATATGCACTACATTCATTTTTTTTTCTTTCGAAATCAATTTCGATCTACCTATTGTATCTGTAGGTAACACAAATATAGTACTTAGGAGAAATTGCAGCATGGAGCATATCCTCCATGGATTTCATATTCAGGTAGCATTTTACTGAAGTAGCGTGTAATTTTTTAACCGACTTCAAAAAGGCGGTTCTCAATTCTACTGTAGTTATTTTTTTAACCGACTTCAAAAAAAGGAGGAGGTTCTCAATTCGACTGTATTTTTTTTTTATATTTGTTACCTCAGAACTTTGGACTGGGCGAACCGATTTTCATGATTCTTTTTTTAATCGAAAGCTGGTGGCTGTCATGTGGTCCCACATAAATTTTATTGAGATCTGACAATGGCATCCATGAGAAAACCACATAAGTCGTAAAGATGTGCGCGACAAATTGACGAATAACTCAATAACACGCCAACCGATTTCAATGATTCTTTTTTTAATCGAAAGCAGGTGCTTGTCATGTGGTCCCACATAAATTTGAACGAGATCTGACAAGTAGTTTTTGAGACTTTGAAGTCGGTTATTTTTTGTTAGTAAAATTTAGATTATTATGTGTATTACCTCATAACTTTTTGGAGTTTAATTCCTTATCTACTGATTTCATATTTAAGTGGTATGAGATTTTATGGGGAGTAAAATATTTTTTTTTTTCCGTTATGTTATGTTAAGTTATGCGTTATGTTTGTAATTCGCAAAACAGAATCTAGATGGCGATGGATGGCTGTTCAATAACAATACCATGTAATGATAATAATAATCTTGGTACATCCTATTCTGATGATGTAAAACATCATCATGATCATCAATTGTTTTAATGTAAATTTTTTTGCAATTTTTTTTGGAAATTTTTTGTCAATTTCTTTGTCATTTTTTTGACAACTTTTTTATGTAAATTTTTTATGTCAATTTTTTGTCTTTTTTTTTTTGTCTTTTTTTGTCGATTTTTTGTTAATTGTTTTATGCAATTTTTTGTCATTTTTATGTATTTTTTTTTGTCATTTTTTTGTCAATTTTTTATGACAATTTTTTTATCATCATCATCATCATCATCATCGTCACCAGTGCGTTAAACTCCAGTTGTTCGTCGGAGCTGACACACCTTTTTTATAGGGTGTACCGATTTTGATGATTCTTTTTTATTCGAATCCCATTTAAATTTGAGCGAGATTTGAGTTATCCCTAATTTTGAAGCCGGTTATTTTTTAGAAGAATTTACTATACAACGAGGACTTCGCATGGCTTTGAGTGATGTGTAGCTTGCCAACTTTGGATGAATTCTTCTTAGAATTCAGAAGAAATTATTTAAGTATGTTATTTTTTCTCAAAAGCTTCCTTTTCTGACTATCAGACTTGATATTAGGTATTACTTTTGCAAATGGCTAGGGGCCATCCATAAATTACGTCACACGTTAGGGGAGAGGGGGTCAATGTAATGTGACATTGTGTGACAAGGGGTGAGAGAGGGTCCTAAATTTCGTGACATCACATTTCAATATAGAATAATTGGTATGTATAGGTAAATATTAAAAAACAATTAATGGAAATAAAATTATTTCGAAACTGCTGTTGTAATTTAATAATTACTTACTACCTTTACTCCACGCGATTTGCAGCGTTTGCAGCCGAAACAAATGTAAACAAACCATTAAAACGGTTTTCTAGTGTTCACTAACTGACTTTAATTTGTACACCAAATGCTTTTTATTTAGACAAACTACTCATTAAGACAAAACAGTACATTATGTTAAAAATCAAAAGTTTCAAATCGCTTCTTGGAAATAAGATTCTCATTGCAAAGTGTTTAAATGATGACAATGTTATTTGATTTTGTTTGTTTCCACATTTACTCGGAATTTATATTGTTATCAATCAATATGTATTATTTAAGAATTCACAAATACCTTATTGAGTAGTTTGTCTAAATAAAATGCATTTGGTGTACAAATTCATGTCAGTTGGTAAAAAATCCTATAAAACGATTTTAATGGTTTGTTTATATTTGTTTCGGCTGCAAATCGCGTGGAGTATAAGTTTAAAATTTCATAATATGTGACGTCACACTAGGGGGAGGTCTCACAAATGTGAACAACTGTGACAAGGAGGGGGGAGGGGTCAAAAAGTCATGAAATTAGTGTGACGTAATTTACGGATGGCCCCCTATGAGCGACGGCTGAAATTGAACATTATTTATTTATCTGCTACTGACATAAGTACATAATATTAAGTATTTGGGTCAATTTCAACAAACGCGAATTTTGCCTAATTACAGTGGCGAATTTAAATTTGCTGTTTCTGATAAAATTTTTTGGCTTAAATAATAGATAAATATTAGTACTACTTAATCATATACTAGAGATCGAAACATTTTTGTTAGTTCATGAGATATTTCCATTTGAAATTATCAAATGCCACCGAAATTATTAATGGACCACTGGAATTAAAATCCGAGCCACCGAAATTGATTAAATTTAAACCTGCTGTTTCTAATACATTTTATTTGGCATAAATAATATGTAAATAGTAGTAATAATTAGTCACATAGTAGAGATCGAAAAAAAAATTATTAGTTCCGGAGATATTTTCAAATTACATCATCAAATGCCACCAAAATTAGGACCACTGGAATTAGAATCTGATCCACCGAAATTGATTAAGCCAATGAGAAATAATAAAGGCAAGATCATATTTTAATACTTTAAAGATACATTTTGAAGAGTAGGAGTTTAGATGAACAGACTCCTTTAAGCGGTGATTAGACACGCTTGTGTTTCTGTGGCCTATTAGACCAGTGCCGATAGCTTCAAAAACGGTAAAAAGTGAAAAAAAATTATAGTAGGATGAAATCCATTGCAAAAGGAAGAGGATATAACAAAAATTAAAGAAAAAATAATTTACGGGCGATCTGAGGTCGGGAGGGGGGAAGGGGGGGTTTAAGGGTAAAACGGTTTATCTCGATTTCCAGCAACACTACAAGTCCTATGGAAAAAGTTAAATGACAAAGTTGTAGGTAATAAAAAGATCTAAAACTTTTGTATTTACACTTGTTTACATAACCTCAAAATTTATGTGAAAAATTCAAATAGCCAAGTTTTTGGTTTTTTATTTTAATCTTTTATAAAAAAAAATCACGAAATTTAGTGAAAACTTACCTTTGTATGTCCTTAACATACTGTAATTTTTTGATTTAAAATATTTCTTTTTTCGCCTTATTTAAACTTTATATCGAAAAAGCAACCTAATTTTCAATCGAAAATTCTCACGTCAAAATATCTACTTTTTAAAAAAATCGGTGAGATTTTTGTTCGTTGGAATCTCTACTTTCTAATGGTATATAAAAAACTATAAACTACTAACTACTACTACTACTAACTACTAACTATAAACTACTATGGTAAATGTTCTCCGAAAATGCAATGAAACGACAACTATTTTCGCATGTTTTTTGCAATCTTTATGTTTTATGGAATCTTACGTTTTTCGATTAATTAAAGTGTAAATGTTAATAAATAGCTCAAAATTGTACACAATGATTGACAAAAAAATTAAAAACTCGAATCCGAATTTTTTTTGCGAAAATAGTTGTCATTTCATTTTCATCAAATTTCGTGAAAAAAAGAAAAAATAAACCAAAAACTTGGTTATTTGAATTTTTCACATAAATTTTGAGGTTATGTTAAAAAGTGTAAATAAAAAAGTTGTAGATCTTTTTATTACTTACAACATTGCTATTGACGACCCTATAGCCTAGTTGGTAGCGACCCTGCCTGCGAAGCGAGGGGTCCCGGGTTCGATTCCCGGCCGGGGCAGATATTTATGTGGCAGATAAATATTTGTACTCGGGTCATGGGTGTTATTGTGATGTGTTATGTGTAGTCCATGCCACCCGCGCCACAGGTATACCTACTGCGGGGGTATGAGTGTGTTAGCGTTTATTTATTATTTATTTATTTATTTAACTTTTTTCCTAGGACTTGTAGTTTTGCCGGAAATTGAGATAAACTATTTTTTATTTTTTACCCTTGAACCCCCCCCCCTCCCCCACTTCCTGACCTCAGATCAGTCGTAAATTATTTTTCCTTTAATTTTCGTTATATTCTCTTCCTTTTGCAATGGGTTTCATCCTACGATTATTTTTTTTCGTTTCAAAAATTATCGGCACTGGTCTATACACGTCCCTATGCGCTTTGGTTTGCCACCGGAGCCACCGAGATTAGACCATCGGACTTAGAATTAGAGTCAAAACTTGAATTTTAAAGAACACCGTTATTCACAGGTTAACTTTTATTTCACAATTATGGCTGAAAACCTTTAATGGAAGCCTCCATAAAATTTCTTGATAATCTGCTTTGTACTTTTACTAATATACATGACATCGGAATTGGATGATTTTGTATTCCTGCGCCACCGCAGTGAGTACTTACGTGTTTGGCAGGAAAATTACGCAGCCAGTCGCTCATCCTAACACGCAGTTTGCAAGAGCATAACTGAACGGTGTGGGGAGACCCAGTAAGGTGTCTTCCAAATCGTGTCGTAACAAGTAATGAAGTATACAAAATGCGCCACCGGTATTGCATTTTTTTGTAGGACATTTTTAAAAGATGTTTTAAGAGCTGTTGCACTATCTTAAATTACTCCGTATTTATATATTAGTTGTGTTATTTAATGTATTTCTAAGAAACATTCCTTTTTAATAAAATTTATTTACCAAAAAAAATTAAATTTATAAAATATATAAATAAATGGAGGTCGGACAGTACACCGGAATTAGATTTTAGGTCTTAGATATTTTTTTATTAAGAATCTATGTATTAAATACATCTGAATACTTTACTATCATGTAGATCACTATTTAAACTAGCTATATAAAATTATGCATAATTGTAGTTTACCTCCACACATTAATTTTCAACCTCGCCGTCTCAAAAATGCACTTGGGAAATTCACCCATTTAATACGCAATGCATATTGCTACTTAGCTACGAATGATATTGTATGTACAATATACATAGTAATATGTTTGCTACACACTTTTTGAGTGTATTTCTTGACAAAAGATAGTTTTAGTTGTTTAAAAGTTTGCAGTAATGATTTCCGCATGAGGAATGTTTGTTGTTGTTTACTTTAAACTTTTATTCATTAATATTATTATCGAACCAACGTAATCATGATTGATACTGTTACGCTAACTTATCTCGGAATTATTAAGAAACGCGTTTTTTATTATTTTATCAATGAATTCCTTGAATAGTGTTATCGTTTATACTGCATTTGATGATATTCTAATTATAAAATGCAGGAAAATAACAGGTTATATAATTTAATTAATGGGTAAGTAGGTCCGTATATTCCGTAGTTATATATTGGACGAATAATGTTAGATAACTGAAATTAAAAAAACAACAAATTAAGTGATAGCCTAGCGGTTAGAACGTTGGACTCCCGTACGCAGGGACCCGAGTTCAAATCCTGTCACGCACCTCTAATTTTCAAATATTATGTGTACCAATCCGCCCTTGGCCAGCGTGGTAGAATATTGGCCTATATCCCTTACATTGTTACAGGAGACCCCGAGCCCAGCAGTGGGACGATTATGGCTTGTTGCTTGGCTTTTTTAAAGCACATATCGCAACTAGCGCTCTGTCCGTGGATTAGCTCGCACTTTCCGAGACAATAAGTACCTACACTATATCTTATTCTGATAAAATTATGGTCTGGTTTCAACCCATTAATGGCCCACTACTGGGCACGGGTCTCTCCTCGTGAGAGGCCTAGAGCATACTCCACCACGCTGCTCCAGTGCGGATTGGTGGAGGTACTATGGTCCATTTATATTTTGTAAATTATGGTCTACCTTTATAAACATCTACTTTAATGAAAATCTGTCAACTAGTTTTTCCGTGGAAGAGTAACAAACATCCATACATCGTCACAAACTTTCACATTTATAATATTAGTACAGTCACCTGCAGAGAAAAGTAACCCATAAGATCTGTTTAAAACTGTTGTAAACAGATGGGTTACTTTTCTTTGCAGGTGACTGTACAATAACGTAGAGTGGTCATTACGAAGTACAACACAAAGATACATACAACATCATTGAGTACAACATTAAGCCGTTGCAAAACACTTGTAAAATCATACTGATTAAAGTACCTTTTAAGCTATTATGTATAACTTACCAGACTATCGAAGTCAGGTATTTATTGTTTGTGTTTAGATGAAGTGTAGGTTATTAATTAATCTTTGAATTTTAATCGGTATTCCTTACTTGAATATTTAAACCCAGGTCATAGATGTACTGTTTACAATTCACTAGGCATAGGATAAAGCCTCTGTCTATCTGTCAGTTTTGTTTTATACAATACAGTAATAAATAATGATGTAGAGTTTCCCATCCGTCAGAACGCGATAATAATCCCGCTTGCTTATGATGTGGAAGTTTTCAGAAAATACAGAGGTGTTCTCTAAGTTCATGTGCTCATCATCTTGGACTTCATCGCCATTTACCATAATTTAATTTATTTGATTTATACTTTATTGACCACAATATAAAATTATGATACAATTGGCAAGCTTAATGCATATTGCATTCTCTACCAGCTAACCAAATACGAACAGGCCAAACAGAGACACGGTGTGAGATTGTTGTAAACAATACAGAAGAAATATTCTCACGGGATTTCATGCGACTTTTACCAATCAGGTAGGTAGGTATCTATTGATTTAAGAGGAACTTTTGGATCGATGAGGCTTATGAATAGAATGTTACTTAAATTAATTGTTTCGGGTGCCTCTACATTATTCTTATATATGTACCTACCCGCTTATTTTGACATTATTACGTTTTCTGAAGTGAAACGACAATGGTTTCTAGTTTACAAGTCAGTTATACACATAATTTATCTCGTATACGACTTAAGTCCGGTTTACACGTATTAAGTACTTAACTAAATTTTAAGTAAATTAATACGTGTAAACCGAACATTAGAGGTTGAATATTAAATTTTAGTTGTATAATCCCTATTAATAATATAAGGATGGGTTTTATAGTTACTACGTGGGTTATCGTTTTAATTATAAATAGCTAAGGTAGATTATTATTAGCTTTACAAAGCTCCGTTGGTCACTCTGTTGTAGGTAAGCTATTAATAAAAAATCGTCACACCCACCTCACAGGTCAATTACCTTATTAATAGAGCGGAATTAAGGAGAGAACATTAAAAATTTAAAATAATCGTAGGAGTGATAATTCCTCCATTAAAATCTTTGAATAATGATTTATTCATGGATGATGCCCTTTTAATCCTGGATTACTTTATCCACACTGTATCTGATCTACAACATCAAACAGGACAACTTCAGTTTCAAAATCAACTTCAATCTCGTGATAAGTGAGTGTTATTTTCCTTTTGCTTTTGAGTATACGTACTTAGAGTAGATAGAGCTAAACAAACAATAGACGACTAATTAGTTAGATGCGGGTATAGATTTCTACTAATAAACTAATCGATAGACATTGTTTTGAAAGAGAGCAACGCAATTTCGTTTTATGATGAAAATAACTTGCTGTTTATCCAATTTCCAATAATATCCCACGCGCACAACTGCGATAAATAAGTTAGTTTGATTCAAATTCTGCAGCAGATTTTAAATAATATCAATTTTTTGTAGGATAATTTAAAGACAATAACTGTATTCTAACAACAACTGATTAGTTATTATTGATTTTAGTCGAAATATTCGCTGTAATAAATTTATATTAAAATATTAAAATAATCTTTGGCCTTTGCTAAAGTTTTTCGATTTTTTTAAAAGATGACGATAATCCAGAAATACACAAATTTTCAGAAATATGGCACCTAACTACCTATATTTTTTTGTCATTTAGTGGAGAATGAAATCGAGGGAATAAGATGCTAATTTTTTTTTACTTATTAAATTTAATACTTATTTCCAGAATATCTACTGATAGAGTTCGTCAATAACTCCAGACAGCACTTGCCTCAGTCGATTCACGTCTTTGCAAACTATGTATTAGGGTCAATTTCAACAAACACGAATTTTGCCTAATTACAGTGGCGAATTTAAATTTGCTGTTTCTGCTAAATTTTTTTGGCTTAAATAATAGGTAAATATTAGTACTACTTAATCATATACTAGAGATCGAAAATTTTTTGTTAGTTCATGAGATATTTCCATTTGAAATTATGAAATGCCACCGAAATTATTAAAGGACCACCGGAATTAAAATCCGAGCCACTGAAATTGATTAAATTTAAACCTGCTGTTTCTAATACATTTTATTTGGCATAAATAATATATAAATAGTAGTAATAATTAGTCACATAGTAGAGATCGAAAAAAAATTTATTAGTTCCGGAGATATTTTGAAATTACATTATCAAATGCCACCAAAATTAGGACCACTGGAATTAGAATCTGATCCACCGAAATTGATTATGCCAATTAGAAATAATAAAGGCAAGATCATACTTTAATACTTTAAAGATACATTTTGAAGAGTAGGAGTCTAGATGAACGGAATGGTGATTAGACACGCTTGTGTTTCTGTGGCCTATTAGACCAGTGCCGATAGCTTCAAAAACGGTGAAAAGTGAAAAAAAAATATAGTAGGATAAAACCCATTTCAAAAAGAAGAGGATATAACAAAAATTAAAGGAAAAATAATTTACGGGCGATCTGAGGTCGGGAGGGGGGAGGGGGGTTTTAAGGTTAAAAAACGGTTTATCTCGATTTCCAGCACCACTACAAGTCCTATGGAAAAAGTTAAATGGCAAAGTTGTAGGTAATAAAAAGATCTAAAACTTTTGTATTTACACTTTTTTACATAACCTCAAAATTTATGTGAAAAACTTGGTTATTTGAAAACCAAGTTTTTGGTTTTTTTATTTTTATCTTTTATAAAAAAAATCACGAAATTTAGTGAAAACTTACCTTTGGATGTCCTTAACATACTGTAATTTTTTTGATTTAAAATATTTCTTTTTTCACCTTATTTTGACTTAATATCGAAAAAGCAACCTAATTTTCAATCGAAAATTCTCACGTCAAAATATCTACTTTTTAAAAAAATCGGTGAGATTTTTGTTCGTTGGAATCTCTACTTTCTAATAGTGTGTATATAAAATACTAACTACTACTACTAACTACTAACTATAAACTACTATGGTAAATGTTCTCCGAATATGCAATGAAACGACAACTATTTTCGCATGTTTTTTGCAATCTTTATGTTTTATGGATTTGTAATTTTTTTGTCTAACAAAGTAACATGGAATCTTACGTTTTTCGATTAATTAAAGTGTAAATGTTAATAAATAGCTCAAAATTGTACACAATGATTGATAAAAAAAAATAAAAAACCAAAAACTTGGTTATTTGAATTTTTCACATACATTTTGAGTTGAGGTAATGTAAAAAAGTGTAAATAAAAAAGTTGTAGATCTTTTTATTACTTACAACATTGCTATTTAACTTTTTTCTATAGGACTTGTAGTTTTGCCGGAAATTGAGATAAACTATTTTTTACCCTTGAACCCCCCCTCCCCCACTTCCCGACCTCAGATCACCCGTAAATTATTTTTCCTTTAATTTTAGTTATATTCTCTTCCTTTTGCAATGGGTTTCATCCTACGATTATTATTTTTTTCGTTTCAAAAATTATTGGCACTGGTCTATACACGTCCCTATGCGCTTTGGTTTGCCACCGGAGCCAGCGAGATTAGGCCACCGGACTTAGAATTAGAGTCAAGACTTGAATTTTAAAGAACACCGTTATTCACAGGTTAACTTTTATTTCACAATTATGGCTGAAAACCTTTAATTGAAGCCTCCATAAAATTTCTTGATAATCTGCTTTGTACTTTTACTAATATACATGACATCGGAATTGGATGATTTTGTATTCCTGCGCCACCGCAGTAAGTACTTACGTGTTTGGCAGGAAAAATACGCAGCCAGTCGGTCATCCTAACACGCAGTTTGCAAGAGCACCACATATATTAGTTGTGTTATTTATATTATTATTATATATTAGTTGTGTTATTTAATGTTTTTCTAAAAAACATTCCTTTTTAATAAAATTTATTTACCAAAAAAAATTAAATTTATAAAATATGTAAATAAATGGAGGTCGGACAGTACACCGGAATTAGATTTTAGGTCTTAGATATTTTTTTATTAAGAATCTATGTATTAAATACCGCGCCATTCTAGCCCTTCTATTGGAATTCCTATTTCGTAAGCGAGTTCTAATCGAGTAATATGATTACAATTTATGAACTAGGCATTGTTTGAGATTACGACAGGAAACCGAGTGGCCGTAGAAAATTATGACAGATCTTGTAATTCGAAGTGTAGATTAAAATCCGAGGACAACAATATCAGTAACACTTTAGGCTTGAGAGCCAGTTCTGTTTCTTACTTTTTCTTCTCTCTTTCTTGGCCGGCAACGCATCAGTGATGTCTTTGGTGTTGCTAATGTCCATGGGCGACTTACGCCCCAACTCAGAGTTACTAACGGTTGCTTTAATCTCTCCTTATTAAAGAAGTAAAGAATCACCATACAAAGTCTTTACTAAGGAGTGATTTAAGTAACCATTAGTGACTCTGAGTTGGGGCTTAAGTATAGCCATTCACAGTGAGGCGGATTGCCAGGTCATTGTCGCTATTTCCAGAAAAAAAAAACAATTATCTATCTAATAGAAATTAGAACAACTGATAACTTTGATAAGGTAGGTAGGTAATATTCCGTAATGATTGTAAAGCGAATGATGAAGGCAATTAGTAGAACATCCTTTGAAGAGACAAATTGATATAACAATAAACAGACATGGATTTTGGAACCTTCTGAAAAACTGTTGTGCTGTCAACGTCAATGACGTCATGTCACAAACCCATCAAAATTCCGACTGCATTCCATGACATTACTCAGTCTCAACTCGTAGCCGTTCACGTTTGGTACAATCTGTGGCCCGTCAATTATAATACGAATTAGGACTACTGTCCACGGCTCTTCATTTGACAATTAAAACAAAGCGATGCCGATACATGGTCTGATATCGTACTTTTTTTAAGCAAAATGCAAGCAAACAATAGCGTATGCGTATGACGTGTGTTTACGTGGATAAAAGGCCTAATCTTAAATATAAAATTCTCGTGTCACGGTGTTAGAAGTTGAACTCCATTTTTTAGCCGTTTTTAGCCGTATTGGGGTGGCTTAGAATACTAACCCCAATCCCACGCCGGATGGGTGTCGTAAAAGGCGACTAAATCCGGCCCGCTGGTGGTAGGGCCCCTCGAGGGATTATATTGATAATATTGATTTTAATTGTTACCGCGAATTTAATACCATTATTAGTATTATTATTTCTCCATGGGGTTCGCTTGGATAGCTACCACCCTTGAGCATGAGTCAGCCGCCAAACGACTCGTCGTGTTCCGGCTGGGGGCTTGAGAGCCAGTTCTTTCTTTCTTTTTCTTCTCTCTTTCTTGGCCGGCAACGCATCAGTGATGCCTTTGGTGTTGCTGATGTCCATGGGCGACGATAGCCACTTACCATCAGGTGGATCGTCAGCTCGTTTGCCGGCTATTTCCATAAAAAAAAACTCCTCCGAAACGGCTCGACCGATTTTCGTGAATCTTTGCGTGCATATCGGCTAGGGTTGAGAATCGGACAAAATCTATTTTTCATCCCCCTACCCCTAAAAATTTTTTGGCAGAACAACGTTTGTCCGGTCAGCTAGTCTATATATATATAAAACACAAAAAATGTTTGTACGGAAATCCTTTTTATAGACTCTGAAACAATCCAACCATATGTCTCAAAGTGGTTTCATTTGAAAGGCAACAATCAGAAGGTGGTTTGAGACCACTAAAACAATGCATTAGGCACATTCGGTCCATTGATAAAGTCGATTTCTACTTTTCCCATACAAAAATTTGAAGATAATCACGGACCTAAAAAAAAGACAGACGTAATCCCAAGAACAAATTCAGTGAAGCACCCATAGGAATACCAACTCTGTATTCGTACAAGTACACACACCCACACATTGACACCATACGGCTACGACATTGACACCATCGCGAATCAAAAATTACAAAATGACGCACACATGGTAAGCGAGCTGTCAGCTGTCAGCTTCACTCTCGATTACACAAGGTTACGTCCGTTCTTTTTTATGTCCGTGAAGATAATATGTAAAGATGGGGCATCAACGTCAACGTCAGCGTCGTCAACTCCTGTCATTCTCATCAGAGTTTTTAGCGTAGTGGAACACGCCGGGTATCCACTAGTACTCCATCACTAGTACTCAATCTGGATCTACGAGTAAGTTCAGCCCATTAGTGGCACACCTAAACAAACATGATACCAGAATTAACATCACTCTGCTCGTAGTTGTACAGACCTAACTAAGCTTACTGCTCTCATCGAGGAGGACTTAGGGGAGTATGATCACAATGGTATATAGAGATCATTTGCTGCAATGCGAGATTTTAGCAACAATAAATACATTTGACTACCTAGGTAGGTAGGTACGTATGGTATCTAATAAAACCGGGCAAGTGCGTGTCAGGCCATGCACAATGTAGGGTACCGAGGTAGTAAGTTTATCGACTATTACTCATTAACTACTTATGCTAAAATAGTCGTGATAGTTTTCTTTGTAAATTTATCATATAACCTGTTTTTGAGATTTTTCTTCACCCGACAGGGACGGGACACTTGACTCTAACCAAAATTAGCACTTTAAAGCCAAATATTTCGCAAATGGATCCCTAATTCCAAAAATGGTCTGGACCCATAATATTTTTGAAAGACCTTTTCAACGATACCTCACACTTTAGGTCACGTGACGAATAAAAAATTCATCCTTACGTTACCTGTAGGGGAGGTGCCCTGAAAAAAATATTTTTCAATATTTTATTCTACGATTCTGGAGTTTTAATAAATATTTATATCCCTGCCAAATTACAGCCTTCTAGCGCTAAGGGTCTTGGCTCTTTGCTTCGGACAGACGGACGGACATACGGACGGACAGACAGACGGACAGACGGACGTACAGACGGACGGACATACGGACGGACGGAGAGACGGACGGACAGACGGACGGACAGACGGACGGACAGATGGACGGACAGACGGACGGACAGACGGATGGACAGATGGACGGACAGACGGACGGACAGACGGACATGATAAACTCTAAGGGTTCCAATTTTACTTCGGAACCCTAAAAAGTAGATTGCTTATGTTAGCATAGTTAGAATAGTCTCTATCCACGGACCTAAAAAAAGACGGACGTAATCCCAACAACAAATTCAGTGAAGCACCCATAGTAACACCAACTCTCTATTCGTACAAGTACACACACCCACACATTGACACTTCACTGCTTCAATCGCGAATCAAAAATTACGCACACATGGTAAGCGGGCGGCCATTGCTATGCTTCACTTTCGATTAGACGAGGTTACGTCCGTCTTTTTTTCAGGTCCGTGTCTCTATCGTTCTAACTGGCTGTTATGTAAGACACTGTGGAACTTGTTTTTAATGCAGAAAGATCAAGGTCAATTATATTTGCCGCGTGTAAACACACACATCGAAATTTGGCCAAAACATTGATATCGTAATTCTCTAAATTAAGTTCTCCTCTGTAAACTTAAGGTTGTTTTTTGCTCAACCAATGTCTAGAATTGGCAATGTATCGTATTTTATTACGTGTTCAAGAAATGCGTCGTTTGCGCCGATAACATACGAAGCTGCGATAAATCGCTTGGCAACAGCGTGGCTTGAAACTTAAATATGGGACCTACGCAGGTTAGCTTAGTACCTCATGCTAATGTCTAACTTGAGGAATGGGTTTTGATTTAAAATTTTAAAATCTCAACCAATTTCCAAGTCAACTAGGGGTGCCTATATTTTAAATATTGTAATAGATGTTTTTGTTATCAAGGTTTTGTAAACAAGCTGCAATTTAGCTATGATCAATAATGCTACTATATTATTATAGGTATGTCGGATTGAGAGTTGAAATTCCTTATTTTTTCAGTGAGCGAGGGGGCTCTATTCCGTAAGGAAGAGATTCGGAAGGGGTTCAATTACCGGTCGTGGCAGACGTATTTTGACTATGGTAATGTTTGTTTTCATGAAGTCTTCTTGTATATCTATGCCGATAATCCTTGCATCCTAGTGGCAGCTTCCTGCATTAGGTGATGAGGTGATGATGAAAAAAAAAATGTAGAGCACTAATAGTAGCCATTTTTAACTTGAGAAACGTAATTTATAACTTTAGCTGTCGATATAAAGTCACAGACATGAGCTAGTTTACAACAAAACGACTGTTCCGCTAGTTTAAATTTAGATAGTTAATGTGATTCGAGGCAGATTGATTTAATTTCACCGCATTTGCTAATTTATGCGATTTAACAAGCCTTCCGGATTCAACAGGTCGACATGCTAAACGTCATTTTATTTTGCACTCGGCACTACGTTGAAAAAATATTATTGATATCAATATAAAGAAAATAAAGTCTACTGAAGACACCTGGGTGAATTAACTAGGTAACTAAAGTTATTAATTACAATTTCTTCATTTGCAAGTACAGATAGTTCTATATTTGATTTGTTTACGGTCTTAAGTCTTAAAAACTGATCAATTATTGTCAAACAAATTGTACCTCGTTATAATAAAAAATAAAAATAAGTAGATCATACCTACCTATGTAGTTATGTAAATGGCAATAAATAGTAGATCAATTTATAAAACACAATTCTAATGCAGGACCCCGACGAATTATTCATTGTTTAGTCGCCAGTAAAAATTATACGGGAACCAAGGGTAAATTTCTAAAAAATGAAACGCAAAAGCATCAAAGATTAAGGTATAGCCAGTAGACATTTTTATCTCCTAGATACTCATTCTGACAGTTTATCAATATTCTTCATAATAATAAAGTTTATCTACCATGATTGAGTGTACGGTAAATCGCTTTAGGGGTTATATCAGTGCAGCTCCATGACTAAACTTAAAACTGCGCATTTATATTATATGTAAGTGTGTGTAATTTGAACGCACGTGAACGGCTCAGATAGCTATGTTGATAATGTGCGCGTCAAAGAATAGACAACTTACACGTGGTAGAGACTAGAGTAGAAGATGTGTAAGGCTTAAACGACTGATGAGGCTAAGGTGACAATGCTGAAGTCGAGAGAAAAAAATGAAAAGGTTTCAAGTATGGTCACTGGGATTTGTGTCACCTAGTTTAATTCATATTCATGATAGTAGAGATTTTAATCCCGCTGGTTAGTAAATGTTTTAGTATTTCCACAGAAGGCATAATGCTGGAGGCCAGTAATTAATGCCTTGTCGGAAAGCATCAGTTATTTTACGGACTGATTCCGATTCCGTTTTGGCCCGTAAGTCCTGTAACACAAAGTTGACGCGACTGATGAATGGGTGAAGTTGATCACTGTCTTATCATCAGGTGGCTCGTCTGCTTGTCTGTCGGCTATCTACATTAAAAATACTTTAGTAATTGTATAAGAATAGTTCAATTTAAAGAGGTTTCGTTATTAGCAAAACAATTCTCTATTTTACATCAATCCAATTACTGTCCAAGCTGTCCTCAGTGAGAGCTAAAAGTCCGAGGCATTAAAAGCTTAGTAAAATACTGTGTTATCTACGAATGTTTTGATGTTACGCGTCCAAGTGTGAGGCATGTTTACATCGAAACGCGTCTGTGTGCGTAGCCGTGTAGCCGGCGAACGTATTTATTTTAGGAGCCTGTTACACTCGGCTCAGTCTTTGCCACTCCGACCTGGTATTGTGTCAGTGATAGTGATTGTACAAGAAGTATTCGGAATTAAGTTCATGATGTCAGCGTCACCGATTGCAAGACAGGCGACCGGCAGCCAGGCGATACCTTCGAGGCGGGTCCTCATCACAGACCCTGCTATGATGCCCGATGTTTACTCTAGTACACCAGGAGGCACTATTTACTCCACGACTCCTGGAGGTATTTTATTCTTTCAGTTAGATATTTATATAAATTTATTACAATTTAATCATACTTTAGAAAATCTTAAAAATGCAAAATTGCAAAAACTACAAAGTTGAATTTTAATAAAGAATTATACAATGTTTTCAAGCGACAAAAATCGTTGTTTTAAGTAATATCAACTATTACAATAACAATACGTAGCAACTTTATATTACTAGACATGTGGAACATATAAACGTTGACATAGTGACGATTTGGGATATTGGCTTCTATTCCGTGTGAAGCAAAATTAGAACGAAAGCCAAATTGACGGTCACTGCTTTCCAAAGAGGAAGCACTGAGCAGGCATTAAATGCTGTAGTATTATTAAATTATTATTATTATTAAATATTAAATATCATCGGTTCGGTTAACCGGCTGTTAACTTTTCGATGTGTTAACTTTAAAAAAAATGCATATGTAATAGGTAGCATAATATATTATGGAGGTTAATAACAAATCACTCTTATTAGTGTTAATACCGGGTAAACAGAACCACATGGTTCGTTCCAGTTAACCTAACCTAAAACTAAAAATGTCAGCACGAAAGAGGCCAAGGATACCGAATATAAAGAGCCACACTGTTCTATGGCTGAGTACTTAAAATTAAAAAGAATTCTTCCACTTGTTCCATTTTTAAAACTTACCGGTTTAGTGTTTTGATAACGCTTACGTAACTAACACGTGTGCCGGTGTCAGGTGGATTACTCATTGCTGATTAGGTAGTACTTAGCAGCTTACGATTATTAGGTACCTAGAAGTTGCTAAGGGAAATATGAATACAGACCATTTAATTCTATGTTTGTTGCTCTTTCACGTAAAAAACAATTAATAGGATTATGTTTTTATTTTTTTATTCTGTTTTTTTTATTATTATTGTTTTTCATATAAATTTTTTTATTGTGTTGTATTTTAAGTCTGTAAATTTAACCATAGTAAAATTGTATTCGTGGCCTTGAAAATAAAATTTATTCTATTCTATTCTATATTCTCCACACGTGACACGGTAGAGCATTATCTATAATAAGATACAGGGCAATTATTATATTATGCCGTGCCGAAAACTTGGACAAAACCACGGGCAGAGATAGCCTCAGCTCAGCAATAGATCGAGCACTGCATGAAACTAATATTGCTAGAGACTCCTAGATAAAATTTTAGAGCATTGCGGAAAGCCATCAGAGTTCCGAGTTCGTATCTATGTTGAAGTATGACAGATGAAATTTTTATTCTCATTTTGGTTGTAAAGTCTATATTTAAGGTTCTGAAGTAAAATTGGAACCCTTATAGTTTCGTCATGTCCGTCCGTCCGTCCGTCCGTCCATTCGTCCGTCCATCTGTCCGTCTGTCCGTTTGACCGAAGCAACGCGCCAAGACCCTTAGTGCTAGAAAGCTGTAATTTGTCATGAAAATATGTACATATTTATTAAAATTTCAGAATCGTAGAATAAAATATTGAAAAACATTTGTTTTTAGGGGAGGTACCCCTACAGGTAACGTGAGGATGAATTTTTTATTCGTCGCGTATCCTATAGTCTGAGGTATCGTTATAAAGGTCTTTCAAAAATATTATGGTTCTTTTAAGACCATTATTGAAATTAGGGGTTCCTTTGCGAAATATTTGGCTTTAAAGTGCTAATTTTGGTTAGTCATGCGTTTCCCATCTGCTGGCTAAACGGTTGGAGTTTGACAAGTGAAAAATTCTCAAAAATAGTTTATATTATTGTTAGGGTTTCAAATTAATAACGAACAATGCTGTCTTTATTTTCAACAACGAGACATTATTTTCATTCGCCGAATTGATTGAAATACTACGCGTTCACTCTAAATTTGCCCTTACCTACCGTCCCGCTTCCTCATACCGCAGCTCATTAGTACGGAGTAGTACGGACAGCAACGCTAGTCGCGTATTTTTGAGGTCTCGTGCGGGGCGTGCATTCTTGAGTTTGTTGTTGATTTTGATGTTTCTTTCGTTAAATTATTTTTCTATTGATTTATTTTACGTTCGTTGATTTCTCGCTACAATGACTAAAATAGAAAATGTTTTACACAGTGGCAAACGTAATTTGTTATTTAAGTTAGTGAAATTATTTGATTACTTTTTTGTCTATAGTACCGTTAGCTGTTAAATCGTAACGGTCGACGAGGGCAAACTTAGAGTGAACGCGTAGTATGAGAGTTACAGGAAAGGAGTTGGGATCACGTTGGTCGGTCGAACGAAAGATGTCGAGGGGGGCATTCGGTCTTAGACTGGGAAACGAGTAATACGGGTGTTTAGTAATCATTCTAAATGGTAGAAATAGTTTAAGTCTAAAGTTGATTAAGAAATAATTTATTGTAAAATACTAGCTATATTTTAAAAGATGTGAAGGGGAGTTGCTTTTGCCATTTCTTCTCCTCTTGAATAAGACACCTTTGCGAAATGGCCATTTAAGTACAAAAGAAAAAAATGAATGAAGATACCCAAGTGCTTTTATTCTACAACACGAGTCGTCTGGAGTCGAGTTAAAATTATTATGATGAATTTACAAGGAAAACTACCACGGCTATGTTAGCATAAGCCGTTAATGAGTAATAGTCTGAACTTACTACTTCGGAACCCTACATTGCGCGTGGCCTGACACGCACTTGCCCGGTTTTTTGTGGCCAATTGTCACCTGCAAGTATCCTAGTGGGTGTTTATTTTCACCAGTTTCACCACGAAGTGTTTTTGTAAAACGCTGCTAAGTATTTACATAATAATTGACTGCGGTAATAATGTAAAAAAAAACCTACAATCTGCACTGGATCAGCCTGGTGGAGTATGCTCCAGACCTCCTCAAGAGAGAGATTTGTGTGTTCAATAGTGGGCCATTATTTATGTTCGGTTTACACGTATTAAGTAATTAAGTAGGTAACTAAATTTTAACTAAAATTTAAGTACCTAAATTAATATGTGTAACTGGATAATTTAGTAGCTAAAATTTAGTACGCAAGTAAACAAGTAATTTAGAAATTTTTCTATGTTTCTGTTAAGTAGGTGGGCGGGGATTATCACATAATACAGTACAGTACAGTACTAAAGGTACAGGCACTTTTTATATAAAATTTAGTAAAATGGATAAGTAATTAAGTAGGTCGTGAAGAATCGTATGAACTAAAGAGCTTTAATAAATTATTACGTTTGGACGCTTACTAAAAATTATTCACTAAAAATTTAGTTAAAATTTAATTACCTACTTAACTACTTAATACGTGTAAACCGGACTTTGGTTAATTCGTAGTCAAAACAAGTTTTAAAGTTATTTCCGACTAATCCAATCTAGGTAGTTAATGGCAGACAGATTACTTACAATTATTTATCTCGTAGTAGCTTAGGTATCTGTTCCTATTAGCGAGTAGTTGACATAAATATGTCAATTAAATCGGGCCAATGTAGACAATTATCTACCTTGCCCAGTTCAGTAACCTCTAGTTAATTCCAGTTGAAACTGGTTAAATTATGTCCACTGTAGTGGTCAGGCAGAAAATAATAATGCTGAGTATAAAATTAGACGCGGTAACGACCCGCGCGTGGGATGAAATAATCATACGAGGCCTTGGTGAGTGCGTACGTTAGTAAAGTACGCACATTGTTATAGGTTTACTAACATGTAAAAACAATCGCTTGTTTTATACAAGAATTGCCATAGAGTACCTACATACAAGTAATTCTGTGAGAATTTGCGCCGTGACCATTATTGACACAGTCAATGACACGCTACAGTAATCAATCCAATAATATATTTCATAAATATTAAGAAATCGACGAATCGGTTCATAAAGTCCACGAAAAAGGTCTGTCTGAAGAAAACTTTTATAAAACATTCTTTATGGAGACATTGCATTTTTTCTTTTTTTTTTTAGTAACGATTATTAATAGATTTTATTGTCCTAAGAGACTCAGTACGTCTCTTTGTGTATAAACATTCACTGTGATTCTTTAAAATAATATCGTACAAATCGGGTGAAAGAATTTTATAGGGGTTGCGTTTTTCTATACATTTCGTGGGAAAATAAATGATATTGCGAGTTAAGACTTGTCGTAGCAAGCATAGCTCTAACCAGGAAATCATCATATCCTCTTTTTCCCATGCTAAAGGATCATGGAGTCTCCGAATTCGCCAGATAGTTAACGACCGAAAAAGGTCTTATTGAACTAACCCTCTGCCTGCGGCCTTGCCCGTTTTTTCCGGGATAATAAGTACCCCATATATTATTCCAGATCATAATCTACCTGTTCGGTAAACTTTATAAAAATCCGTCCAGTAGTTTTTGCGTGAAAGAGTAACAACCATTCATAATTTTACATTTCACATTTATGATATTAGTAGGACATAGCCCACTAGGTAACAGAATAGTGCATCGATTCATGAACAAATAGTGTTATCTAACAAGCTAAACGGTTATATAATAGATGATCAAACGAACTTCACGAAGTAAAGTTCGATCACTATTATATGAATTCGCTTTATTCGAAGATATAAATCAACAACGTAGTTTCTTTTATCTTACTGGCAACTTTTCGCACTTTTTAGAGGGTATACTGAAACTAAAATTTTTCGTCCTACCTTTACATTTACTTGCTTTGGTCAGTCGTCTCAGTCCTCATTCTTTTAGAGATAGTAACAAAATTTTCAGGGTCTGGGAATCCTACACTAGGATGGGAGGGTTATTAGTTATATCTTCGAATAAAGCGAATTCATATAATAGTGATCGAACTTTACTTCGTGAAGTTCGTTTGATCATCTATTATATTTCATTCGCTTTATTCTTCAGATATAAATCAACAACGTAGATGTTTAGAGCTAAGGTCTAAAATTTTGTTACGCAGGTCACGAAACATGAAACATAAAAGGGAACAATATGACATTTATTGTTCTACTTATAAATTTTTAACAATGTTATAATTGGTAATTAGTAATATGACATTAAAGTTAATCAACATTTAATCACCATAATTAAGGACTTGCTGGACGCAACAAAGCGGATGCGAATGCGTTTTGATCTGAGGCTATTGGGCGGTTATAAAATTTTGCAAAGGTTAGTGAATTAGCTGTCCAGCCTGCCGTTTTCCTTATGACGTCAAGCGAGATGGCAGCAGCGTGCGCCGCCGACGTGGCTGCGTGCCGCGTGCTGTGGGCACTGAACTGACTGACGTCGATGCCGCTCTCCGCCAGCACCTGCTTGATCCAGCGGCTAATCGACTGCGCGCTTGCTGCATGGAAAGGTCGCTTTACTGTTAGGAATAAATTTTGCATGTTCTGAGGTCTAATTTCTGTCGTGCGTTCCAAGTAATGATGCATACACGTAGCTGGACATATGTTTATATTTTCTCTAAAATATGGTAACATAAGTAAAGGTTGCTCTCGACCAATGAATGAAGTTTTTATAAGATCATTAATTGCGATTTGAATTCCTTGTAAATTTATTGTTATGTCATGAATTTTTATGAGCGATAATGTTTGTACTCGATGAGCCGTACACAATGCTAATAAAACAGCCAATTTCTTAGTTAATTTATCTAAGGACAAATTCTCGTTTGGACCCCATGTAGAGATACCAGTTAGAACTATCTGTGGGTCCCAAGTGAATGTATACTTTGGTACACTTGGGCGCAATTTGAATGCACCTTTCAATAATCTTTTGATTTGTTCCTCCGAACCCAGCTCATTTCCTAAAAGTAAACTCAGAGCAGAACGATGACTGTTTAGCGTCCCGTAAGAGGATCCCTGATTATATTGATCTGTCAAAAATTCCATCACTGAAGCGACCGTACCAGCATAAGGATCCTTATGGTCCTTATTGCAAAATTCCCACCATGATTTTAATGTTACGCCGTATTGTCTTAAAGTATTTTTAGATAGAGAGGCTAACATTATGTCGAGAGAGGCTTGTGGAGCTCCTCGTTTAGCAAAAGCTTCCCGGAGAGCTTGGCCACACCCAGGGTAAAATGATTCAACAGATGAGTCCTGGAACAACACATAGTCATGTCTTTATCGGTGTTAAGAAACATAATATCAGAAATTAACATCTTTTTTAATACTGGGAACCATGGTTGTGACGGCCAATACGGGAACACTAGAATGCCTTCTGCTTTGTCATCAGTAATTTTTTGTAAACATCGTAAAATCAACGAAACCGGGGGGAAGGCATAAAATGAACTATTCCAGGGAATAGTGAATGCATCTACGGCTACTGCATTGGGGTCTGGCTTCCATGACACGTAATTTTCACATTTAGCATTGGTTCTGGATGCGAATAAATCTATCTTTGGTTTACCAAAATGATCTATAATTTGATTAAAGGCAGAGGCACTTAATGACCATTCTATATCTGAATTTACTCTCCTAGATTCTTCGTCGGCTTCTTTATTGTCTTTGGTATTAATGTACGAGGCCGTTAACCAAATATTTCGCACCTCACACCACTGCCAGATTTCCCTAGTCAACTCATTTAAGTGAGGGAATTGAATACCTCCCATGCGATTCACATAAGATAACGCGGTTGTGTTGTCGACTCTTAATAGGATGTTCATGTTCGAAGCGTCACGGGTAAAGCATTTTAAACCAAAATATACAGCCAGAAGTTCGAGATAATTAATATGGAATTTTAATTCACTATCTTTCCATTTACCGTTTACACGTTTACCGTCACAAAACGCACCCCAACCAGATCTGGATGCGTCCGTAAAAATCTCTTTATCGTACTTTATAAAATTAAGAGGATATGTTGAAGTTTGAATATTATTTAACCACCATCTTAAATCAGGTAAGATCTCTCGGCACGGCTTGAATTTATTGTCGTAACAATTAGATTTCTGTAAAGATAGATACTTTTGTCGTTCAAGTCGTTTAGTGTATAACCAACTGTAACGCATAGCAGGACAAGCTGCTGTTAGTACTCCTATGAATCGTGAAAAATCTCTGATAGTACAGGTAGGTAAGGTTAGATATTTTTTAACCAGGGATTTTATTTGAGACCGCTTCTCTATAGGCAATGACATTGTCATTTCATGGGAATTAAATAAAAATCCCAGGAATTTTATTTCTCGACTAGGTTCTAAAGAACTTTTTTGTACGTTGATAATAAAACCTAAACATTTCAAGAGCTTCAAAGTTTCATTTACGTTACGCAAACATTCATGGTACGTTAACCCTAAACACAAAATATCGTCAAGGTAGATAACAGAGGAAAATCCTTGACGTCGAAGATAAGTCATAACCTCTTTCATGATTTTAGTAAAAGTTCTAGGTGCAGAGCACAAACCATATGGCATGCCATTAAATTAGTATGTCTTATCTAGAAAATTAAATCGTAAATATTTTCTCTGGTTTTTATTAACCGGTACTAGAAGATATGATTCTTTTAGATCAATAGTGGCCATAAACATATTGGGCTGAACCATCTTTGAAACCGTTCTGAAGTCTTCCATTTTAAAATGAAGATTGGATACATATTTATTAAATACTTTTAAATTCAAAATAAATCTGTAAGTTCCATTTGCTTTAGGCGTCAAAAATATTTTAGATATGAATTGGTCTGGTCGCGGTTTACACTCCGAAATAGCACCCAACTCTATTAAATTGTTAATGGCTGCGTTCATATTAGTTACTTCTTTAATTGAAAAATTATTATTACTTGGTACATACGGTTGAACAATTTTGTGATATAACGGTATTTGATACCCATTTTTTATCCAATTTAGTACAGTTTTATTGTTTGTAATATTTAACCAACAATTATAAAAATATCGCAATCTACCCGCGTGTACCTGAACTATTGACGCGGGGCACGTTGCTTGTTCTGGTTGATTGGAAATCGACTCTGAGCGGCAGTTGGTGCTGGGCGTCGATACTGAGCAGCAGGAGTCCGATGCAACCCTCCCCGCCCCCCCCTGCTTGCCGAGGGGTAACGAGGAGGGCCCTGCCAGTTTTCCTGGTAGCGAGACCTAGGAATAGATTGAACGGGCATCGAGGTAGATGGTTTATTCGGCACCTTTTTTAATTGGTGGCCCTGCTTCTCAATGGCTTTTGAAGATTTAATTTTGTCTGGTAAATTAACCCCAAACAAAGTCTCGTCTCTGTCTTGATTCTCAATGACACATAAAATAGACTTTTGAAGACAGGGTGTTATGAGTTTTGTCCTCAGCTGAGTTTCTGTATAATGTAAGTCAGTTAATAACCTACAACCATCCGAAAGGATTTTTATTGCTTGAACTTTGTCATCGCCAATAAGCAGTAAGGAGATAGCTTTACTAATAGCGGCTATGCCGTGACCCAGCTGATCCTGTTTACAGACGATACTCTTATCTCTGTTTCTGACGACCTCCATGACTGCTGCTGAAATTTCAGGGTTCAATGTCGGGGCTTTCAATAACCTGCAGTTATCTGGCACGGGGTATTCATTAATAAGCTTTGTTCTTATTTCTTTAAGAAGTCCTTTTTTCAATATTGGTGTCCATCTTTGCGATAAACTGCTATGGATGTTGTCCCCAAAAACGGGTGCATCCTCAGCGGCATCACCCAGAGCCAACAATAATTCAGGATCAAGCTCAGGTTGCGGTACATCGGTAGCAGGTTCCTGTGGTTGAGAATTAACCTCTTGAGGGGTAGGCATATCATCGGGCTCAGGTACTAACTCTGTTTCAACAACTATCTCCGGCCCCGGTTCCAACTCGAGCTCGGGGACCATTGGATGGGGTTCGACCATTGATATAGTCTCGTAAGTAACGCCTCTATGCGCACCAACATCTGTGCCATAAGAGAAAAATCGCATGAATATTGCAATACTAAGTTGATATCCGTTTTACCTTCTAGAGGTAATTATAAATATATTTTTGCTCATCATGCTAAAATTTATTTAGCTTAGAGATGGCTATTTTAGAAGTAACAATGTGTTACGTAAATTATATTGGTAATGTATTTTATATTTGTCACCCGCATGTTTAACTTTTGTCAAACTTAGGGGTATTTTTAAACATCATGCTACCTACCTACTTGGGTTAGGTTAGCTTAGATGAGTATTTAATAGTTATGTATTTAACACTTGAACATCACAGCAATTCCACCAGTAAAATTACCAACAGTAAAATAAAATTATTGTATTTACCTTGATTTATTTCAGTGTCTGAAAAAGAGGCATCACTAATTTGACGACGCCTATCTGATTTTTGTTGTAACTTTCTTATTTTAGCTTCATAATATTCCACTGTTCTTTGTTTTCGCTTAGGCATGATTACAGAATAAGTACTTTAAACGGACTTTAGTTACTAAGGATTACTAAAGAAGCGTGTGCTCGTTGCCGCGCAAAATAAAAGAATGAGGACTGAGACGACTGACCAAAGCAAGTAAATGTAAAGGTAGGACGAAAAATTTTAGTTTCAGTATACCCTCTAAAAAGTGCGAAAAGTTGCCAGTAAGATAAAAGAAACTACGTTGTTGATTTATATCTGAAGAATAAAGCGAATGAAATATAATTAAAACAAGGCCGTACCAAGTAAACACAACATGATAAATCCATTAACTTGTAAACATATCACTGACATGTCCATGACTACTTCTAATGTGTTCTCGGGAAAAAAAATTAATTTGTAATAAAATTTGTAGTAAAAAACTAAATTTTAGGTCTTCTTGTTATTAACTTTTATTAACATAGTTATCTTCAGTTACAGAAAAACTTATTATTTACTTACTATTACCGCCCGCGCGCCCTCTCGCTTCGGATGACCGTACCCCTTAAAGGAACTCCTTTTTAACTTGTCTTATTGCAATAAATTATTAATTATAATTATATAGCATAATATAAGTATACCCTTTCTCATCAATGTGTCTAACATATATCTAAAAATATATTTCAAATCCGATTGTCAGTTCCAGAGATTTATAGCGAATTCAGATAAATAAATTCTACAGCTTTAATAAAGTAGTATAATATCTGGAAGTACTAAACTGTCACGCTAGTTCCAATCAGCTAATTAATTGAAGAAGGAATGCATAAAAGACAAAAAATTCGTTTCTTTCAAAAAGGGGAAAATGATAAATCCAAGTTACCTAGTCACTATGCGGGGTGTACAATCCCTTCGACAGTCGTAATTATAGCGTTTGCGAAATAGTCGGGAATTTTGCCGGACACCGTTAATTCCCGTACGCAATGCCCCGTGGGTTTTTCTCGGGGGATTTTAATTCCCAGCTCATACCTATATGAGTAGCACACGCAAGTCACATCGGAAACCATGGGTGGGTCTTATTGTGGTTACACACGTACCTATAAACTGTACACACTACTAGATATTATATAATACTACTAGCTGACCGGGCAAACGATGTTCTGCCAAAAATTTTTTAGGGGTAGGAGGATGAAAAATAGATGTTCTCCGATTCTCCACCCTAGCCGATATGTACGCAAAGATTCACGAAAATCGGTCGAGCCGTTTCGGAGGAGTTCAAAAAAGTGTGACACGAGAATTTTATATAAGTTAGATTATATAATTACTAATTACTATTTATAAAATTTATATTATTTATAAAATAACTAAATAGATACGGAGCTAAATCATAATTTATATAATTGAGTGTGAC